>CAXKVY010001072.1:0-184663 GCA_964058915.1 Tetropium fuscum
AATTATACAAAATTGTTAATATTATCAAATTTCCTGACGTGAATAGGAAGAAGAGGGCGATAGACTGACTTGCTAGATCTCCTGATCTGAGTCCAAATGACTTTTACCTATGGGGGTATTTCAAATCAGTTTACAAAAAGCCACCACTACATTCAAGATCTACAAAATCGTTTAACAGCTACGTGCAGATACATTTTTTAAAATGTTTTTAAATGATTTTGTTAAATCTCAACCAATTTCCAAAAATAACACTATAGTAAGTATATATACAAAAATTATGAGGTATATTTGCCACCAACCCAACTGTTGTAACCAAACCGAAATATACCTCATAATTTTGCACATCCTATACCGAATTTTGCACACCTTGCCCTTTAGGTAACTGAAAAGAGAAAACGTATGGGAGGGGGTCAAATTAGCAGTCTCAGTTTAGCCCCCACATACCTTCAGCCCTTCTTATTTTCTAACCATTGTAATCTTTAAATTTTTCAAGATTTTGCACACCCTTTTCCAAATTTTGCACAGATTAGCCACAGACTCTTGAAAAATTACCTTCAGCCCCTCCCCCGCCCTAGGTATTTTCCAGCCATTATAAATAAGTTTTTTTGATACACTGAAGATGCACTCTACTGTTTAGCTTCGTTTCAAAACTATCGTAGAGCTGCTCTCAAAAAAGAATCATAATAAGGCCTAATTTTTATTTATATTACAAAACTCCCTTCTTAAATATATTTCAATTTTATGTTAAATTGGATTAAATATAGGATTTGTACAACTGCAATATAATTCTTGCATTTTTAATTTTACATTAAATTAGTTTTTACGGATTTGGACAATATGTTTATAAACAAAAGTTAGGAATGTGGCCCGTTGTTTTCGTAATTTTAATCGGTGTAATTTTTCAATAGGCTGTGCGGGGTTAATCTGAGACTGTGCAAAATTTGGAAATGGGTATTCAAAATTGTGCAAAATTTAAAGATTATAATGAATAGAAAGTGATTTTTACCTAGAGCGTGGGAGGGGCTGAAGGTATTTCCATGAGGTTGTGGAAACTAATCTGAGGCTGTGCAAAATTTTGAAATTGGTGTGCAAAATTTAAAGATTATAATTGTTAGAAAATGGTTTTTACCTATGGTGGAGGAGGGGCTGAAGGTATTTTTTCAAGAGGCTGTGGAGGCTAATCTGAGACTGTGCAAAATTTTTAAATGGGGATGTAAAATTGTGCAAAATTTGAAGATTATATCGGGTAGAAAATGGATTTTACCTAGAGCGTGGGAGTGGCTGAAGGTATTTTCATGAGGCTGTGGAAGCTAACCTGAGGCTGAGCAAAATTTGGAAATGGGTGTGCAAAATTGAATAATTATAATTGCCAGAGAATGGTTATTTACCTAGGGCGAGGGAGGGGCTGAAAGTCATTTTTCGAGGGGCTGTAGAGACTAATCTGCGACTGTGTACAAATTGGAAATTGGCGTGCAAAATTGTCCAAAATTTAAAATTGTCCATGATAATAGTAGTTAGAAAATGGTTTTTACTTAGGACGAGGGAGGAGCTGAAGGTAATTTTTCAAGAGGTTGTGGAAGCTGAGCTGAGGCTGTGCAAAATTTGGAAATAGGTGTGCAAAATTGTGCAAAATTTAATGATTATAAAGGCTAGAAAATGGTTTTTATCAAGGGCGGAGGAGAAACTGAAGGTAATTTTTCAAGAGGCTGTTAGGACTGAACGTGTACAACCTGTAAAAGTATTTACATTCGCGCACAAGGGGGGGCAACCGTCAATTTGGCCCCTTTCATACGTTTTCCCTGTCCAGTTCCTAGGACTAGGTGTGCAAAATTCGGGGTACGGTGTGCAAAATTATGATGCACATTTTGGTTTGGTTACTGCAGTTGGGGGGGGGGGGGGGGCAACTTGACCGAACCCTGCTCTATTCGCCATGAAAAGAGCTTTGAATTGATGTGAACACGTGGTTCCATTTATGATTTTAAAATTGAGGTTGCTAGGGCTTGAGGGCCATGAACATAACAAAACCTCTTGACTGTGAGAAGTTTTAAATTTAAAGAGAAAAAACATAGAATTCTCAAATATTTGACGTTTTTCAATTACAGGGGGTGGTAAGTTTTAAAATGAACACAGTGTATATCAATATTAACATATTTACTAATATGCAAAAGTTTAAAATTTGTACATTTTATTCCTATTGTCTAGAAAATTGTGAGTTCATAGAATTTCGAGTTGGGCTAATTTTACTTCTAATATAACCAATAAATAAAATGATATTGATAATAAAGGATACTGAGCAACACATATAAACATGCGCTAAAGAAAGGACTCCCGCGTAAATGAATAAAAGAGACCAAACCCGAGAAGGAGTTAAAATCATCTAGCCACGTAATGGCAACACCGCTGGGCTGACCAATAGCATATGTATACATATAAAGATGGGCTAACCGAGTCAACGGGCTGACTTATAACCTAATTATATAAATAATTTTTATTCTCATCATATTCTTACCCCTCGACGTTTCCTTGGGATAAAAATTGTTCATATATTGTTTTTCTTCAATATATACATGTCTATATGTATTACAAGTGCCGGGCGAACGAACGAACATATACCGGGCTGACTAATATACCTTATAACAATATATATATATATATATATATATATATATATATATATATATATATATATATATATATATATATATATATATATATATATATATTGAGATAAATGAAAATATGGAGCATAAAGCAGTAATAATTAAATACAATAAATATATCAAATTATAAATTAAAATAATCGTTTTTTCTCTATCTTGGCCTTGAGCAACACTCATTCAACCACTACAAAAATGTAAGAACCTAAACTAACCTGAAAACTAACCTGATTTATTACTCAAATAAAATCATGTAAACCCCACACAAGCGGGAATAGACTGGGACACTTGTTTCACATTAAGGGATATATCATAACAACATTTCATGACAACACAGGATGTGTCTCAGTTAGAAGGGTAAATAAACAAAAGGTCAGACAGACGGTTTCAAAGCTAAACTAAATTAATCCTAAAATATCATTTTTATATTTTAGATTTACATAATCTAATAAAAAGAAAAAATATAATTTGTAAATAATAGTTATCGATAACTAATTTCAGGAGACTAGTATCATTTAATGGTAATGGTATTCTTTTGAGGATTAAATTGAATATATATATATATATATATATATATATATATATATATATATATATATATATATATATATATATATATATATATATATATATATATATATATATATATATATATATATATATATATATATATATATATATATATATATATATATATATATATATATATATATATATATATATATATATATATATATATATATATATATATATATATATATATATATATATATATATATATATATATATATATATATATATATATATATATATATATATATATATATATATATATATATATATATATATATATATATATATATATATATATATATATATATATATATATATATATATATATATATATATATATATATATATATATATATATATATATATATATATATATATATATATATATATATATATATATATATATATATAGTGCTGTTTAAATATTATTGTGATACAATATAATACGGTTATTTTTATTATCTGAGCGGTGTAGGTAGGTGGTACCTCTGACAAAACAAAAAAGTCCAGTTACTAAAAATAAACTAATTATTTATTTTCAGTACAGATACTTAGGTATTTATGTATTTTCAGAGGTACCTAAGTACCTCCTAGTGTTGGTAGGTACATTTTATGTCTCGTTTTTTAAATTGTTTTTATCCTGGAGCTTAGACAAAAAGTCAAACCGGCGAAGCAAGATGTTTACCTACCTATATATTATTTATATACCTATCTATGTAGGTATACACCGCTACGAGAGTCGAAATAAAAAAATGGCGGTTAGCAAAAATTTTTGTTCGTTTCATATGAAACCTGAAAAATGCAGATTTCCACCAGACCTCGCTTTATTTCGGGATAGAATAGGTATGTTAAAAAATGTAAAGAAAATATTATTTGACGGCTAAAATTTATAGTGGGGGTTAGAGCAGAGCCGAGTTTAACAAAAAAAAAGTTGATTTATGGGCTGCACGAAGTAGGTACTGACATGTACCGAGGTAGGTACTAATAAGTACCTCCTCCACTTAAGACATTTCTCAAATAATTTTATCCAAAAAATATCCCAGTGCTTGAGGCCGCTAGGTTATAAATACAACGATACGAGTTAGGCGTTTTATTGGGATTTACGAAAACTGGAAACATAATGTAGATACTTACCATCCTAGATCACAAATTAATAATTTACATCAGTGGGCAAAATTAAAAATTCTATAGACTAAGACTTAAAAAATTAAAACCATGTACCTACGTAGCCACGAATGAAATGCAAATATACAATGACGGTAAAATACCTCAAGGTCTAATTTTGATTGGCTGTAAAAAGTGTGTGTACTGGAAATCGCTTTGCGATGAGAATTATAGAATATTTTTAGCAGAATCCATACAAATCAGATACATTTGTAAGGGCTCTGAATATAATATATTCAGAATCGTTGTTTCTGCAATAATAATATTTTTATTACTGTGACAATTTCATTTATATATATATATAAAAAAACCACTTATGCCACAGTGCAAATATCACTGTGACATCGACAAAAGTCACCTGCAACACAATTTATAATCAGGGGGGCAATTCTCGGCATAATATGGAAAGAAACCGTGCGCGAAAGTATTATAATTTCGCACGCGAAATTGGTTTTAGCATTCTCGAGAGGTCGTGTGCGGATATTTTCGACAAGCTTCTCTAAGTTAGGCGTTTTATTGGGATTTACGAAAACTGGAAACGCTCTCTGGTTTATTACATAAATAGGTACCTATTGTTCATTGACTTTATTTTTATGTAGGTAAGTACTTACCATCCTAGATTACAAATTAATAATTTACACCAGTGGGCAAAATTAAAAATTCTATAGACTGTTTAAAAAATTAAAACCGTGTACGAATGAAATGAAAATTTACAATGACGGTAAAATACCTCAAGGTCAGTTTCTAATTTTGATTGGCTGTAAAAAGTGTGTGTATTGGAAATCGCTTTGCGATGAGAAGCTGGTAGGTAGGTATGTATTGCATTTGTAATTATTTTTAAAAATGTGTTGTATTTAGTCTCGGTTTAGTTATGTAGGTGCCTATTAACAAACCAGCTCTGATCTTTGTCAAAGCATTGAGTCAACGTAAATCGGCGTTGAGTGTTGACGATTTGGTAGGTTAGGTAGGTACCTACTTACACAATAAATATGACTTATTTCAATTGCAAGTATATTTATTTTATTTTTCCGTTTTAAAGTTTATTTTTCACGGCTACTTAGCTGTTTTGTACATATTATTTTTGTTTCTTGCGGGAAATATGGCTACTAGCGAGCCACCCACTAAAAAATGGTAACGCACTGAAAGCAATACTTCATGAGTGATGTGGAAACTTGCAATCAATATCAGCTGTGGTGTTGAAAATATGCATATAAAAACCTTCTACTTTCAACCCCCAAAGGAAAAAAAATGGCTACACCCATGAGAAACATTGTGTAAGTCAGGGTTGCCGGTTGTTAAACTACACATACTTATTAGAAACACTTTTAAGTATAATTGAACATAAAGTACCTGAAAACATTGTTAGGTACATTTCTTAAAAATGTATCTATAAATTGACACCTCAGCCAGAAAATGTAATAATCGATAGAGCTTTTTACTTGATGAAAATCCATGTCAATTCATAACAAAAAACACTTCAGTGTTGTAAATTTCCACAATATCTTTTTTTTATCCATAACAATCGTTTCGGTATTGCAATACCTTCTTCAGATGATGAGTATAAAATTACTAATCAAGAAAAATATTGTGAAAATCTTACAATACTGAAGCATTTTCTGTTACGAAGAACATTTAATCACTAATTTTAAATTAATATATTTCATAATTTAATAAAACCTAATAATAATTATTAAATTATCAAAAATCATTTAATTAATAATGGATCACGTATAGATTATTTATTTATTTACATTACCTGGCCACTCTTCTTGACCATAATATTATCCGAATGCCTATCTGCTATCCCTAAAACGTACGTTGCAACGCAGTAACCGGCACATGATAAAGTGAACTCATTCACAGCTTTGTTTAGAGCAGCTTCCGTTGTATTGTAATCTTTCAACCATGCTGAAAAAGGGTTAAACAACCATTAAATAAAATGCAATAGAAATTTATGAAATATGGTAGTAGACACGGTACATATTTATCATGAATCTTGCATGGAATCCATACAAATCAGATATATTTGTAAGGGCTCTGATTATATATTTTCATTGCTTTGACAGCGACAAAACTCACCTGCAACACAATCACGGTCATTTGTAATCAGATTTAATCAAAAAAACATATAATTACATACTTATATAATTATATTTATGTTATATAATATAATTAGTTCGGTGAATCAACAAGAGATAATATCGATATTGTTATATAAAATTATTTATTCTTTTCCCTGTACTCATGAAGTAATATTAGTTACAAAATAAAGTTCGGTTTTTACTAATTTTTAAGAAATTAGTTAAAAATAATTTTCGAATTTTAAAACATATACTGTAAACGACCGCCCGTATTACCACAACCCGCAATACACCGCACGTTAATGCACGTTGACCGTACACGCCCGTGACACAGACGCTTCAGGCAACCGGCGCTAGATGGCGCCCCACTGTATGTCGCTCCAAAATACCTACTCATAGTTAGCAAGTGCTGCGTTCGACCATCGCTTCGGCAGCCGATTCGATTCAATCCAATTGAACTCAATTCTATACAGAGAGGAAAACAATTGGATGGCAACCGACCAGACGTAACATCCTGTTATTTATTTTTTCTGTTAAAATGTATTGTATTTTCTTTTACTTAGGAGACAATAAATATATATTTCTTAGAGATGGTACTGAACAGGTGAAATTGATGAACCGGTGAGACCGGTTCCGTTCTTTTTTCAGAACCGTTCTCAATACCTGTTACCGCTCAGAACGTTCAGACCACGATACTAACGTGTCGATGTCGAAACAACGACTACAAAGTTCCAGTTCAGTTGTTCATTCTACTGTGGCAACTACGCATGTATCATGTATATAACGGACTTTTTTTATTGAAAATACGAATCGGCGGTAAATTAATCATAATGAATAAAACAACTAGCGCCGTGTGGATTTTTTTTACGATTGCGGACCCAAATAAGCAATTAGCTAAATGTAATTTATGTAAACAGGTCCTCTCGTATAAGTAATCGATAACAAATCTCAAGACATATACTTGGCAGACACCCTATAGTTAACATACTAGTTAGTTTATATGTTTAATTTTTATTTTATGTAAAATATATTCAACTCGCATCGCAAAACTTAATACAAGAAGTAAGAAGTACATGAAATTACTGGAACTAGTCCGAACCGTGCTGAACGTCTGAACAGTCAACTGCGTCTGAACTGTCTGGTCTGAAGTTCTGGTTCTGAACATTAGAATTGCAATAACAGGTAACAGGTATAGTTCGTATTCGAGAACCGGTTCACTGAACGGTTAGTCAATACGCGTTCTCAAGAACCGGTTCAGTTCTTTCCGTACCAACCCTAATATTTCTCCATTAACAGGTATTATTATTTTAAAAAATACGCCTTTTATAATACCTGTATAATTACATTTATGTTATATAATGGATTAGTTCGGTGAATCAACAAAAGATAATATCGATATTGTTATATAAAATTATTTATTCGTTTCCCTGTACTCATGAAGTAATATTAGTTACAAAATAAACTTAGTTCGGTTTTTACTAATTTTTAAGAAATTAGTTAAACATAATTTTCGAATTTTAAAACATATACTGTAACCGTCCGCCCCTATTACCACACAACTACCAAAAAGTAAAATATCTCAGATCAATTGTAAAATTAACAGGGTCTACCCATAAAAGGGACACGAAAAGATCGACCATAAATAATAGTTGTCCGTTAGATGCGTCACTTAATTTATGGTTTCCAGGTATGGGAAAAATGGTCAAACAGTTAACTAATTAATGCAGAAAGAGTATCTCAGAAATACCCGAATTGTATTGTTTTGGAAAATGAATTATCCAAGCCCAAGAAGAGTTTTCATGGGGTTTTCTCTTTATGTGTACAATGGGCTACCCCATATAAGTATTTTACCATTAATCATCCAAATGTCATGTAAAATGTTTAGTTTAGCCGAGCATCAGTCGCGTGACGGCCCAGTCTCAACGCAGAAAAATAAAAGTACTGAGTGCGCCTAAAGAAGTTTTCACTTCAAAAATAATTTGACATCTCTCTGACAGCGGCTGTAATGTCAAAAATTATTGAAATTAATTAAAAAATACTTGGAAGGTGTTGAATGGTTATTATTTAGTTCCGATTGTTCATCGATCTCATTTATAAAAATTTTTGAGTTGGTCAAAATGCAAGAAAGCGATTTTGTTCCCGAGAGAATCATTCAGGAACAAGAAGCAGCATTTCTCCAATTATTTCCTGCAAAGTCCAGGGAATGTTATGAAAGAATATTTTCCGAATTTAATGAATGGAAGGAAAAACGGGGGGTAATTTGCTATTGCTTTTTCCCCGCACGCTATCATAACGCCGCTTTTTGCTTAAATCGCCGCCATTTTGGGTCCCCATAGTGACTAGGGCCATTGCAGATCCCTAAGGCCGTATTTTTGCATGCCGACATGCTATTCATCAAGCTTGCACATACCGTTTAACCACGCTTGACTGTAATCCGACTGAAGCACCTGTACCTGTATATAAACCTGTTGAAACTAGACTGAGGAATAAACCTAATGTAACCATTCATCTGTGTATTCTTTAAGATGGGGTAATCAAAGGCCTATCTGTGGAGTTAAGCACCGTCTCCACTCAGCTATTCAAGGCCCTGAAGATAATTTCACTTGCTATTTCTGACGATAAATTTTTACCCAAGTTATCTCGGAAAATTATTTTGAGAACTATGTACGAGATGAATTTTCGTCATATAAAACGAAATCGGAAAAGTCTTCTTATTGAGAAGAACGAAATTGTTTTATGACGAAGAAAATATTTGGAAAACATGCGAGATTTGCGGATGTCAGACAGAAAAAATTATTATTTAGAGGACACTTGGGTAAACGAAGGGCATACCGTTTCAAAAGTATGGCAGGACTGCAATATTAGTAATAGAAGACAGGCATTTTTAGAAAGATATTCCACAGGACTCAAAGCACCATCTGGAAAAGGACGACGGCTGAAGATATGACAAGCATATGAAGATATGACAATACCATGACATATGAAGGTATGAAAATACCATGAAGATATGACAAGCGAAGTCTAAAGAAAACGAAGATAAAGAAAACGTATAGAGTATATATATCACACATTTTTAGAACCATCTAATAAAAGTATTTTTCTTAAGATAATTAAAAAAAAACAACACAAGGACACTTAAAAGCAATGTTAATAACTTGGATATTTTATTTAATTTTTTTTATTCTGCCCCCTCTACAATGATACGCCTATGGAATTTCGTTCCCCTCGCCCCTCATGTCCCTATGCCATCCATAGGAGATGAAATATAGTTTGCCGGTAAATTATTAAAATTAGTAGATAATTATTTCTTACCTAGTATAGGGCCCTTGCTGAAAGCCGCAGTTGCCGTAAACATGCCCTTTTCCTTCTGGATATTCGCAATAGTTTCAGCATTTAGAACGACTTCTATCATACCGACTCGATGCTCTAATGATATACAACCATAGGGATTCATTCTGAATAAAAATAGTCATATAAGCATCTATTAAAGGGCTAATGCTCAATCTAACTAGTTATACTACCGCATAATAATATATGTACAGGGTAAGTCTCTTCAGATTGACACCCCCCTTATCTCACTTATCCTTTGTCGATTTCACTCATTCAAAAAAGGAGTGGACGCGGCTTTTGATGAATTTTTATAATCTGAGCACGGATATTAAAAATGTCGTAAGATATACAGGGTGGAAAATAAAACATGATTTTTTTAAATGCAACACCCCGTATATTTATATGCCAAAATAATGTCCTTAATTTTCTGAATAAAAAAATATCTAATTGTTATATAATCACTCCACCTGTTCGTGAGATATTACTAAAAACTTATCACATTACGGGTGTCAATTAGAAAACAAAAAACATATCAAGATACCTCTGGAAACAATGCCATTTATTGAGATAATAAATAAATAATATATAGGTGACAATAACAGTAACGAGTAATAACAATAAACAATAGAGTAACACAATTTTATTTATTTACACGTAACGTAATTAAATATTTTCCACGTAACCACCACCATTCTGAATACACATTTGGCATCGCTTTATAAAATTGCTTCTCACCCTTTGAAATATGTCACCATTTTGGTTTAATTCCTCAATTTTTACACGTATGCATTCTTTTAACTCATTCATATTATTAAAAACCCCAGTTTCGTATATATCTTGTTTTATCGTACACCAGAGAAAAAAATCCATAGGTGTTAAGTCCGGACTTTTAGCGGGCCAATGTATAACACCGTGCATTTCTATCCAAATAGGATATTTTCTGTTTAGGTTAGGTTAGGTTAGGTTAGGTTAGGTTAGGTTAGGTGACGTTCCTTGCAGAGTGTGGTGGTGCTCCATCCAAATTAATATACAATACAATATGTGGATTTTCGCTGCCCAGTAATGTGCATTTCTTCTGTTAAAAATTCCCGCAGTAGAAAAACTGCTTTCGTCAGTCCAAAAGACATGACTTAGAAACTCATCATCTTCCTCTATTCTATCAAGTATGTCTCTATTCTATCAAGTATGTCTAATTATGGCGATGTCATATTTTTATCACACTTCTTTGTTATATATCCAATTCTATTGCTGCGGCATAGGATGATTGGGATGGATTTTCAGCAAAATATAATAATGCGTTGAGTTCTGTGTCTTCTCCTGTTTTTGTTCTTCGCCTTTCCCTTTTCTTGTCTCTCAGAGATTCGGTATTCCTAAACTTTGCATAAATGTTTTTAAAACTATTTTTGGAAAGAGGTAGCCTTTCTGGAAATAACCTAACATACTCCCTCCGAGCAAGAGACTTATTCTTGTTGCACTGAATATAAATTTCAAGTAACTCTTCACTCTTCCAATGAATATACCATTTTTAAAATAACTTGCTTCTTTACGAACACTACGTATTTTTTACGCTAATATCTAAGAGAGTGAACTACTATCTCACAAAAAACTGGATGACATCTGTCAACAAATAAACAATGCAAATATGCATTGTTTCCAGAGGTATCTTGATGTTCTTATTTTATAATTGACACCCATAATGTGATAAGTTTTTAGTAATATCTCACGAACAGGTGGAGTGATTATATAACAATTACACATTTTTGGATTCAGAAAATTAACGACATTATTTTGGTCTAAAAATATACGGGGTGTTCCATTCAAAAAAATTATGTTTTATTTTCCACCCTGTATATTTTACGAAATTTTTAATATCTGTTCTCAGATTATAAAAATTCATCAAAAACCGCGTCCACTCCTTATTTGAATGAGTTAAATCGGCAAAGGATCAGTGAGATAAGGGGGGTGTCAATCTTAAGAGACTTACCCTGTACCTATATGGTCTAGATGTGTGAATTATTAAATTAGTTTAGTAGTTAGTAAATTTAAATTAAAAAAGTTCTAACTTCAAATTAAGACTCGGAATTAAAATCGACTAATCAATTAGTCGACTAGTCGATATTCGCGGTTTTTGCAATTCTAGTAACCGACTAGTCGATTACCCGGTTAGTCGACTAGTCGATTAACCGGTTAGTCAACTAGTCGATTGATTTTATATAAGATTTTTAATATCTGTGCTCAGATTATAAAAATTCATCAAAAACCGTGTCTACTCCTTTTTTGAATGAGTTAAATCGGCAAAGGATAAGTGAGATATAAGGGGGGTGTCAATCTTAAGAGACTTACCCTGTACCTATATGGTCTAGATGTGTAAATTATAAAATTAGTTTAGTAGTTAGTAAATTTAAATTAAAAAAGTTCTAACTTCAAATTAAGG
This sequence comes from Tetropium fuscum, assembly GCA_964058915.1. NCBI lineage: Eukaryota > Metazoa > Arthropoda > Insecta > Coleoptera > Cerambycidae > Tetropium > Tetropium fuscum. The sequence continues at coordinate 12,240 of CAXKVY010001072.1, forward strand.
CTCGGAATTAAAATCGACTAATCCATTAGTCGACTAGTCGATATTCACGGATTTTGCAATTCTAGTAACCGACTAGTTGATTAACCGATTAGTCGACTAGTTGATTAACTGGTTAGTCGACTAGTCGATTGATTTTATATAAGATTTTTAATATCTGTGCTCAGATTATAAAAATTCATCAAAAACCGTGTCTACTCCTTTTTTGAATGAGTTAAATCGGCAAAGGATCAGTGAGATAAGGGGGGTGTCAATCTTAAGAGACTTACCCTGTACCTATATGGTCTAGATGTGTAAATTATTAAATTAGTTTAGTAGTTAGTAAATTTAAATTAAAAAAGTTCTAACTTCAAATTAAGGCTCGGAATTAAAATCGACTAATCCATTAGTCAACTAGTCGATATTCACGGATTTTGCAATTCTAGTAACCGACTAGTTGATTAACCGATTAGTCGACTAGTTGATTAACTGGTTAGTCGACTAGTCGATTGATTTTATATAAGATTTTTAATATCTGTGCTCAGATTATAAAAATTCATCAAAAACCGTGTCTACTCCTTTTTTGAATGAGTTAAATCGGCAAAGGATCAGTGAGATAAGGGGGGTGTCAATCTTAAGAGACTTACCCTGTACCTATATGGTCTAGATGTGTAAATTATTAAATTAGTTTAGTAGTTAGTAAATTTAAATTAAAAAAGTTGTAACTTCAAATTAAGGCTCGGAATTAAAATCGACTAATCCATTAGTCGACTAGTCGATATTCACGGATTTTGCAATTCTAGTAACCGACTAGTTGATTAACCGATTAGTCGACTAGGTGATTAACTGGTTAGTCGACTAGTCGATTGATTTTATATAAGATTTTTAATATCTGTGCTCAGATTATAAAAATTCATCAAAAACCGCGTCCACTCCTTTTTTGAATGAGTTAAATCGGCAAAGGATCAGTGAGATAAGGGGGGTGTCAATCTTAAGAGACTTACCCTGTATCTATATGGTCTAGATGTGTAAATTATTAAATTAGTTTAGTAGTTAGTAAATTTAAATTAAAAAAGTTCTAACTTCAAATTAAGACTCGGAATTAAAATCTACTAATCAATTAGTCGACTAGTCGATATTCGCGGTTTTTGCAATTCTAGTAACCGACTAGTCGATTACCCGGTTAGTCGACTAGTCGATTAACCGGTTAGTCAACTAGTCGATTGATTTTATATAAGATTTTTAATATCTGTGCTCAGATTATAAAAATTCATCAAAAACCGTGTCTACTCCTTTTTTGAATGAGTTAAATCGGCAAAGGATAAGTGAGATATAAGGGGGGTGTCAATCTTAAGAGACTTACCCTGTATCTATATGGTCTAGATGTGTAAATTATTAAATTAGTTTAGTAGTTAGTAAATGTAAATTAAAAAAGTTCTAACTTCAAATTAAGACTTGGAATTAAAATCTACTAATCAATTAGTCGACTAGTCGATATTCACGGATTTTGCAATTCTAGTAACCGACTAGTTGATTACCTGGTTAGTCGACTAGTCGATTAACCGGTTAGTCAACTAGTCGATTGATTTTATATAAGATTTTTAATATCTGTGCTCAAATTATAAAAATTCATCAAAAACCGTGTCTACTCCTTTTCTGAATGAGTTAAATCGGCAAAGGATAAGTGAGATATAAGGGGGGTGTCAATCTTAAGAGACTTACCCTGTACCTATATGGTCTAGATGTGTAAATTATTAAATTAGTTTAGTAGTTAGTAAATTTAAATTAAAAAAGTTCTAACTTCAAATTAAGGCTCGGAATTAAAATCGACTAATCCATTAGTCAACTAGTCGATATTCACGGATTTTGCAATTCTAGTAACCGACTAGTTGATTAACCGATTAGTCGACTAGTTGATTAACTGGTTAGTCGACTAGTCGATTGATTTTATATAAGATTTTTAATATCTGTGCTCAGATTATAAAAATTCATCAAAAACCGTGTCTACTCCTTTTTTGAATGAGTTAAATCGGCAAAGGATCAGTGAGATAAGGGGGGTGTCAATCTTAAGAGACTTACCCTGTACCTATATGGTCTAGATGTGTAAATTATTAAATTAGTTTAGTAGTTAGTAAATTTAAATTAAAAAAGTTGTAACTTCAAATTAAGGCTCGGAATTAAAATCGACTAATCCATTAGTCGACTAGTCGATATTCACGGATTTTGCAATTCTAGTAACCGACTAGTTGATTAACCGATTAGTCGACTAGGTGATTAACTGGTTAGTCGACTAGTCGATTGATTTTATATAAGATTTTTAATATCTGTGCTCAGATTATAAAAATTCATCAAAAACCGCGTCCACTCCTTTTTTGAATGAGTTAAATCGGCAAAGGATCAGTGAGATAAGGGGGGTGTCAATCTTAAGAGACTTACCCTGTATCTATATGGTCTAGATGTGTAAATTATTAAATTAGTTTAGTAGTTAGTAAATTTAAATTAAAAAAGTTCTAACTTCAAATTAAGACTTGGAATTAAAATCTACTAATCAATTAGTCGACTAGTCGATATTCACGGATTTTGCAATTCTAGTAACCGACTAGTCGATTACCCGGTTAGTCGACTAGTCGATTAACCGGTTAGTCAACTAGTCGATTGATTTTATATAAGATTTTTAATATCTGTGCTCAGATTATAAAAATTCATCAAAAACCGTGTCTACTCCTTTTTTGAATGAGTTAAATCGGCAAAGGATAAGTGAGATATAAGGGGGGTGTCAATCTTAAGAGACTTACCCTGTATCTATATGGTCTAGATGTGTAAATTATTAAATTAGTTTAGTAGTTAGTAAATGTAAATTAAAAAAGTTCTAACTTCAAATTAAGACTTGGAATTAAAATCTACTAATCAATTAGTCGACTAGTCGATATTCACGGATTTTGCAATTCTAGTAACCGACTAGTTGATTACCTGGTTAGTCGACTAGTCGATTAACCGGTTAGTCAACTAGTCGATTGATTTTATATAAGATTTTTAATATCTGTGCTCAAATTATAAAAATTCATCAAAAACCGTGTCTACTCCTTTTCTGAATGAGTTAAATCGGCAAAGGATAAGTGAGATATAAGGGGGGTGTCAATCTTAAGAGACTTACCCTGTACCTATAGGTCTAGATGTGTAAATTATTAAATTAGTTTAGTAGTTAGTAAATTTAAATTAAAAAAGTTCTAACTTCAAATTAAGGCTCGGAATTAAAAGCGACTAATCCATTAGTCGACTAGTCGATATTCACGGATTTTGCAATTCTAGTAACCGACTAGTTGATTAACCGATTAGTCGACTAGTTGATTAACTGGTTAGTCGACTAGTCGATTGATTTTATATAAGATTTTTAATATCTGTGCTCAGATTATAAAAATTCATCAAAAACCACGTCCACTCCTTTTTTGAATGAGTTAAATCGGCAAAGGATCAGTGAGATAAGGGGGGTGTCAATCTTAAGAGACTTACCCTGTACCTATATGGTCTAGATGTGTAAATTATTAAATTAGTTTAGTCGTTAGTAAATTTAAATTAAAAAAGTTCTAACTTCAAATTAAGGCTCGGAATTAAAATCGACTAATCATTAAGCCGACTAGTCGATAATCGCGGTTTTTGCAATTCTAGTAACCGACTAGTCGATTAACCGATTAGTCGGCTAGTCAATTAACCGGTTAGTCGACTAGTCGATTAACCAGTTAGTCGATTAACCGGTTAGTCGATTAACCGGTCGATTAGTCCACTAGTCGATTAGCACAGATAGCAGATTTAAGAGATGCTGTGGGAACAGACCCGACTGCCATGGAAAATATAGTAATTACAACATTACGATTATATTTTCCATGCCTACATTGCCTACTGTCCGTCCGCCGCCGCCGCGCCGGTGTGTATTTGGAATTGCGGCTTTGCGCCTGTACTCAGTGCCCACAAAGTACAGAGTACAAAGTCACGATTACTCTGACATCACTAATCACTCTTCAGATTGGATAATAGTTACCTACTATGAGTGCAGAGAAAGTAACGCTTACTTTGTAACGATTAGTTACTTTTTTCCCATTACTAGTTTTTTACAGTGACACCGAGACCCCGACTACACATTGCTCATCGTCTGATGTGAATTGTGAATATAATACAATAGAAAATAGAAATAGAAATACTGAAATTTCGAGATAAAGAACGCTAAATTTATTGAGGTATACATAATTATATGGTATAATTATTAATTATTACATAAGTCTCGATAAACCGTTACATATAAGGTAGGCACTAGGTAGTGGCCTAATCGATTAGTCGACTAAACCGATTAGTCGACTAATTGGAACTATTCGAACTAACCGACTAGTCGACTAACCGACTAGTGGATTAACCGACTAGTCGACTAACCGACTAGTCAACTAACCGATTAATCGAATAGTTCTGATTAGTCGACTAATCGGTTTGGTCAACTATCGATTATTTTGCTATTCGACTAATCGACTATTACATTTCCCTAAAATTCCGAGCCTTACTTCAAATACCCCTATTTATTTATCCATTACTAACCTGAGATCTAAACCTTCTCTCTTCCATAACCTATCCATTATTCTTAGCATTTGTAATGTTAACATATCCTGTCTAAGATCATCGCCATTTTTAAAGATTATGTATACATCGTCTCCATAGGCATCAGAGTTTTCAAACACTATCCATAGGGGCCTCATTTTACTATCCATAATTTTACATTTTTCCATTCTAAAAACAATATCAATTAAATTATTAATAATATAGAAAAAATCCTAAATAAGAAATTCTAATTAACTAGAATTGCAATAGATCAAGGACTTTAACACAGACAGGAGGGTTACTTCCCATTTAGCGCTGCGCGCTGCGTCGTGACGTAGGCGCGGGTACAATTAAAGCGGGAAAAGACATGACACTTATGAGGTTAAATGGTATTTTATAACTGTGACAGTTGACAAGCTTAGTTTTTCTGATTGTACTAGTTTATTTTTATCGTTTTGTGTATTTCTTATTAGATGACTTTTTAAATGTGTGTTTTCATTGTGCGAGTTTAAGTTTAGGTATATTTTAAGAGCAGAGACTTATAGTGCCTGTTATTTTTTATCACCACGAGAAACAAACAGGTAAAAAAAGCTACTTTAACATAAATTTTATTATTTTTAACATATATTATGTTAAAATAGAATTATATACATAATGGTTATAATATAATTGTATTATATTTCATTTTTGAAATGTGTGGTTTTCTCTAAAATGAAGACATAAGTGGATAAAGATCATTTTAGGCTATTTTCTTTTGTTTAGCATTATATTAAAAAAAAAAACCACAAGATTTTGTGAAACTAGATTTTTGTGTACATAACACCTTTATCCAAAATTATTATGTTTTGTTTAAATTTAACTAAAAATGTGTTTTTGTGTTTTTTGTTTTGTTTCGTGAGCAATATCTGCTTTTCTCTTTTTTCTTTCGCGGATTTAATGATTCTCTGAAGTCTCTATCGGAATCAAGAAAACTGCGTCCAACCACGGGAAACTTATGCTCGAGTACTTTAAAAAACATTATTAAGTATTGTTAAAGGCAAAGCATATAAAAAATTTTTTTATTTTGTCCTCCACATTAGTCGGATCAAATTAATAAATGGTCAATTTCAGGATCCTCTTCTTCGAGTAATTTGCAAAACCGTGACAGGTAGCTATTTAATTACTGCCAGTGGCATAGCCAGGGGTGAGTCCCCCCTGAAATCATAAATACTATACTTGAATTTTATTTAAATTTTTGTTTCAAATCTCAATATTCTTTATGAAATAAAAGGCACTTTCATTTAGTTAATTAGTAACTATTTTTATGAACTGTCAGAATTTGTATTAGATACCTATTTAAAGATGTTAAATTTTTTCAAAAATTTTTGAAAAAACAGAATTTTTTCAAAAATTTTTGGAAAAACAGAATTTTTTAAAAAAATTTGAAATTTTTTTTTATTTTTTCAAAAAATTTTGAAAAAATGTTTGGAATTTTTGCAAAAAATGAAAAAAAAATTTTTAGAATTTTTTCAAAAAATTTTGAAAATTTTTTTAGAATTTTTTCAAAAAATTTGAAAAATTTTTTTAGAATTTTAAAAATTAAAAATTAGAATTAGAAAACTCGTAAAACTAGAATTTAACAAAAAATTTTAATTTTTTCAAAATTTTTTGAAAAAATTCTAAAAAAATTTAAAAAAATTTTCGAATTTTTTCAAAAAATTTTGAAAAAATTAAAAAAAATTGCTTCTGGGTCTTGTTTCCAGGATATAAAATTCGTAATAAAAACGTCAAAATGAAGACATCCAAAAAGACATCCAAATTTTTTGAGAAAAAGATCCAAATTTTTTGAAAAAATTAAAAATTTGTTGAAAAAATTCATAAAATTTTTTGAAAAATTCATAAAATTTTTTGAAAAAAATCAAAAAATTTTATGAATTTTTTCCAAATTTTTTTAATTTTTCAAAAAATTTTAAAAAAATTTTTAGAATTTTTCCAATAAATTTTAAAAATTTTTTAGAATTTTTTCAAAAAATTTTGAAAAATTTTTTAGAATTTTTTCAAAAAATTTTGAAAAAATAAAAAAAAAATTGCTTCTGGGTCTTGTTTCCAGGATATAAAATTCGTAATAAAAACGTCAAAATGACGAGAAAAAGTCACAACCAAATTTTTTGAATTTTTTGAAAAAATTAAAAATTTGTTGAAAAAATTCATAATTTTTTGAAAAAAATCAAAAAATTTTATGAAATTTTTCAAAAAATTTGGCTGTGGTGCCCTATATATTTTAAATTTTGAAATGTCTCAAACTTAACATTATTATTGTAGACAAATAAGAAATAAGTATAACGAAAGGGAGGAAAAATGATCGTCGATAATATGACGTCAAATTCATGACGTCCTAAGGATTTGTAACGTTAGATTAAAAAGGTACGTCTGAATGATGAGAAAAAAGTGACGTTTTAAAGACGACATAGAAATAACGTCATATGTTCGGCCTCATATCGGTCACTTGACGTCTTAGACCTAAAATCAACTTAAAAGAACGCAATAATGACGTCACCATGCTGCTTGGGATATAAATTATATATAATATCATGAGATCCCGCGGCCTTAACCATCGCCACTTAACCAAAGCATTTTTGGATGAACTCTCTACAGAACACAATGATGTGACATATTATTGCAAAGTAAAGTGGCTAAGCAAAGGTAAAATGGTTTTTTAAAAAGGTTTTATGATCTTAGAAAAGAAATAGTCGATTTTATGGAAACAAAAGAGAAAACATTGCCGCAAATTTGTGATCCTACTTGGCTTTGCCAAATTTGTCATTCCTTGCCTACGGCCTGCGACCTGACCAAGTCCCGAAATTACGCCCTCAGCTAAGCAAAGGTTTGCCCATACCTGCTCTATATTATAAGGTCTAATTTCTTACTTTATTCTCGTACACCGACAACTGGGATCTAAAGGACTTCTAGTATGATTGACGGCCATTTCCGCTGCCGACTCGCTAAGATATTCCTTAAGAGCAGCTTTGGCTTTCTCTTTGTCTCTTCTTTGTCTTACCAGATCGCTACATTTTTTCAATTTCTCCAAACATTCCAACTGCTTCTGCAAAACAATCATATGCTCCTGACTGCCCCTGCAGTAGGCCTCTAAAATAAGGCCAAAACGGACAGATACGGCAGGCACTTGCATTTCTGACCTAAAACAATTAATATATACATATATACATATATCCGCCCGCAGTGGTCTGGATGGCATGCCGATATAAGCCGTAGATTCTATTTGGGACGTTATATAACGCCCTCTCTGTCACCTTTTTAATTAACTAATTTATTTATTTATTTATTAATACACGTCTCAAGCCCTTTTAGTACAAAAAAAAACATACAATGTGTATGCTACAATCTTCAAAAATGTGTGTATAACAGCGATTCATCCGTAATAAATTACAACAACTTTTAGACAATCAAAAGGATAAAATTGTTCCAAATGAAAGGTCTGGGATTTACGAAATTAGTTGTAATGATTGTGATTGAAAATATGTTGGACAAACGAGACGATCAATTAACACCAGATTTAATGAGCATATGGCTCATCTAAAATATGGAAGAACAGATAAGTGTAGTGCTGCACAACATGCTTTTGACAACAATCATAGAATAGATATTAGTAATTTAAGATTAGTTAGAAATGTGACCAATAATAGACAGTTGGATGCATTTGAGAGCATAGAAATTGTAAGATGTAAAAGTAGTATGAATAGCGACAAGGGACCTATACCGTATAGCCCGCTTTACGCGTTGCTTAGCAACTGATCATTGAAGCGTGATTAGTCACGCGTAAATTTCACGGTGACATCATTAGTGACGTCACCATGAAAATAGTATAAATATGGTAGATTTTGTAGTTTAAGATTAGTTTTAATCGTCTCCAGATGATGCCAACTTGGCGAAAACGTGCGTCGAGCGAAGTGAAAGTGTTTTGGTGTTTGTGGAAACTACTCCGAGTGTTATCCGAGTTGCTAACTTTAGATAAAGTTTGCAGATCATAGCCGAAAATCGTAGTATACTCATCGGAATCATTGTAAAACCTAATTATTAATTAAATCCTCATTAAATGCTCTAAGAAAAAGTGTAAAACATTTCGAAAAAATTAATTTTTTAAAAAAATTTTTTCAAACGAAGTTCGAACTCAGCGAATCATGGCCGAAAGGTCAGCAGATCACAAGTTTCATAACATCATAATTAGATGCTAATTAAGTGCGCAAACCGCGATTTAAATGCTTTTCAACTTTTTCCGGAAATTAGAGATCTGCTAACTTTAGATAAAGTTAGCAGATCATAGCCGAAAATCGTAGTATACTCATCGGAATCATTGTAAAACCTAATTATTAATTAAATCCTCATTAAATGCTCTAAGAAAAAGTGTAAAACATTTCGAAAAAATTAATTTTTTAAAAAAAATTTTTCAAACGAAGTTCGAACTCAGCGAATCATGGCCGAAAGGTCAGCAGATCACAAGTTTCATAACACCATAATTAGATGCTAATTAAGTGCGCAAACCGCGATTTAAATGCTTTTCAACTTTTTCCGGAAATTAGAGATCTGCTAACTTTAGATAAAGTTTGCAGATCATAGCCGAAAATCGTAGTATACTCATCGGAATCATTGTAAAACCTAATTATTAATTAAATCCTCATTAAATGCTCTAAGAAAAAGTGTGAAATATTTCGAAAAAATTAGTTTTTTAAAAAAAATTTTTCAAACGAAGTTCGAACTCAGCGAATCATGGCCGAAAGGTCAGCAGATCACAAGTTTCATAACATCATAATTAGATGCTAATTAAGTGCGCAAACCGCGATTTAAATGCTTTTCAACTTTTTCCGGAAATTAGAGATCTGCTAACTTTAGATAAAGTTAGCAGATCATAGCCGAAAATCGTAGTATACTCATCGGAATCATTGTAAAACCTAATTATTAATTAAATCCTCATTAAATGCTCTAAGAAAAAGTGTAAAACATTTCGAAAAAATTAATTTTTTAAAAAAAATTTTTCAAACGAAGTTCGAACTCAGCGAATCATGGCCGAAAGGTCAGCAGATCACAAGTTTCATAACACCATAATTAGATGCTAATTAAGTGCGCAAACCGCGATTTAAATGCTTTTCAACTTTTTCCGGAAATTAGAGATCTGCTAACTTTAGATAAAGTTTGCAGATCATAGCCGAAAATCGTAGTATACTCATCGGAATCATTGTAAAACCTAATTATTAATTAAATCCTCATTAAATGCTCTAAGAAAAAGTGTGAAATATTTCGAAAAAATTAGTTTTTTAAAAAAAATTTTTCAAACGAAGTTCGAACTCAGCGAATCATGGCCGAAAGGTCAGCAGATCACAAGTTTCATAACATCATAATTAGATGCTAATTAAGTGCGCAAACCGCGATTTAAATGCTTTTCAACTTTTTCCGGAAATTAGAGATCTGCTAACTTTAGATAAAGTTAGCAGATCATAGCCGAAAATCGTAGTATACTCATCGGAATCATTGTAAAACCTAATTATTAATTAAATCCTCATTAAATGCTCTAAGAAAAAGTGTAAAACATTTCGAAAAAATTAATTTTTTAAAAAAAATTTTTCAAACGAAGTTCGAACTCAGCGAATCATGGCCGAAAGGTCAGCAGATCACAAGTTTCATAACACCATAATTAGATGCTAATTAAGTGCGCAAACCGCGATTTAAATGCTTTTCAACTTTTTCCGGAAATTAGAGATCTGCTAACTTTAGATAAAGTTTGCAGATCATAGCCGAAAATCGTAGTATACTCATCGGAATCATTGTAAAACCTAATTATTAATTAAATCCTCATTAAATGCTCTAAGAAAAAGTGTAAAATATTTCGAAAAAATTAATTTTTTAAAAAATAATTTAATAATAATAAAAATTTAAGTATTTATTGTTAAATTATACCTAAGTTAGCGCGTCTTAAATAGTATTTTCATCATGTATTCAAGAAATGAAAAAGTAGATATGCTATTAATCTATGGCGAATGTAAAAAAAATAGCAGACAGGCTGCTCAGTTATATGAAGAAAGATTTCCCGAAATAAATCATCCACCGTACAACTATTTTGGAAGAGTTGAACAGCCATTCAGAAGAGAACCAAATGTATCTGGAAATAATTTTATTATCGATGAAGAATCGGAAATCAATGTATTGGCAATTGTCGAGGCAGATCCCACAATTTCGATAAGACATATTGAGGACCAAACCGGTGTAAATCGGGAATCAGCTCGACGCATTTTGAGGAAACATAAATTCAAATCATACAAGTACCAAATACACCAGCATTTATACGAAAATGATTTTCAAAGAAGATTGGACTATTGTAATTGGTTTTTCAACAGACACAATGTGGACAATAATTTTCATAAACAAATCTTATTTTCCGACGAATGCAGGTTTACTAATTTGGGATTATTCAATCGTAACAACACTCGTTATTGGGCACAGGAAAATCCCAGAATTATGAAAGAAAGTGCATATCAGGAGCGATTTAGTTTTAATGTATGGTTGGGGGTACGTGGCAGAAGAATTATTGGGCCAATAATTTTTGACGGACCATTAAATGGAGAAAGATATTTGGAATTTTTGCAAAACCAGATCGAAGATTTTTTGGAAGAACTGCCACTTAATGTTGACCCAATAATGTTTCAACAGGATGGGGCTCCACCACATAACTGCAGAGTAATGGTGAATTACCTAAATGAAAGGTTTGGAGATAGCTGGATGGGAACAAATGGACCCGTAAGACGGCCTGCAAGGTCGCCGGACCTTACGCCGCTCGATTTTTTCATATGGGGCCACCTTAAAGAAAAAGTTTATAGAACTCCACCAACAAACTGAGAAGACATGGAAATGAGAGTCAGAAGAGCCATTAATGGGATTACTGAATTACAGTTAGATAACATGCTTAGAGCTACCGTCACAAAAACTCGATTGTGCAAAGATAATAACGGACAACATTTTGAGCACCAAGAGTAAAAAATATTTTTTGTATTTAGTGTTTCAGTAAATCTTTTATTTTAATTTCATTCCTTCGATATAAAAATGTATTCATTAGTGTAATGGTTTTTCATTATTTTTTTTTATTTCTCTTTATTTATTAAATAATTCCTTTTACCTTCTTTTATTTTGTTTCCACCGCCTGCCTAACTAAATATTTTTGTTACAGTAAGTAGTAACAATGTTCATTACTATGCAATAATTATCGATACTAATTTTAATGAATTTTATTTTTAAGTTTGAGTCAAAAATTCTATTGAGTGACCTTAAACATCGTAAAATTTCAAGTATGACAGAAATCGGTTCATAAATAGGATAGTCCGCCATTTTGCTTTTTTAAAGTTTGAGTTAAAAATTCTATTAAGTTACCTTAAACACCGCAAAGTTTCAAGTGTGAGATAAAACGATTCATAAAGTGGTAAAGTCCGCCATTTTATATCCGCCATTTTGATTTTTTTAATTTTGAAGAATTTGAATAATTTTTAAGTTTGAAGAAAATTGAATTGAGTGACCTTAAACACCGCAAATTTTCAAGTTCGAGACATACCAGTTTATAAATAAGAGTCCGCCATTTTGAATCAGCCATTTTTAATTTTTCGAAATAAAAAAAATATTAAATTGTATTATCAGCGAAACGCTATACACCTACCAAATTACAAGTCTCTGGCTCATCGGGAAGTAGTGTAAAAAGCTGTTGCAAGATTTGAAATAAACATAAACAAACACACAAATATACGAAGTCAAGAGTCAAGCTAAATAAAACCGTTCAAAAAAGCTGTTAAATTCCTTTTCAGTTATAATAAATAATAAAATATCAAAATATGTCCATGAAAATGCGTGTAGGTTTTTTTTATTAATTATCCAATTAAGTGTCCATTTTTTTAAATTAATGATTAATGATTTTATTTTAAAAAAATCAGCAAAATGGGATAGGTACGGCAATTGTAATGGCCGAAAATAAAAGATAAATAAGTATTTCTCAAGTAGGTCAAATAAAAAAATGGAGTTCCTACCTTAATTTTTATAATATCGTTGGTTGTTTAGAGATTTTTTCTTTTAAATAAGAAAGATCTAGTTAGTCTGTTCAGCTACTGATTATGCCCACCTATGCTTAATACAATAAAATGATTATTAACTGTCAGTTTAAAAACAAATGCCATGGTGCGATACATGGCTGAAAAGAGAATTTAAAGACGAATCAGATGGGCAAAAAAAATATACAGAGTACCATTTAAAATAACAAAGTTTGCGTCACTTCCGCTTAAACCGGAAGTTTAAGGACATGTTTGATATGCTCAAAAAAAGGACAATTATGTAATATACAACTTCCCCAAAGTTGAAAATTTTAACTTTTTAAATAGTAAAGTTACAGAGGGTTACATGCCAAGGTCCATATCATGGCCACCTATGCTTAATACAATAAAATGATTATTAACTGTCAGTTTAAAAACAAATGCCATGGTCTGATACATGGTTGAAAAGAGAATTTAAAGACGAATCAGATGCGCAAAAAAATTTACAGGGTACCATTAAAAATAACAAAGTTTGCGTCACTTCCGCTTAAACCGGAAGTTTAAGGAAATGTATGATATGCTCAAAAAAAGGACAATTATGTAATATACAACTCCCCCAAAGTTGAAAATTTTAACTTTTTAAATAGTAAAGTTACAGAGGGTTACATGCCAAGGTTCATATCATGGCCACCTATGCTTAATACAATAAAATGATTATTAACTGTCAGTTTAAAAACAAATGCCATGGTGCGATACATGGTTGAAAAGAGAATTTAAAGACGAATCAGATGCGCAAAAAATTATACAGGGTACCATTTAAAATAACAAAGTTTGCGTCACTTCCGCTTAAACCGGAAGTTTAAGGAAATGTATGATATGCTCAAAAAAAGGACAATTATGTAATATACAACTCCCCCAAAGTTGAAAATTTTAACTTTTTAAATAGTAAAGTTACAGAGGGTTACATGCCAAGGTTCATATCATGGCCACCTATGCTTAATACAATAAAATGATTATTAACTGTCAGTTTAAAAACAAATGCCATGGTGCGATACATGGTTGAAAAGAGAATTTAAAGACGAATCAGATGCGCAAAAAATTATACAGGGTACCATTTAAAATAACAAAGTTTGCGTCACCTCCGCTTAAACCGGAAGTTTAAGGACATGTTTGATATGCTCAAAAAAAGGACAATTATGTAATATACAACTCTCCCGATGTTGAAAATTTTAACTTTTTAAATAGTAAAGTTACAGAGGGTTACATGTCAAGGTTCATATCATGGCCACCTATGCTTAATACAATAAAATGATTATTAACTGTCAGTTTAAAAACAAATGCCATGGTGCGATACATGGTTGAAAAGAGAATTTAAAGACGAATCAGATGCGCAAAAAAATATACAGGGTACCATTTAAAATAACAAAGTTTGCGTCACTTCCGCTTAAACTGGAAGTTTAAGGACATGTTTGATATGCTCAAAAAAAGGACAATTATGTAATATACAACTTCCCCAAAGTTGAAAATTTTAACTTTTTAAATAGTAAAGTTACAGAGGGTTACATGCCAAGCCAAGGTCCATATCATGGCCACCTATGCTTAATACAATAAAATGATTATTAACTGTCAGTTTAAAAACAAATGCCATGGTCTGATACATGGTTGAAAAGAGAATTTAAAGACGAATCAGATGCGCAAAAAAATTTACAGGGTACCATTAAAAATAACAAAGTTTGCCTCACTTCCGCTTAAACCGGAAGTTTAAGGAAATGTATGATATGCTCAAAAAAAGGACAATTATGTAATATACAACTCCCCCAAAGTTGAAAATTTTAACTTTTTAAATAGTAAAGTTACATGCCAAGGTTCATATCATGGCCACCTATGCTTAATACAATAAAATGATTATTAACTGTCAGTTTAAAAACAAATGCCATAGTGCGATACATGGTTGAAAAGAGAATTTAAAGACGAATCAGATGCGCAAAAAATTATACAGGGTACCATTTAAAATAACAAAGTTTGCGTCACCTCCGCTTAAACCGGAAGTTTAAGGACATGTTTGATATGCTCAAAAAAAGGACAATTATGTAATATACAACTCTCCCGATGTTGAAAATTTTAACTTTTTAAATAGTAAAGTTACAGAGGGTTACATGTCAAGGTTCATATCATGGCCACCTATGCTTAATAGAATAAAATGATTATTAACTGTCAGTTTAAAAACAAATGCCATGGTGCGATACATGGTTGAAAAGAGAATTTAAAGACGAATCAGATGCGCAAAAAATTATACAGGGTACCATTTAAAATAACAAAGTTTGCGTCACCTCCGCTTAAACCGGAAGTTTAAGGACATGTTTGATATGCTCAAAAAAAGGACAATTATGTAATATACAACTCTCCCGATGTTGAAAATTTTAACTTTTTAAATAGTAAAGTTACAGAGGGTTACATGTCAAGGTTCATATCATGGCCACCTATGCTTAATACAATAAAATGATTATTAACTGTCAGTTTAAAAACAAATGCCATGGTGCGATACATGGTTGAAAAGAGAATTTAAAGACGAATCAGATGCGCAAAAAAATATACAGGGTACCATTTAAAATAACAAAGTTTGCGTCACTTCCGCTTAAACCGGAAGTTTAAGGACATGTTTGATATGCTCAAAAAAAGGACAATTATGTAATATACAACTCCCCCCAAGTTGAAAATTTTAACTTTTTAAATAGTAAAGTTACAGAGCGTTACATGTCTCCTGTGTCACCCGGTATAAATATGAACGTAAACAAATGATATCAAAATTCACATCTTTAATTTTTTTTTAAAGACACGACAATTACCAACAAAAAAAAACGAACTCAAAAATCGCTCCATTCGTTCAGAAATAACAGTTTCAAAAGTTGCAACCAAAATTGTAGTTTCGTTGTAAATTGTAGTGAGTGTAGTTTCACTTACCTAAGATGCCAAAACAGGTAATGCCCTATCTTCTGGTTAGTTAGAGCTCTCCTTATTAAAAAGTTAACCAAATCGCACTCCAGATACAACTCATGTTTAATCGCCTGCACTAATTGCAGCAAATAAAGCAACAGATCTTCATCACTGAAAATATATAAACATTTACCGACTCTCGTATTTATTGAATAAACGGACCATCCGTATATTCAACAAAATAAAACGCATTTATACGTGACATTATATAAAAATTACCTGACGTCCATTAAGCACTGAACGGCGAAACTTCTAACTTCCGGATCGGCATAGGCATAATCGAGCAGTTCCAGTGATTTTTCAACGGGTAACTTAGGCCACTGCTTCAGGAGCGCTACGATTTGACTAACTTCTTCTCTCTTATCCCAATCTATGCAGTAGAGTATTTTCGGTAAAGTCTCCGGTTCATTATCACGCCAGTAATACTTCAGTGCCCAGATATTTTTTCGATCCTAAAGGATAACCGATACCGAGTATTACAACTTCTCTATTCATTAGATACTACACTTGAGCGCAAAAAAATTGACTCAACATGCTCGAGTTTTGAAAGAATGTGCATTCACTCCTATAGCACTTCCTACTAAAACACTAATGCACCGTTTGAAAGCTTGAAAACTTATTTCAAACGATACCAGCTTCATAAGAGTTGGGCCTGTTCTAACAAAGCTCTGGACCTCAGAATATGTAAAACACAAAAGAGAAAAGTCATCCAAGCCATGCTCAATGGCTTAGAAAGTGAAATTAGGAGTAGGGGTGGCATTTTAATTATTTTAACATTGGAAATGTTTATGTTTAGACAAGAGTATATGGGTACCAAGTTACAAGTTTTCGTTCAAGGCCAAAAGACAGCGGCGTCGCGATCGAGTGACGCAATACATGTAGATATCGCAGCGCTCGGCTCGTGAAGAGTACTGAGGAGTGGGGAGTATTCAGTGCAGCTATATTGGAATAAGTGGCGCATTGCTAGTAGTGATGGGAATAATCGGGATATTTTCATAATCATGATATTCATAAATTTAATAATTCGAGTGTAAACGAATGCCCAACGATAATTAAAATAAAAGAACAAGTGTAGGCTACAAACGTATATTATTCTAAACTAACTAACAAAACCTCTATATATTATTCCTTTCATAGGGCGGCCGTCAAAGCAGCCCATAAATACTTTACAGTTATGGAAACTGTCTCGCCCTGAAGGCAATTAAGTACGTCTACCGCAATCTCGATAACATAAACAATAAAAATATCGCTCAGTCGGTACGGTCCTATCCTAAAAGAGTCGACACTGGGCGTTAGTGTTTACACGAGATATATAATCGAATTTATTTAGGAAGAACTTATAAAAATTCGAATTGTTTCATCGAATTTGTAGTATATAAAACATGAGTAGGTCCATTTGTGAATTATGATAGCGAAAATGAAATCATAAATCACTAAATAAGAGATTCTGATTTAGCTAATGAGCGGCCGCGTTTTAAGAATATAAATTCAGCAGCATACACATTTAAAAGAGTAAACTGATGAATTTGAATAATGAATTTATTATTTGAATTGTTTCTTATTTATAATTTTGTTTATTAATTATTAATCTTATCAATATTAGTTTTACCTGTAATATCAAAACTGTTCAAGTATAAGTAGTAATTCCGTTAATTTCACTTGCCCAAAAAATAGTAATGACGTCGACAAAAATCATATTTTTTATACGGGGTGGTCACAAATTACAAAATCTCAAAAAAAATTTAGTTTTCGGGAAAACGGTATTATTTATTAAAGTTTTTACTTGTCCAAAAAATAGTAACGACGACAAAAATCATATTTTTTATACGGGGTGATCACAAACTACAAAATGTTAACAAATTTTTACTTTTCGTTAAAAGCTATTATTTATAAAAGTTTTTGCTTGCCTATAGCAATGTCGACAAAAATTATGATTATTATACGGGGTGGTCAAAAATTACAAAATCTTAAAATTCGGTAAGAGTAAAGTTTGTACTTTTTGATCACCACGTATAAAATTATACATTGTCGAGAAATTTTTATTGTTTATAAAAGCTTTTACTTGCTCAAAAAATAGTAACGACGTCGACAAAAATCATATTTTTTATACGGGGTTTTTTATACAAAATCTCAAAAAATGTTTAGTTTTCGGATAAACGCTATTATTTATAAAAGTTTTTGCTTGCCTAAAGTAATGTCGACAAAAATTATGTTAATTATACGGAGTGGTCAAAAATTACAAAATATTAAAATTCGGTAACAGTAAAGTTTGTACCTTTTGATCACCATGTATTAAAAATTTATGATGATTTTGTCACAATTATGTTTTTATATGGGGTGATCAAAAATCACAGTTCTCTTGGATAAAAATTCGCAAAAACCATATTTTTTATACGGGGTGGTCGCACATTACAAAATCTCAAAAAATGTTTAGTTTTCAGGAAAACGCTATTATTTTTAAAAGTTTTTGCTAGCCTAAAGTAATGTCGACAAAAATTATGTTGATTATACGGGGTGGTCAAAAATTACAAAAATAAAATATTATTTATTAAAGTTTTTATTTGCCCAAAAAATAGTAATGACGTCGACAAAAATCATATTTTTTATACGGGGTGGTCACAAATTACAAAATCTCAAAAAATGTTTAGTTTTCGGGAAAACGTTATTATTTATAAAAGTTTTTGCTTGCTTAAAGTAATGTCGACAAAAATTATATTTATTATACGGGGTGGTAAAAAATTACAAAATCTTAAAATTCGATAAGAGTAAAGTTTGTACTTTTTGATCATCACGTATAAAAAACTAATGATGATTTTGCCACAATTGTTTCTATACGGGGTGATCAAAAATCAGTTTACTCTTCGACAAAAATCATATTTTTTATACGGGGTGGTCACAAATTACAAAATCTCAAAAAATTTTTAGTTTTCGGGAAAACGCTATTATTTATAAAAGTTTTTACTTGTCTAAAAAATAGTAACGACGACGAAAAAAATCATATTTTTTATACGGGGTGATCACAAACTACAAAATCTCAAAAAATTTTTACTTTTCGGAAAAAGCTATTATTTATAAAAGTTTTTGCTTGCCTATAGCAATGTCGACAAAAATTATGTTTATTATACGGGGTGGTCAAAAATTACAAAATCTTAAAATTCGGTAAGAGTAAAGTTTGTACTTTTTGATAACCACGTATAAAATTATACATTGTCGAGAAAATTTTATTGTTTATAAAAGCTTTTACTTGCTCAAAAAATAGTAATGATGTCGACAAAAATCATATTTTTATAAGGGGTGGTCACAAATTACAAAATCTCAAAAAATGTTTAGTTTTCGGGAAAACGCTATTATTTATAAAAGTTTTTGCTTGCCTAAAGTAATGTCGACAAAAATTATGTTTATTATACGGAGTGGTCAAAAATTACAAAATATTAAAATTCGGTAAGAGTAAAGTTTGTACCTTTTGATCACCACGTATCAAAAATTTATGATGATTTTGCCACAATTATGTTTTTATATAGGGTGATCAAAAATCACAGTTCTCTTGGATAAAAATCCGCAAAAATCATATTTTTTATATGGGGTTGGTCGCACATTACAAATTCTCAAAAAATGTTTAGTTTTCAGGAAAACGCTATTATTTTTAAAAGTTTTTGCTTGCCTAAAGTATGTCAATAAAAATTATGTTTATTATACGGGGTGGTCAAAAATTACAAAAAAAAATATTATTTATTAAAGTTTTTACTTGCCCAAAAAATAGTAATGACGTCGACAAAAATCATATTTTTTATACGGGGTGGTCAAAAATTACAAAATCTTAAAATTTGGTAAGAGTAAAGTTTGTACTTTTTGATCACCACGTATAAAATTATACATTGTTGAGAAAATTTTATTGTTTATAAAAGCTTTTACTTGCTCAAAAAATAGTAATGACGTCGACGAAAATCATATTTTTTATACGGGGTGATCACAAACTACAAAATGTTAACAAATTTTTACTTTTCGTTAAAAGCTATTATTTATAAAAGTTTTTGCTTGCCTATAGCAATGTCGACAAAAATTATGATTATTATACGGGGTGGTCAAAAATTACAAAATCTTAAAATTCGGTAAGAGTAAAGTTTGTACTTTTTGATCACCACGTATAAAATTATACATTGTCGAGAAATTTTTATTGTTTATAAAAGCTTTTACTTGCTCAAAAAATAGTAACGACGTCGACAAAAATCATATTTTTTATACGGGGTTTTTTATACAAAATCTCAAAAAATGTTTAGTTTTCGGATAAACGCTATTATTTATAAAAGTTTTTGCTTGCCTAAAGTAATGTCGACAAAAATTATGTTAATTATACGGAGTGGTCAAAAATTACAAAATATTAAAATTCGGTAACAGTAAAGTTTGTACCTTTTGATCACCATGTATTAAAAATTTATGATGATTTTGTCACAATTATGTTTTTATATGGGGTGATCAAAAATCACAGTTCTCTTGGATAAAAATTCGCAAAAACCATATTTTTTATACGGGGTGGTCGCACATTACAAAATCTCAAAAAATGTTTAGTTTTCAGGAAAACGCTATTATTTTTAAAAGTTTTTGCTAGCCTAAAGTAATGTCGACAAAAATTATGTTGATTATACGGGGTGGTCAAAAATTACAAAAATAAAATATTATTTATTAAAGTTTTTATTTGCCCAAAAAATAGTAATGACGTCGACAAAAATCATATTTTTTATACGGGGTGGTCACAAATTACAAAATCTCAAAAAATGTTTAGTTTTCGGGAAAACGTTATTATTTATAAAAGTTTTTGCTTGCTTAAAGTAATGTCGACAAAAATTATATTTATTATACGGGGTGGTAAAAAATTACAAAATCTTAAAATTCGATAAGAGTAAAGTTTGTACTTTTTGATCATCACGTATAAAAAACTAATGATGATTTTGCCACAATTGTTTCTATACGGGGTGATCAAAAATCAGTTTACTCTTCGACAAAAATCATATTTTTTATACGGGGTGGTCACAAATTACAAAATCTCAAAAAATTTTTAGTTTTCGGGAAAACGCTATTATTTATAAAAGTTTTTACTTGTCTAAAAAATAGTAACGACGACGAAAAAAATCATATTTTTTATACGGGGTGATCACAAACTACAAAATCTCAAAAAATTTTTACTTTTCGGAAAAAGCTATTATTTATAAAAGTTTTTGCTTGCCTATAGCAATGTCGACAAAAATTATGTTTATTATACGGGGTGGTCAAAAATTACAAAATCTTAAAATTCGGTAAGAGTAAAGTTTGTACTTTTTGATAACCACGTATAAAATTATACATTGTCGAGAAAATTTTATTGTTTATAAAAGCTTTTACTTGCTCAAAAAATAGTAATGATGTCGACAAAAATCATATTTTTATAAGGGGTGGTCACAAATTACAAAATCTCAAAAAATGTTTAGTTTTCGGGAAAACGCTATTATTTATAAAAGTTTTTGCTTGCCTAAAGTAATGTCGACAAAAATTATGTTTATTATACGGAGTGGTCAAAAATTACAAAATATTAAAATTCGGTAAGAGTAAAGTTTGTACCTTTTGATCACCACGTATCAAAAATTTATGATGATTTTGCCACAATTATGTTTTTATATAGGGTGATCAAAAATCACAGTTCTCTTGGATAAAAATCCGCAAAAATCATATTTTTTATATGGGGTTGGTCGCACATTACAAATTCTCAAAAAATGTTTAGTTTTCAGGAAAACGCTATTATTTTTAAAAGTTTTTGCTTGCCTAAAGTATGTCAATAAAAATTATGTTTATTATACGGGGTGGTCAAAAATTACAAAAAAAAATATTATTTATTAAAGTTTTTACTTGCCCAAAAAATAGTAATGACGTCGACAAAAATCATATTTTTTATACGGGGTGGTCAAAAATTACAAAATCTTAAAATTTGGTAAGAGTAAAGTTTGTACTTTTTGATCACCACGTATAAAATTATACATTGTTGAGAAAATTTTATTGTTTATAAAAGCTTTTACTTGCTCAAAAAATAGTAATGACGTCGACGAAAATCATATTTTTTATACGGGGTGGTCACAAATTACAAAATCTCAAAAAATTTTTAGAAATTTCTCATTTAGAATCTTAAAATTCGATATGAGTAAAGTTTGCACTTTTTGATCACCATGTATAAAAAACTAATGATGATTTTGCCAAAATTATTTCTATATGGGGTGATCAAAAATCAGTTTACTCTTCGACAAAAATTATATTTTTTATACGGGGTGGTCACAAATTACAAAATCTCAAAAAATGTTTAGTTTTCGGGAAAACGCCATTATTTATAACAGTTTTTGCTTGCTTAAAGTAATGTCGGCAAAAATTATGTTTATTATACGGGGTGGTCAAAAATTACAAAATCAATTCAAGAGTAAAGTTGGTACTTTTTAATCACCACGTATAAAAAACTAATGATGATTTTGCCACAATTGTTTTTATACGGGGTGATCAAAAATCACAGTTTCCTCTTTTCAAATTTTAAGATTTTGTAATTCTTAACCACCCTGTGTATACAACACAATTTTTGACAAAGTCATCACTATTTTTAGGCAAACAAAAACTTTTTTAAAGAATAGCATTCATTCGATTACAAAAAAAATGAGACTGTAATTTTTGACCACCCCATGCAAGATAACCTGTTTAAAACGACAAGACCTTCAGGGTCAAACGAACAAAAAAATCGTAACACAACCGAGTTTTATTTTTATGCAATTCAATTGAGAAAATTTTACCAGTTGTGTCTGGTATTTTCAATACGCCTGCGATACTTGCGTAATATGTAAGATCTGTGATTGTTTTTTTAAGTTTAACTGCAAATCCAATATAAGTTGGTTAACTAAAAATTATGTTTATTATTCCTTACTACATAAATAACTCGTAAATTGAGATGTGTATTATATTAGTAATACTTAAGTTTTTCAAAAATAAAATGCTAAAAAATTATGTTTATATTTATATATAACCTTGTGTGTATAATAAACAGTTAATAGACCTATCCAGTCAGAGCAAGCGAGTAAGATAAATACAACGCAACTTGTATTGAATGAGACAATAACTCGGTGCGTAGTACGTTCTGCGCATTCTTGTGGCAAATTGTGACAGTATCCATACTCAATATTATATTAAATTATTAACTAACGTGTTATTCTAAATTTATAAAATGCTAGGGACCCAATCGCACGCCAAACATTACTAATAAACACTTAATAAACATAAGCATTCTAAAGCCAATCTGGAAAGTGCCACAAGCATGCCCGCGCACCATAGTATTTGACGTATTCGGAACAACTCAAAAGGATCGGTATATTATGTTTCATATATTTTGTTATCATTTCCAATGTCTCCGACAGTTGCAAGGATTGCGAAATCTGTAAATTTTTTTAATACATGGTGTGGCGGCCTACACCTAATTACACTTTCTAAGCAATTAAGCATGGATCGGATGGATGACTTTTCTCTTTTGTGTTATACATATTCTTAGGCCCAGAACTTTGTCAGAAAAGAGGGATTCCAATGAATGTGGTATAATTTGAAACCACAGGTTTTAAGCTTTCAGTCAGTGTGTTGAGTTCTAGTCGGAATGCCGTCAGAGCAGATACAGATTCTCTCAAAACTCGAGCATCTTTCTGAGTAATTTTTTTGTGCACCTAAGTGTATTATAGTGTAGCGGATCTACGAAAAAAGAGAAAAAATTTTTTTGAAGATATTTTTTTTCCAACTTATTCAGAACGTTCCCCCCTACCCCCTGGTAACTTTTTCCGGTAATCGTTGTTCACCAGGGGACGCGCGCGGCCCTTCAAATATTGTAAAAACAGGTTTTTTTAGATTACGCGTAATCCGGTTTTGGACCCGTCGAAATCGGTCCATTAGAACCGGAGATACGGCGGTTTTAAGGTTTTTATTTTTTAGGGGGGACAAGAAAAAAGGAGTGAGCAATGGGGGTGTTGCGGGAAAGGGGGTGGGATTGGGAGGCTAATTTTTTTCTCTTGTAGGTAATGGTTATCGGAAGCCTAGGCCGAATTTTTTTTAAGATTGCTCAATTAGGGGAGGGATGGGAGGGGAGAGGGTGGAAAAGGGTTAAACGGGTGTTGGAAATGGATTTTTTTTGTTTTTTTGTATAAGGAATGGAGGACAGCTTGAAAAAAAAAACTCAAAAACACGGGCGTGGGGGGTGAAAATAAAAAAGTTATTTTTTTGTTAATTTTTTTTTGTTATGGAAAGGAGTGGGGAGGGGCGCCGATCATATTGAAAAAGTTGGGCAATTGTATAGTTTACTGGAAAAAAAAAATACCGATTTCGTTCATTAGGGATGTCAGGGCGTCGAATCTAGGTTAAAGCCCTGTACAAGGCCGAGGAGATGTCCTACGCCCTTAAGCCAGGGCTCATTCTCAAGGCGAAGGTTTCCCCTATTAATTAAAAAAAAATCCCGATCGCACCAATAGTTTTGATACGCGCGCGAGTTGGGACGCTGGGAAATTTTTTTTCTCTCGCCAGTATCTCCAGCGGCAGAAGAGTGGGCATGGACTCTACCCTTTAGTTGGAATTATTTTTTTTTTAATTAATAGGGGAAACCTTCACCTTGAGAATAAGCCCTGGCTTAAGGGCGTAGGACATCTCCTCGCCCTTCTACATGGCTTTAACCTAGATTCGACGCCCTGACGTCCCTAATGAACGAAATCGGTATTTTTTTTTCAGTAAAGTTAATACAATTGCCCTACTTTTTCAATATGATAGACGCCCCTCCCCCTCCTTCCCATAACAAAAAAAATTTTAAAAAAATAATGTTTTTATTTTCACCCCCCACGCCCATATTTTTGAGTTTGGTTTTTCTTTCAAGCTGTACTCGATTCATTATAAAAACACAAAAAAAAAATCATTTTTATTTTCTTAAATCGGTTCATCAGGGCCGGAGATACACCCGTTTAACCCTTTTCCACCCTCTCCCCTCCCAACCCTTCCATAATTGAGAAATCTGAAAAAAATTTCGGCCTGGGCTTCCGATGCCCATTACCTACAAGAGAAAAAAATCAGCCTCCCAATCCCACCCCCTTTCCCGCAACACCCCCATTGCTCACTCCCTTTTTCTTGTCCCCCCTGAAAAACAGCGCAGCCAATCAAATATTGTAAAAACAGGTTTTTTTTAAAAAATGTTTTGACAAAGAAAAAAGGTCTCCTCGATACGCGTCATCCGGTTTTGGACCCGTCAAAATCGCTCCGTCAGAACCGGAGATACAGCGTTTTTAAGGTTTTTGTTGCAATGGGGATGATTGCTCGCTCCCTTTTTCTCGTCCCCCCTTAAAAAACAAAAACCTTAAAAACGCTGTATCTCCGGTTCTGACGGACCGACTTTGACGGGTCCAAAACCAGACTACGCGTATCGAGGAGACCTTTTTTCTTTGTCAAAACATTTTAAAAAAAACTGTTTTTACAATATTTGTTTGGCTGCGCGCGCCCCCTGGTGGACAACAATTACCGGAAAAAGTTACCGGGGGTAGGGGGGAACATTATTAACAAGTTGGAAAAATTTTTTTGGTAAAAAAGTCATTTCCGTTTGCAAAGATCCGCTCCACTATTATAGAACCATTATTTTTTGATTTCATAAAAGGTGAAAGTACCTGATCATGGGTTTCGTATAAATTATCCGTATCAAAAATAATTTTTTTACATAATTGAATATCCGGGAATTCTATGGATTCAGTTTCCGTCTCTTTCCCGTAACTTATTACCGTGTCTATATCTGGAAATACTATAGTCTGGTCTTTTGAATAGCTGTAAAAGTTTAAAAATAAAACAGTTAAATGCAACTCGTATGAAAGTCATTTTTTTTGTCTGGCATTTTGAGGGCTTAATGTGGCTAGTTAGCTGAGGAAAATAAGGGTGGTTTTAATTAGAGCTGGCAAGCGAAATCGGTTTTTTGGGTGATCGGTTAACCGGTTTCGGATAATTCGGGTTTTTTTACAAAACCGAAAACCAGTTATTCGATTAACCGGTTATTCGAATAACCCATAGACATATTAATACAAGAGACAGAATTGTTTACATTTTTGGCGGATCCAAGATCGTTCCATCCTTATCGTCCGTTTCTTTCTCCCAAACGGTACGTTTGCCAGGCTTACTGTGAGATTTACTTGAAGTCTTTGAATACCGTAAGAGATGTTCAAATAATTTGACAATTTCAACGAATCTGTTTCATTTTAAGACTAAAATATTATTTAAAACAGCTTCTTGGTAAAAACCATAGACAACCGAAAATGTACTGTGCCTTGAGGTATAAATCGCAACACCGGCAACGTCGTTTGATGAATTTTACTCGAGTTTCACGACAATGTCTATTAATCAATGGAAAGAAATTTGCGAGGTTGCCGCAACGCCACCTCTTGTACTTTTGTTTTCTTAAGTGTATTATACGAATCTTTGTATTTATTGCGATTCAGGTGAACAATAAGTGTGTAACTATGGTGCATTTTTGTATAGTTTGTAAAAGGGTGGATCATTTAAGTCCGGAAAATATTACTTTTCATCGGTAAGTAATGTAAGAATTTTTAAGGTTACCTACAAGTTTTACCGGCTTGGCTTGGCTAGGGGCGGCGTTGAAACCAAAAATGAACTTTTTATATTGCTGCAATAATTAATCAATAATTATTTCATTAATTTTTATTATGTAATTTATATGGTACATAATCAATGTGCGATATTTATTTAAAATTATTTTTATTCGGGTGATGCAAAATACCATTTTCATCTCCATCTATGTATGTTGATGAACCACTGAATGACCACCATATTCATTGGTCAAGTTGGTATTGAAAACATTTTTCAAAATACATATTTATTATGAAACAAAAGAAAATAGAAAACAATAGGCGAAATAGAATAAGAAGGTTGATTACAAAACTCATATTATTTAGGAATATCTTTAATATTTAGAACAAATATTTTCGCATGTGTTATGGATTTTATGGATTTTATGGATTTTTTTGTTTATCAATGTAACATGGAATCTTAAGTTTTTCGAGTAATTATTGTGTCAATTTTAATAAAAAACTCAAAATTGTACATAATGATTAAAAAAAAATTCGGATTCGAGTTTCTTTCATTTCTTTGCATTTTATGAGAACATTTATCATAGTAATGTATTTTTTTTACACCATCAGAAAGTAGAGATTTCAACGAACAAACAGCCCACCGACTTTTTTGAAAAAAGCGGATATTTTTGACGGGAGATTTTCGATTGAAAATTAGGGTGCTTTTTCGATATTAAGTCAAAATAAGGTGAAAAAATAAACATTTTAAATTAAAAAAATTTTTTTTTGTAAAAAAAATAAAAAACCAAAAACTTGGTTATTTGAATTTTTCACATAAATTTTGAGGTTATGTGAAAAAAGTATAAATACAAAAGTTGTAGATCTTTATTACCTACAACTTTGTCATTTAACTTTTTTCCATAGGTCTTGTAGTTTTACCGGAAATCGAGATAAACCTTTTTTTTTACCCTTAAAAACCCACCCTCTCCACTTCCCGACCTCAAATCGTAAATTATATTTTCCTTTCATTTTTGTTATATTCTCTTCCTTTTCCAATGGGTTTCATCCTACTATTATTTTTTTCACTTTTTACCATTTTCAAAGGCTTCAAGCCCTGGTCTATATTTCTTTGTAACGTTTTTATTTATTAATAAATTTTCGAACAAGTCAAATTGAATTTTGAACACGAATTTTAAAAGAAATACGAAATGCCAGACGAAAAAAAATATTGTAGAATTTTATATTTCTTTGCAGCTTTTTTATCATTAATAAATTTTCGAACAAGTCAAATTGTCTAGCATTTTTAGAGGTGTGTAGTACTTTTATAAAAAAAATATTTAAAAAAAAAATTTAAAAAAATTTTTTTAAAAATTTTTTTATTTTTATTTAAAAAAAAAACGTTTTATATTTTTTTCTGTCAATTTTCCTTCGTCTCGCAACGTTTTTCCAATACCCAATCCATCTGTTGAATTAAAATTATTTGACAAAATTAATACAAACAAATTGAAATCGCTAAAAAATGTCCGAAATTTCCGCATAATTTTCCGCGAGAAACTCAACTTCGAACGGCGAACGGTAATTTTCACAAGAAAACCTTTCATTCTCTCGATTGCCAGACAAAAAGAAAACGTCGAAAATTGAACTTTTTTTTTGCAAGTTAACCCCCATCCCCTAACTTTTCGACCATTGAAAACCATCTGGCATTTTTATTGGTGAATTATTTATCAATGTCAATCTTTTATTCAAATGTCAGACAACCTAAGATCATAAAAAACATGCAAACGGTAAAACATGCAAAACAGTAAAATGAAAGTTTCATGTTAACAGTGATGTGAAATCGTAATTTACCACGTAAATTACGAAATTGCTAACCGTAATTTACCCTTTTTTTATTACCGTAAATTACGTCATAAATTACTAATTGCTTGAAATGGGTTTTTCATACTTGTGGGTTTTGGCTTGTAACAGTGACTTGATTGCCGCTTGTTGTATGAGATGATGAGCGTTTGCGCCTTGTTGAGTTTATTAACACTTTTCTCCCGTGCCTGGGCGAGCACGCTGGTTGCCTCCCGTATGGAACCTCAGTGCCTTCTGACGAGGGTCGGCTAGCTAACAACGAACTCTTCGGTTTTGTATCTTGCGAATGACTGTAGGTTAAAGCACAGGTGTGACAACCCTTGTAAGTTTTCATTTTACTTTCGCCTAAGTGTCCAACAGCGTTGCTGCGATTCTTTTGAATGGAGATCGGAGGTTTCTCTGCCGTGCTTTTTCCCTCGTGAATTCACGGCTGAGTGCGGCATTTATTCGTTTTGTATTGTTCATAAATTGAATGCCTGTTTCAATAGATAGGTGGGTGTATTGAAGTGCTTAGTATTTTCTTTTTCATCTCAAAGCTCCCGCTTTTCGTTAGTAACCAGTGCATCTCGGACAGGGTTAATTTAAATTAAATACAACGTAGGGTGGGTGTTTCCCCTTTTGACGATCACGTGCCCCGGCCATGTGTTTCCCTGATTATTGTGTTTAACCGACCCGGGTTGGTTACATTACATGCTGATGCTTGTTCTGTATTTTCGTTGTTTTGTTTTAAGAGCATATAAATTAATAAAGGCACATTTTGTTTATTTTCTATTTTATATTTTAAAATCGTTATATGTAAACTTTTTTTTAAGTATCATTAATATATTAAGCACCAATTTCTGACACACATTTATTATGTCAATTTTCTTAAAAAATTACAAAAAAACACCTGATAATTTACAAAAAGTTTAATTATTTACAAAAAATAAATGTATTACCTGGTGATTTAGCAAAAAAAATTATTTACCCTGTAATTTACCAAAAAGAAAAATTACCAGAGAATTTGTTTCGGTAAAAAAAATTGCTAAATTACCAAAAAAAATAAATTACCGTAATTTTACATCACTGCATGTAAATGAATGGATTTTCCGAATTTTCGAACGGGGAGCAGACATTCAAACAACCCTTATTTTCAGCAGCTAACTAGCCACATTCAGCCCTCAAAATGCCAGACAAAAAAAAAGACTGACCTCAACAGTACGTTATCTCATATTCTAAAAGGAAAATACATACCTTTTTATGTTTAAGGTTAATGTCGTTGAATATTCTGTATTAGGGTTACTAACGACCGTTCCTAACGGATGTAATACATCATCGGAATTCATGTCTTCCGCATAGGTCCACATGTAAAGTGTCATAGCACCACTTTTCAGTTGGCCTTTAAAGTCATATATCGATGTATTAGCCCAAGCTATGGGATTGTATAGATTATCCTACAAAAAAAAAGGGATGTAATATTTATTATGAGCATACTCGAATATGACAGTGTCCAGGAATTTTCTAGACAGGCCTTCCTTTACTCAAGATCCATTTTGGGTCAATTTCGTACAATAAAATACCCAACGGGGATTTTCCAGACGCTTTAGGACATTTATAAATTTTCCACTAAACATGAGAGCAAATTTAGTGCTATAATTTAATTTCATTGCTCAAGACAACCTATTTTTGTTTTTATAAAGTTATTTCATTATTTAGTTGTTAATAACAAAAAAAGCATACAAAAACGGATTTTAAAATTGATTTTAGCTATATTTGGGGCGCTGGGTTTTTCTCTATCTACTCTACCTTTTTACATAAGTGTTTTTTTAACATGCAGTTCTACACGAAATGTGCAGTTCCAATTCCATTTTGTGACATTTTAAATTACAAGTAGACATTCTACAAGGATTGGTTTCCGTATATTTGCCCTATTGTTAGTCTGCTCTCTAGTTAGTTCCAAGAAAATCCACTAGATGGAGTAAGCTTCCGATAACTACTTAAGTGACCGTCAACGCTTCAATTAAACTCTATCCAACGAGAGAATGGACTTGCTTTGCGCATTGGCGACTAAAGAGGAGGGGCTCTGTAACGAGCTACGCAGGACCGTCATTCGATGAAATAAATTCGTAAGTAAATTTTATTCACAAACTGTGAATAGGTAGGCAGTAGTAGGTACTTTATATAATTAGGTACCAGGTAGGTATCGGACCCAGGCGCCGGCCCTGGCTACCTGCTGAGCCAATTAAGACGTTGAGGGCGTTGAACCAATGTTCTAAGGAGCGGAGATCTGACCAAAACAGACGAATTTTCGCTCGAGTGCAAGTCCATTCTCTCGTTGGATACAGTATAGACTTGTGGTTAGTTTGTGAGTTCTCGTCGTGTAGGGTTAGTGATGTAAAAAAAACCGATTCTTTTCAAATTTGAAATAAAAACGTTTAAAAAAAATATTTCTGATTTTTTTTTATTATAATTTTTTTTTCATATAATTAAAAAAGCGTTTGTTTTTTAGGAAAAAAATAGACAAAACAATTTATGAACTGAAAAAAACATGTTTTTTTTCAGTTTAAGTGACCATCAACGCTTCAACTAGACTTGTGGTTAGTTTGTGAGTTCTCGTCGTGTAGGGTTAGTGATGTAAAAAAAACGATTCTTTCCAAATTTGAAATAAAAACGTTTTAAAAAAACGTTTCTGATTTTTTTTATTATAATTTTTTTTTCCATATAATTAAAAAAGCGTTTGTTTTTTTGTTTTTTAGGAAAAAAATAGACAAAACAATTTATGACAAGGATATTTCGATGTTCGATAAATTCGAGATAAATTTAAAACACACGACATTTGTAAGGTTAGGGTCAAATAGCTTTAGGCTCGCCTTTGCTACCGCCCTGACTGAAAATAATGTCTCTGAAAAAATGCAAATTTTTGAAAAAAAACAAACCGCTTTGCTTTTTATCTAAAAAAAACAGGTTTTTTTTCAGTTTAAGTGACCATCAACGCTTCAACTAGACTTGTGGTTAGTTTGTAAGTTCTCGTCGTGTAGGGTTAGTGATGTAAAAAAAAACGATTCTTTCCAAATTTGAATTAAAAACGTTTTAAAAAAACGTTTCTGATTTTTTTTATTATAATTTTTTTTTCCATATAATTAAAAAAGCGTTTGTTTTTTTGTTTTTTAGGAAAAAAATAGACAAAACAATTTATGACAAGGATATTTCGATGTTCGATAAATTCGAGATAAATTTAAATCACACGACATTTGTAAGGTTAGGGTCAAATAGCTTGAGGCTCGCTTTTGCTACCGCCCTGACTATAATAAGTGTTGCATGGTTATTTCATTTAAAAAGTTAGGTGTGCGTGTGTAAATTGTAGGAATAGTTTGCAAAAATGCTGAATCGCAAATAAGGGTCAGGAAGCAAAAAGCATTATTTAAAGATTCATTTAGCAAGTTGCAAAATTTTTCGGCTCCAAGTCTAATCTTTTCTCTATCAACAAAGTTTCTGAAAAAATGCAAATTTTTGAAAAAAAAAATAAACCGCTTTTCCTTTTTTCTAAAAAAAAACATGTTTTTTTCAAAAACAAAACGTTTTTTTTTCAGTTAACATCACTATGTAGGGTAGATCGAAGTTGGTGCGGTGATATTCGAGTTAATGAAAGGGTTGTTATAAAGTTGACCTAAAACGTACTGTGTTGTAGATTGTTATATTTTCGATAGAAATAAAATGAGCTGTGGGGTTTCCTCTTCATGTGTATATAACGCCCCCCACAATGAAACGCCAAAAATATTGTTATTATTTATCCAAGTCGTGTAAAATGCTTAATTCTTATTTTGCAACCAGATGTCGTTAGCATACAGGAATAGTTTCAGTAGTAGTTATCACTACCTGATAATCGATAATCGAGAAGCTTCTAGAACTTTCCAGAACATCGAAAATAGTATATAAAGGGCAGCCGATCACGACATTAGTCAGTCTAGTTTAAACGCTCTTAGAAACAAGATCAAGTAACAAGTAATTAAAAGTATTCAGTAGTGATTTATCGTCGTATACAGTCGGTAACAATATCAAACACTCGACATTCTAAAATCCATAACGTTAAATGTTGGAAATTTTTTAATTAAATGTGGGCATGAAAGAAAATATAAACATGATATGGATATATGATTAATATAATATGTAACTCACCTTAGCAGACTCCTTAATTTTCTTATTCTTAGTTCCCTTTGCATACTTATTTATTTCGTACACCACAAAACAGAGCTTTGCATTTCTAGGTATATTACACACCTGTATATCAAAAGTTAATTTAACGCCTACTTTGCACTCGCACTTTTCATCAATCGGTTTATCAAACGTTTTCTGAGGTTGGCATAATGATTTTCCGCCATGGAAAATTCCTGCCTGGATCCCAATCTACAAAATAATACATAGTTATAAATAGGGAAAGGACCCTCCAAATGTTGGCAATCAATTCATTGATCACCATTCATTAATGGAGTCCTAACCACACAAAATTTTGTTTTTAAGGAAATTTGAAAATTTAAAGGAGACTAAATCCCATTTATGGCATATAGACAAGCTACAAATGCAAGAATCGCGTACCCAAAAAGCTATAAATGTGAGAAACCCATAACAAACAAGCTACAAACGTGTGATACACGCATCAATAAAGCTATAAACCTGTAACAATCGTTTTCAGAGAGCTACAAATTTTAGAACAACGTAACAAAGAAGCTACAAATGCAAGAACCGCGTACCCAAAAAGCTACAAATGCGAGAAACCCATAACACACAAGCTACAAACGTGTGATTCGCGCGTCAAAAAAGCTACAAATCTGTAACAGTCGTTTATAGATAGCTACAAATTTTAGAACAACGTAACAAAGAAGCTATAAATGCAAGTACCGCGTACCCAAAAACCTACAAATGCGAGAAACCCATAACACACAAGCTACAAACGTGTGATACGCACATCAAAAAAGCTACAAATCGGTAACAATCATTTTTAGAGAGCTACAAATTTTAGAGCAACGTAACAAAGAAGCTACAAATACAAGAACCGCGTACCTAAAAAGCTGCAAATGCGAGAAACCCATAACACACAAGCTATAAACGTGTGATACGCGCGTCAAAAAAGCTACAAATCGGTAACAGTCGTTTATAGAGAGCTACAAATTTTAGAACAACGTAACAAAGAAGCTACAAATGCAAGAACCGCGTACCCAAAAAGCTACAAATGCGAGAAACCCATAACACACACGCTACAAACGTGTGATACGCGCATCAAAAAAGCTACAAATCGGTAACAATCATTTTTAGAGAGCTACAAATTTTAGAGCAACGTAACAAAGAAGCTACAAATACAAGAACCGCGTACCCAAAAAGCTACAAATGCGAGAAACCCATAACACACAAGCTATAAACGTGTGATACGCGCGTCAAAAAAGCTACAAATCTGTAACAGTCGTTTATAGAGAGCTACAAATTTTAGAACAACGTAACAAAGAAGCTACAAATGCAAGAACCGCGTACCCAAAAAGCTACAATAGCGAGAAACCCATAACACACAAGCTACAAACGTGTGATACGCGCATCAAAAAAGGTACAAATCGGTAACAATCATTATTAGAGAGCTACAAATTTTAGAACAACGTAACAAAGAAGCTACAAATGCAAGAACCGCGTACCCAAAAAGCTACAAATGCGAGAAACCCATAACACACAATCTATAAACGTGTGATACGCGCAACAAAAAAGCTACAAATCTGTAACAATCGTTTTTAGAGAGTTACAAATTTTAGAACAACGTAACAAAGAAGCTACAAATGCAAGAACCGCGTACCCAAAAAGCTATAAACGTGTGATACGCGCATCAAAAAAGCTACAAATCGGTAACTATCATTTTAGAGAGCTACAAATTTTAGAACAACGTAACAAAGAAGCTGGAAATGTGAGAAACCTATAACACACAAGCTACAAACGTGTGATACGCGCGTCAAAAAAGCTACAAACCTGTAACAATCGTTTTTAGAGAGCTACAAATTTTAGAACAACGTAACAAAGAAGCTACAAATGCAAGAAGCGCGTACCCAAAAAGCTACAAATGCGAGAAACCCATAACACACAAGCTACAAACGTGTGATACGCGCATCAAAAAAGCTACAAATCGGTAACTATCATTTTAGAGAGCTACAAATTTTAGAACAACGTAACAAAGAAGCTGGAAATGTGAGAAACCTATAACACACAAGCTACAAACGTGTGATACGCGCGTCAAAAAAGCTACAAACCTGTAACAATCGTTTTTAGAGAGCTACAAATTTTAGAACAATGTAACAAAGAAGCTGGAAATGCGAGAACCGCGTACCCAAGAAGCCACAAAAAACGGGGAGAACAGAGAATAACTTACCTCCGAGGCCTTCCGCGTATCACAATTCAATTTACTAACTGTACAAACTGTAACTGCGTAATTATCTGAAATACTCCAGGACGATTTATTATTTTTCTTTTTTCTTAACGTATTGGTTGAATTATATGGCGTTGATTTATTCTTCTTATTGTCGAAAATATCTATAGACTCATAATCATTTGACTGAAATACTAAAAGGAAGTTTTAAATGTAACATAATAAATAAATAATCATTTTCTAATTTTACCTGGTACTCGATCCATCTGTATAGTTACTAATGTGGGCGTGACATCTTTTGAGATACAATCCTGAATATACTGAAACTCGATAATCTCACAATCTCCGACTAAAAATTCATCTTGACCGCAGACTTTCAAGACGTATTCACTAGCTCGATCATTTCTCCTATTCAAAATAGTAGCCCTCTTTGATAATATCATCTCAAGTAACTTCTTGGGCTTTATATTAGAGGGCACATTAAACGTAAACGAGCTTTGCATAACTTCCTTCTCGTTGGTTTTGTTTTCAGATTCGTAATAATCATATTCGTGGTCGAATTTTGACGCGATTTTTATATATTTGTTCTCTTTTAATCTATCAGTCAAGATATAGCTACTTGTTGAAATTCTCGGCGGAAATTGGTAGTATAGTTTCTGTTGCCATGTCTGCTTTGTCCTTTTTTGTGCTATCTCGTCGCCCATCTTTCGCATCTTAAATCTAAAGTCGTTAATTTCTGAACTATTTAAGGCATCGAATTCTTGCAAACCTGAACACAAAGAGAAATATGTTTACTTAAGAAATCGATAATTATATTTGATTAACAAGGCAGGAAAGTAATTTTACTGCGGTCGTTAGTTATTTACTAGAAACCAGTCAAGGCAGTAATAGTGTATTACAGTACGAGATAGGAAGATTTTCATTACTGTCGAGAGAATATGTTAATAAAATCTCGAGATATTAATGAAAATTCCCATCGAGTATAGAATGGGTACTATTTTATTTTCAACCAGGAATTTCTAAATAACACGTCAAATGTGCTTTAGTTGAAACAGTCGCAAACGTTCGCCTCTCTTGCATGGGCGAATTTGGGGGAATTTCGCGGGTATTCTGTAATCCGTAACGGCAGAAAATTGGCAGAAGTGTATTAATCACGCGTAGAAAGAGGAACAGATGTGTGATGTGGATTTGGCATCGGTTGATCAAGCCATAGAACCACCAACACCTCTAATACAAGGACAAAGTGCTGCCTCGTGACGTCACCATCCGGAGGCCTAGCTAAAATAACTGAAACGATCTCACCAGTTTTTGTATCCTGTTTTTGTAAAATCCTTCTTTTCAAAGTGGCAGTCACACACACGGCACAAAACTTTCAAGTGGAATCGCAGAGAGCCATCTTCTGCGACACTCTCGTCTCTGGGAAAACGAAACACCCGAACTTTTCTACTGGTTTCGTAATTTCCTGTACAACCGGGAACACAACACTTTTGGGGGCATTATGATATAATACCGCAACAAATAAACCGTTAAAAAAGATCAGGAATCGATTAGGAACTAAACTTCATTCAATATGTACTTATAGTTAACTGACCCCATATAAGATACCGCGCAGTTGCCACATGTAATTCTTCTACTACTTACGTACGTCTACTTTAAATATGACAATCACGTAAACATTTATTTTTATAGTTAAAAGCGGCAACGCCGATCCACGACCTCTCCAATAACGAATATTGAAGCGGTATATCTCTTTTTAACTTATTGGAATGACGCGCCGTCTGCGTTAGTTTGACAGTCCCTATGGACTCTCGGAACGTTCGGATCTCTTACAGTGGCGGGTTTGCGGGTATTGCTAATATATTATTTATATACCTACCTGTGTAGGTATACATCGAAATGACGCGCCGTCTGTGTTTAGTGAACGGAGTAGCAAATGTCCCCTCTCTTACATAGGATCCATGGGTTATACGCACGTAAATTGTAACGGTCATTCGCGATAGTGTAGTGCGTTGGTTAAGATATTCGCGTGTATATATATATATATATATATATATATATATATATATATATATATATATATATATATATATATATATATATATATATATATATATATATATAGTGCTGTTTTAATGTGATTTGTGATACAATATAATATCGGCGAAGGATGGAAAATATTCCAAAACGTAGGCAGTACCGATCGGTAGGTGAGAAAAGAATAATTTTACGAGTATTTTACTGCATACAGAGAGATCACCCTCATCGCGACAAGGATGAATTGATGGATATGTGTTCGGATTATACAGAAGCATCAAAGGCAAGCATATACACACTTTTAAGAGAAGAAAAAAAGGTACATGGAAGTGTACAGCCACCGAAACCAAAAAGCGGTCGAAATAAGATTGTAGTGGACGATGATGCAAAAAATGCGATACGTAGAACGGTCCACGGTTTCTTTAGAAATAACGAATTGCCCACTTTAGATAAGGTGCTGCAAGGTATAAGTGAAAATGATATTATACCTAAAATGTGCAGGAGTAGTCTGGCAAAAATTTTGAAAGACATGAATTTTAAGTATGGAAAAGTAGACAGAAAAAGTATTCTCATAGAAAGATATGAAATAGTTGCTTGGCGGATGGATTATCTTCGAAAAATAAAAAAGTTTCGAAACGAGGGGCGGAAAATTTTTTTCACTGACGAAACGTGGGTCAACGAAGGACATACTATGAAGAGAGTCTGGCAGGATGGAAAAGTGAAAAATGCACGGCAAGCTGCGATTGAAGGCTGGACAACTGGTTTAAAAATGCCGTCTGGAAAAGGTCGGCGTTTAATCATAACGCATATTGGAAGTGATAGTGGATTTTTGCGTAATGGAGAACTGATATTTCAATCTAAGAAGACCGGAGACTACCACGAGGAAATGAATTCCGAAGTATATGAGAAATGGTTTGCCGGCGTACAGGTTTTGCCGGCCGGCGTTTTTGGATACAGGTGATTTATTTTATTTCTCTTTTTGTTTTTATTTTTTGTTGAGAATTTTTTGCTTTATTTTGGAATATGAGTATATTTATTTTATTGTTTTTATTTTTTGTTGAGAATGTTTTGAAATATATATTTATTTTATTGTTAAAAATTTTTTGCTCTATTTTGGAATAGGTATATATTTATTTCATTTTTCCGTTTTAAAGTTTAGTTTTCACGGCTACTTAGCTGTTTTGTACATATTATTTTTGTTTCTTGTGGGAAATATGGCTACTGGCGAACCACCCAGTGAAAAATGGTAACGCGCTGAAGCATTCAATATCAGCTGTAGTGTTGAAAATCTACATATAAAAACCTACTAATTTAACCCCCTGTAAGTAGTTTAACCCCTTGTAAGTAGGTACCTATTGTTCATTGACTTTATTTTTATGTAGGTACTTACCATCCTAGATCACCTTCTACTTTCACCCCCCTAAGAAAAAAAAATGTCTACGCCAATGAAAAACATTGTGTAGGTCAGGGTTGCCGGTCGTTGAACTACACATACATATTGTACGCCGTATAGCCACGAATGAAATGAAAATTTACAATGACGGTAAAATACCTCAAGGTCAGTTTCTAATTTTGATTGGCTGTAAAAAGCGTGTGTATTGGAAATCGCTTTGCGATGAGAAGCTGGTAGGTATTGCATTTGTAATTATTTTTAAAAATGTGTTGCATTTAGTCTCGGTTTAGTTATGTAGGTACCTATTAACAAGCAAGCTCTGATCTTTGTCAAAGCACTGAGTCTAAGTAAATCGGCGTTGAGTGTTGACGATTTGGTAGGTTAGGTAGGTACCTACTTACACAATAAATATGACTGTATTTCAATTGCAAGTATATTTATTTAATTTTTCCATTTTAAAGTTTATTTTTCACGGGTACTTGGCTGTTTCGTACATATTATTTTTGTTTCTTGTG
Source organism: Tetropium fuscum (assembly GCA_964058915.1). Classification (NCBI taxonomy): domain Eukaryota; kingdom Metazoa; phylum Arthropoda; class Insecta; order Coleoptera; family Cerambycidae; genus Tetropium; species Tetropium fuscum. The sequence continues at coordinate 50,612 of CAXKVY010001072.1, forward strand.
GGAAATATGGCTACTAGCGAGCCACCCACTAAAAAATGGTAACGCGCTGAAAGCAATACTTCATGAGTGGTGGGGAAACTTGCATTCATTACCAGCTGTGGTGTTGAAAATATGCCCTAAGAAAAAAAATGCCTACGCCAATGAAAAACATTGTGTAGGGCAGGGTTGCCGGTCGTTGAACTACACATACATACTAAAAGCCGAATAGTAGAGATATGTAATTTAATTATTTGATATGTCACCACACGACATAACCTCTTATGGAAAATTCTCGGTTGCTAATTTGACATAGTTTATAATAACCTTCGGTAATCTGAAGCCTTTTAAACAATCATATTGTCCTCATAGGTTTTCTTTGGTTACATATACCTAGTCCTTCAAGTGGTAAGTGTTATTTTCAGTGTTATTAATTACATATATTGTTTTTGTTACAAATTGCTCTTGCCCCTAATAAAATGTGATCTGGGGTAAGTGCGACTGTAACTCAATTGTAACTTAGGAAAAGAAGTACTTATTTATTACATAGGACATAAGTTTCGGTGTTATTTTCGTTTTTGTAATACCTATATGTTATATTTTAGTTTTAATTTTATTAGAACGAAAATTGAAAATAAAAAGCTTTTGCACCCATTCGTTCATTTAGGTAAAATTTCATCCACTAGATTCACAACAAATCTGGAGACAGGATTTTGTAGAATTTGCATTTTACTATACCGCTCTTGCCCCAAAACACTTTAATATCACTTTAAGTACCAAACTACAGCCAGAAACGCACTTACCCCATTATATGGGGCAAGTGCGACCTATAGTCCAAAAAAATATATTTCTGTTTTTCTACATGTATTATTAGAAATTTGATCAATTCATACACTATTACATCCCCAATACTTTATAGATTAATGTATTAGTTGGAAATATATGGGTTAAAAACAAAAATTTTCACAGCCTTTTACATTTCAATTATGAAATTTCAGAGTCGCAGTTACCCCACCTTATCTTATATGTATTTTGTCGTCTTTATTTTTTAAGAATTTTTCGCTCTATTTTGAAATATATATTTATTTTATTTTTCCGTTTTAACGTTTATTTTTCATGGCTATTTAGCTGTTTTGTAGATATTTATTTTTAAACTACTAAATAAATAGTTTAAATAATTTAAACACTAAAAAATGGTAACCCGCTGAGAGCAATACTTTATGACTGGTGTGGAAACTTGCATTCAATATCAGCTGTGGTGTTGAAAATATCCATATAAAAACCTACTTTCAACCCCATAAGAAAAAAAATTCCTACGCCCATGAGAAACATTGTGTAGGTCAGGGTTGCCATTCGCTGAACTACACATACTTATTAGAAAGACTAATGTATTTCGATGAGAACTATTTTAGATCAAATAAGTACTTTATTAAATAAAGACAATGACAAGTATGGCATTAAATGTCATTATTATTTTAGGATTTAGTAAGTACGCCAAAAAAGGCAATATTGATAAAAGTTTTTGCTTGTTTAGAAAATACGAATGACCATGAGAAACTTCAATTTCGTTGTATAGGGAGGATACCTACTGATTCATAAAATAATAATGACATTTAAAGACATTATGTCTATACTTATTATTTGAAAATTACACTTGATTAAGCCGTATTTTAGTATTGCCTTGACCCTCTTTTATTCTTTCTTCACGCAAATGTTTTTTTCAAGAATGCCTTTTTTTCGTATCTTGCAAAATAAGGTATGTTTACTCTTAATGCAAATAAGATTTTTGTGTTTTTTGCCCACCCTGTACAAGAAAATTTGCTCACGAAATTACCGCCATGTTGCAACATCAACTGTTATTAAAAGAGGTTATAAAAGAAGATATAAATTTTGGCCTTCACCTAGTTATTGAATTTTAGTATAAGTAAGTAACTCACGTTTGCCAATCAAGTGACCGATAGAAATATTAATTGAATCATCAGCTTTTTCTCCTCGACATTCTGTTATAATTAAAACCGCCCCTGTCGGTCGTATATCACACAACCGTCTAGATTCATCGTTGAGTTTTTCTTGTTCTGCCATAGAATTGATAAAGGTAAATATGTACACAGACATATCGTGTAGCTTTCCATAGAGAGGATATCTGGGAGCCACGTCCCATAAGTCCTGAAAAATTGTAAATTGATTAATTATTTTCATTTCCTAAATAGTTACCTGTAATATTATTTGTTCACATAAATAACAAACCTCTTTAATCTCCGCAAGGGTTGCATTGTAGTTAGCATTTAATAATATGAGTATTCCATTTGGTAAAAAGCAAGTAAGTTCAATTGTACGATTTGTACGCTCGGTGGAAACTTGATTCCAGAAATCAGGTAAATATTCTGCAGGTATAGGAACCATCTTGCTGTATATAGGTATGTATGTAAGTCAACTTTATTCTTTTATTGTATCATGGTAAAAAATATTGTAATTTCTGCTTGTCATAAATAGCAACAAAGCTATTTCTTTGGCGATTCCTGTTGAATCATCTTTCAGTAACGGGGTTTTAGGCTTATTTGTACTATTCTCAATAACACATTGAAATTGAACACTAACACTTATTCAAAATTTTGTTATTGCCAAGAACAATGTTTTGCAAATACCCATACACCACATTCTCAAGTGATGCCTCTGCTTAATTTGTTTTTTGTTTTGCTTGTGCCAGTTGTGCCACAGAATCACAGAAGTATGTTAGGTCTGTCTTCTGTGCTTGTGTCTTATTGACAGAACACTGAACCCAATCCACAACAGAGAAAACAATCAAGAATATTGGTTATTTTGGTAAATCTGCGATATGACATAAGCAGTCACAATTCACAAAACAAACAATCAAAACCAAAGCACAGCAACGCACCTAAATTTTTATTGTCTGAAGCATGAATCTCCTATAAAATAAGTGGTGCTTGAGAGAATGAATAGGAACACTTATATACATATTCTCGCGAATGACGAAAATAGAAATTGGAGTGATTCAAGAATCTGGAGTTCACATGGGAGCACTAATCTGCCATACGACCAGCGAGCTTTCTCTATGATACGACACAAGCACAGCACAAGTTTTAGACCACAACTCACAAAATATGCAATCAAACCAAAATATACCTGAGAATTGACGTTTATAGTTCTATAGTCTCATCTATGGCTGACGGCGACCACGGTCCTTATATTATAAACGGTTACCTCGTCGTGGATATGTTCGGGGAGAGACGAGCGGTATGTGGTACGCTACACCACATGTGATGTAAGTGCTACACCTGGCGGAGCGTTTATCAATGGGCAGCGTCTATGACGCGACGAGATTTACCTTTTTTCTAATCTGCTCTATAGTCCAGCCACATTATACCCTGATTTGCATGCAAATGTGTCAAAATAAGTCAGGCTTAAACGTAATCCAGGATTAACGCACTCTACACTCTTTACCATTTGAAAATCTCTTTCTCTTTGAGACATTGTTTCAAAATACTAAATATCTGAACATATTTCCAACATATGAGCATATTATGGCGTTAATTATGGAGTTAATATGGCCGCCGTGTCGGTTCAAACGAATACGGTACTCTGTATATCCACTGCTGTGATATAAAATATACACGAGCGTCTCGCAGGAGCATAATATTAGGTGCAGACATTGTCAACCATGGAACAGACTGTGACCATGGCATCTTGTAGCTGTCGCGAACCCATCGTCCTCTTTCGGAGATCTTATGTCATGTACAGGTATCTTTATTTCATATATAGTCGGTCGTCGAACCTGTGGTAAGATTCCTGTAACGTAACAAATAAATATTTAAAAATATTGTTGGGAATGCAGACCTTATTCCATGTACCCGTATTTTTATTATCTGGTTAAGTGATTATAAATAGAAGAAAATACCAGACGCTGTGGGATTCTAACTCGTAACCTACTTATATACAAGCCATACACTTTACTAGCTGGGCCTGACCATAGAAAAAGTTTCTGTGCGCCTTACGAACTACCACAGCACACAGCATATAAAACAGTTCATAGATTTAGGCTATAAACTGTGGCATATACAAGTGGAACTACTACATATATATTGACATAAATTTTTATATTTCCATAACCTTATTTTTAAAGTGTCATAAGCTTTGTTTATGTCATCATAATAATATCATAATATATGACATAGTCCGCGTATTATTTTCATTATTAGCGGTGAAGAAACTTTTGATTTAATCAAGAGAATTTCGTAGTATTGTTTATAAACCCGATTTTTAAAGAAAATCGTGATAACACTTGATTTACGCATTTCTAAATTCAAGTTGTCACGTGTGACAGACGTAAATGATAACAAGTCATTATCGTAAGCATTGTAAAAATAAGTGCTGTTTGTTTTCTGATTCACAGAGAATAAGAAAATTATTAAAGCTGTAAAACAGATTACTTTTTATCATTTGCAAGTACCTAAATTATTTAATTAATTTCATATACTTAGTGGAATATGTAAAACGTTCACGTAACCATAGATAAACTAAGTAATGAGGTAGTCTAGTCGTTTAGTTAGGTATATCTAGCTATAATAGGAGATAAAAATGGAGTTTCTAATTGGTGGTGCAGCTGCCGTGGGTGCGGGTTTTTTCACGAATCCTTTAGAGGTGTTAAAAACTCGTATGCAACTACAAGGTGAATTAAGGGCGAAAGGACAACACGCCGTCTTTTACAAAAACGTGCTCCACGCAGGGTACGTTGTAGCCAAAAACGATGGAATTCTAGCCCTACAAAAAGGCCTGGCACCGGCTCTATGCGTTCAAATGATAATGAACGGCATGCGACTAGGTAAGTGCAGATAAAATTACAATTATTAATACCTAGTGTTGGCAAAACGTAAGTTGATTGCGATTTGCGTCACTTAGGTGTTTATTTACCTAGATAGGCAGATACATTTACTAGCTGCTGTATGTTTGGTTGCATACACGTAGGAGGCAAACACAATTGATTTTAAACAGGACCGGCTCTAAAATGAAAATGTGAGTGCTTACATTAAAATCTTATATTCTTCTAGGTACATACAAGTTTGCCGAGGCTAGGGGGTATATGAGGGACCGAAACGGAGACATAATATTTTACAGGAGCGTGCTATTTGGAGGCGTGGGGGGAGTTATAGGGCAATATTTCGCTAGCCCGTTGTTTTTAGTGAAAACTCACCTGCAATCGCAAGCTGTTGAGTCGATCGCGGTGGGCCATCAGCACCACCACAAGGGCATGATGAACGCATTAAAGAAAATATTTTCGGAACACGGGGTACCTACCTAAAGCCAAGCATTCATTGCATTGTCTGTAACAGACATATATGAGAATGAAAAAATGCCGCATCGTCAAAGGATGCGGCTACGGTTTGACGAGATCAAAGTCGGCTCGCGCCGCTCTACAAAGACATTTTTTCTTTCATTCTCATATATGTCTGTTACAGATAATACTGTAGACATTTTATATTTTATTTGTTTGCAGGTAAGAGGCCTTTTTAGAGGTGCAGGAGCGTCCATACCGCGAGCTTTTGTTGGATCTGTGTCACAACTGAGTTCCTTCGAATACGCTAAGCAATATTTATACACGTTTAATTACTTTAAAGATAAGGCATTGTTGACTTCCTTTCTGGGTAGCATGGTTGGAGGTGTGGCCATTAGCGTTATGATGACGCCCTTCGATCTCATCATGACTAGGCTGTATAATCAGCGTAAGTAATAAATAATACGGTCCTAAATAATTAATATTGATTAATATTGATATTGATAATTGATATTGACTTTGACTTTGACGTTGACGTTGACGTTGACGTTGACGTTGACGTTGACGTTGACGTTGACGTTATAGATATTGATATAGATATTGATATAGATATTGATATAGATATTGATATAGATATTGATATAGATATTGATATAGATATTGATATAGATATTGATATAGATATTGATATAGATATTGATATAGATATTGATATAGATATTGATATAGATATTGATATAGATATTGATATAGATATTGATATAGATATTGATATAGATATTGATATAGATATTGATATAGATATTGATATAGATATTGATATAGATATTGATATAGATATTGATATAGATATTGATATAGATATTGATATAGATATTGATATAGATATTGATATAGATATTGATATAGATATTGATATAGATATTGATATAGATATTGATATAGATATTGATATAGATATTGATATAGATATTGATATAGATATTGATATAGATATTGATATAGATATTGATATAGATATTGATATAGATATTGATATAGATATTGATATAGATATTGATATAGATATTGATATAGATATTGATATAGATATTGATATAGATATTGATATAGATATTGATATAGATATTGATATAGATATTGATATAGATATTGATATAGATATTGATATAGATATTGATATAGATATTGATATAGATATTGATATAGATATTGATATAGATATTGATATAGATATTGATATAGATATTGATATAGATATTGATATAGATATTGATATAGATATTGATATAGATATTGATATAGATATTGATATAGATATTGATATAGATATTGATATAGATATTGATATAGATATTGATATAGATATTGATATAGATATTGATATAGATATTGATATAGATATTGATATAGATATTGATATAGATATTGATATAGATATTGATATAGATATAGATATAGATATTGATATAGATATTGATATTGATATAGATATAGATATAGATATAGATATAGATATAGATATAGATATAGATATAGATATAGATATAGATATAGATATAGATATAGATATAGATATAGATATAGATATAGATATAGATATAGATATAGATATAGATATAGATATAGATATAGATATAGATATAGATATAGATATAGATATTGATATTGATATTGATATTGATATTGATATTGATATTGATATTGATATTGATATTGATATTGATATTGATATTGATATTGATATTGATATTGATATTGATATTGATATTGATATTGATATTGATATTGATATTGATATTGATATTGATATTGATATTGATATTGATATTGATATTGATATTGATATTGATATTGATATTGATATTGATATTGATATTGATATTGATATTGATATTGATATTGATATTGATATAATATGTATGTACTTGTATATGTTTCGGTTATATCATATTGATGACGTATTTTATCCAGTGTTTCCGTTGGTCAGAAAGTTACGAGCCAACCTGTCTTATAGTAATCTTGAGTAAAGAGACTTGAGTTCTTTGTTAGTCAGATGCGTTTAGCAATAAAGTGATTTAATAAAATCTTTCCAGCTACCGACTCCGGCGGAAGGGGAAAGTTGTACCACAGCTACATGGACTGCGTATTAAAGATTTACCAAAAAGAGGGGGTTCCAGCTTTTTATAAAGGCGTAGGGCCCATGTATTTACGGCTGGGCCCTCACACGGTACTCTGTCTGGTGTTTTGGGATCAGCTACAGACCCTTTACAACAAATATTTCGCAGCCGAGCGCAGTTTTTCCTTATAAATCATATCTATATTATGTGTCAGCAACATTTGTTGTGGCTTGTTTTGTTACTGGGTCGAGTGTTGTAAATAATCGTTAATATAATATTTGTTTTTAATATACATACCTACGTGTAGTCGTTTTATTTATTCACATCGAGGATGCGGTGCTTTCTTAGGCCAATGTATCTTATGTTTCAGTGGCGGTTCATGGTCTTTTGATTCGAGGAAGCTAATCTTATAGGTTAAGGTTGCCAGTGGCGTTCGGAGATATTTCAAATAAGGGAAGCAATTCTTAGAAACCTTCTATTTCTAGTGTAAACCTAATTTGTTTCACGTCCATTTTGGCGTCGCGTTTTACTACAGATATTTTAATTGAATTTGTTACATCGGCTGCTTCATCTCCTGCTAATTTCAAAATAAATTTTGTTTCACTTACTATAAAATCACTTACTGTAAAGTGATTTTTTAAAACAAAAGCCGTATTTGGCTGTTAAAAGAAACTTTTATCAATGGCCTTTTTGTTTCTATTTTTATCAACCACTTCTAAGCTAACTTTATATATTTAACTAAAATCATTGCATATCATATTATTTATATCTATTACACGTTCGTTCGTGGTCGCGTTTACGCGGACATGACTTCCTTGTCAAATGTTATCGAGACATACATGTGAGAACTCCTGTTTAAAAATTATAATAATTAGTTCTAGTTTTTCTCCAATAATATAATCAGATTATAATAATTCAATTTATTATACAGTACATTTAAGTATCACGTCTCTGGGGATTACTAAAGCTTATCTAATATGTATGTGTAGTTAACTGACCGCATATAAGATACCGCGCAGTTGCCACATGTAATTCTCAAATTTCTCAATATTCAATTAAACTAGCATATTCCACAATATTTGCTAAAAGCGGCCACGCCGCTCTACCTTAGACGGAATACTGGATGATAGAGCAGTGTATCTCTTTTTAACTTATTGGAACGACGCGCCGTCTGTGTTTGGTTTGACAGTCCCTATGGGCACTCAAACGTTCGGATCTCTTACATTGCGCTCATTTCTATAATCTGCAACGGTCATTCGTATTGGTTGAGATATTCGCGTATATATTATATAGTGCTGTTTAAATGTTATTGTGATACAATATAATACGGTTATTTTTATTATCTGAGCGGTGTAGGTAGGTGGTACCTCTGACGAAACAAAAAAGTCATGTAACTAAAAATAAACTAATTATTTATTTCAGTACAGATACTTAGGTATTTATGTATTTTCAGAGGTACCTAAGTACCTCCTAGTGTTGGTAGGTAAATTTTTTGTTCCGTTTTTTAAATTGTTTTTATCCTGGAGCTTATACAAAAAGTCAAAACGGCGAAGCAAGACGTTTGCCTACCTATATATTATTTATATATCTACCTATGTAGATATACACCGCTACGAGAGATTTTCACCAGACCTCGCTTTATTTACGAGATAGGATAGGTATGTTAAAAAATGTAAGGAAAATATTATTTGACGGCAAAATTTTATAGTGGAAACGCTCTCTGGTTTATTACATAAGTATACTGTATCCAACGAGAGAATGGACTTGCAATCGAGCGAAAATGCGTCTGTTTTGGTCAGATCTCCGCCCCTTAGAACATTAGTTCAACGCCCTCAACGTCTTAATCGGCTCAGCAGGTAGCCAGGGCCGGCGCCTGGGTCCGATACCTACCTGGTACCTAATTATATAAAGTACCTACTACTGCCTACCTATTCACAGTTTGTATTTGTAGTCTCGCAAGTACGGTTATTTTAGTTGTGTTGTTTACGGTTGTGAAATAAGTTTTAAATCTATTATAAGAATGGCAGCAGCCAGAGACGAGATAAATCCACCATTATCGCAAATTAAGAAGAATAAAACAGGCCAGGTAAGGAAATATAATAATAAATATGTTTTATTTAATACGCATACTATTCACCACCAGTAACCGTGGTCAATGATTTATTTTTGTTTTTAATTTTAGGTCGTGCATCATAAAATGTCTATTTTAGGAATATTTAGGGTTTATATTACTTTCATAACGCTCATACATTTATAATAAATTTATGTTAAATAAAATTTATTTCACCTACTTACTATTTCATCGAATGACGGTCCTGCGTAGCTCGTTACAGGGCCCCTCCTCTTTAGTCGCCGATGCGCAAAGCAAGTCCATTCTCTCGTTGGATAGAGTATAGGTACCTATTGTTCATTGACTTTATTTTTATGTAGGTAAGTACTTACCATCCTAGATTACAAATTAATAATTTACACCAGTGTGCAAAATTAAAAATTTTATAGACTGTTTATAAAATTAAAACCGTGTACGAATGAAATGAAAATTTACAATGACGGTAAAATACCTCAAGGTCAGTTTCTAATTTTGATTGGCTGTAAAAAGTGTGTGTATAGTGTGTGTATTGGAAATCGCTTTGTGATGATGAGCTGATAGGTAGGTATGTATTGCATTTGTAATTATTTTTAAAAATATGTTGTATTTAGTTTCGGTTTAGTTATGTAGGTTTAGTTATGTTATTAACAAACAAGCTCTGATCTTTGTCAAAGCATTGAGCCAAAGTAAATCGGCGTTGAGTGTTTACGATTTGGTAGGTTAGGTAGGTTCCTACTTACACAATAAATATGACTGTATTTCAATTGCAAGTATATTTATTTTATTTTTCCGTTTTAAAGTTTATTTCTCACGGCTACTTAGCTGTTTTGTACATATTATTTTTGTTTCTTGTGGGAAATATGGCTACTAGCGAGCCACCCACTAAAAAATGGTAACACGCTGAAAGCAATACTTCATGAGTGGTGTGGAAACTTGCACTCGTTATCAGCTGTGGTGTTGAAAATATGCATATAAACCTTCTACTTTCAGCCTGCTAAGAAAAAAATTCACAGATTTCGCAATCCTTGCAACTATCGGAGACATTGGAAATGATAACAAAATATATGAAACATAATATACCGATCCTTTTGAGTTGTTTCGAATACGTCAAATACTATGGTGCGCGTGCATGCTTGTGGCAACTTCCAGATTGGCTTTAGCATGCTTATGTTTATTAAGTGTTCATTACGTGTTTATTAGTAATGTTTGGCGTGCGATTGGGTCCCTAGCATTTTATAAATTTAGAATAACACGTTAATTAATAATTTAATGTAATATTGAGTATGGATACTGTCACAATTTGCCACAAGAATGCGCAGAACGTACTACGCACCGAGTTATTGTCTCATTCAATACAAGTTGCGTTGTATTTATCTTACTCGCTTGCTCTAACAGGATAGGTCTATTAACTGTTTATTATACACACAAGGTTATATATAAATATAAACATAATTTTTTAGCATTTTATTTTTGCAAAACTTAAGTATTACTAATATAATACACATCTCAATTTACGAGTTAGGTATGTAGTAAGAAATAATAAACATAATTTTTAATTAACCAACTTATATTGGATTTGCAGTTAAATTTAAAAAAACAATCACAGATCTTACATATTACGCAAGTATCGCAGGCGTATTGAAAATACCAGACACAACTGGTAAAATTTTCTCAAGTGAATTGAATAAAAATTAAACTTTTTTTTCGTTTGACTCTGAAGGTCTCGTCGTTTTAAACAGGTTATCTTTCATGGGGTGGTCAAAAATTACAGTCTCATTTTTTTTGTAATCGAATGAATGCTATTCTTTAAAAAAGTTTTTGTTTGCCTAAAAATAGTGATGACTTTGTCAAAAATTGTGTTGTATACACAGGGAGGTTAAGAATTACAAAATCTTAAAATTTGAAAAGAGGAAACTGTGATTTTTGATCACCCCGTATAAAAACAATTGTGGCTAAATCATCATTAGTTTTTTATACGTGGTGATCAAAAAGTACAAACTTTACTCTTGAATTGATTTTGTAATTTTTGACCACCCCGTATAATAAACATAATTTTTGTCGACATTACTTTAAGCAAGCAAAAACTTTTATAAATAATAGCGTTTTCCCGAAAACTAAAAATTTTTTGATATTTTGTAATTTGTGACCACCCCGTATAAAAAATATGATTTTGTCGAAGAGTAAACTGATTTTTGATCAGTCCGTATAGAAACAATTGTGGCAAAATCATCATTAGTTTTTTATACGTGATGATCAAAAAGTACAAACTTTACTCTTACTGAATTTTAAGATTTTGTAATTTTTTACCACCCCGTATAATAAATATAATTTTTGTCGACATTACTTTAAGCAAGCAAAAACTTTTATAAATAATAGCGTCTTCCCGAAAACTAAAATTTTTTTGAAATTTTGTAATTTGTGACCACCCCGTATAAAAAATATGATTTTTGTCGACGTCTTTACTATTTTTTGGGCAAATAAAAACTTTAATAAATAATATTTTATTTTTGTAATTTTTGACCACCCCGTATAATAAATATAATTTTTGTCGACATTACTTTAGGCAAGCAAAAACTTTTAAAAATAATAGCGTTTTCCTGAAAACTAAACATTTTTTGAGATTTTGTACTGTGCGACCACCTCGTATAGAAAATATGATTTTTGCGGATTTTTATCCAAGAGAACTGTGATTTTTGATCACCCCATATAAAAACATAATTGTGGCAAAATCATCATAAATTTTTAATACGTGGTGATCAAAAGGTACAAACTTTACTCTTACCGAATTTTAAGATTTTGTAATTTTTGACCACCCCGTATAATAAACATAATTTTTGTCGACATTACTATAGGCAAACAAAAACTGTTATAAATAATAGCTTTTCCCGAAAAGTAAAAATTTGTTGAGATTTTGTAGTTTGTGATCACCCCGTATAAAAAATATGATTTTTGTCGTCGTCGTTACTAGTTTTAGGACAAGTAAAAACTTTTATAAATAATAGCGTTTTCCTGAAAACTAGATTTTTTTTGAGATTTTGTAATTTGTGACCAACCCGTATAAGAAATATGATTTTTGTCGACGTCATTACTATTTTTTGGGCAAGTAAAATTAACGGAATTACTACTTATACTTGAACAGTTTTGATATTACAGGTAAAACTAATATTGATAAGATTAATAATTAATAAACAAAATTATAAATAAGAAACAATTCAAATAATAAATTCATTATTCAAATTCATCAGTTTACTCTTTTAAATGTGTATGCTGCTGAATGTATATTCTTAAACGCGGCCGCTCATTAGCTAAATCAGAATCTCTTATTTAGTTATTTATGATTTCATTTTTGCTATCATAATTCACAATGGGAACCTACTCATGTTTTATATACTACAAATTCGATGAATCAATTCGAATTTTTATAAGTTCATCCTAAATAAATTCGATTATATATCTCGTGTAAACACTAACGCCCGGTGTCGACTCTTTTAGGATAGGACCGTACCGGCTGAGCGATATGTTTATTGTTTATGTTATCGAGATGCGGTAGACGAATTTAATTGCCTTCAGGGCGAGACAGTTTCGATAACTGTAAAGTATTTATGGGCTGCTTTGACGGCCCTATGAAAGGAATAATATGTAGAGGTTTTGTTAGTTAGTTTAGAATAATATACGTTTGTAGCCTACACTTGTTCTTTTATTTTAATTATCGTTGGTCATTCGTTTACACTCGAATTATTAAATTTATGAAAATTATGACTAAGAAAATATCCCGATTATTCCCATCACTACTAGCAATGCGCCACCTCTTCCAATATAGCTGCACTGAATACTCCCCACTCCCCAGTACTCTTCACGAGCCGAGCCCTGCGATATCTACATGTATTGGGTTACTCGATCGCGACGCCGCTGTCTTTTGGCCTTGAACGAAAACTTCTAACTTGGTACCCATATACTCTTGTCTAAACATAAACATTTCCAATGTTAAAAATGCCTACGCCAATGAAAAACATTGTGTAGGTCAGGGTTGCCGGTCGTTCAACTATACATACATATTGTACGAACTGTAGTTCACAGTCGCTTGGCCTATGGAATTGCCCTGTGGGGTAATTCTAGTACTGCGCGTAGAGCGTTTATTTGACAGAAGGCCGCGATTCGCCTCATAGCGGCGGCTCCTAGAAGCTCTCCATGCAAGGACATATTTTTTTATAAAACTGAAGATTTTACCGGTGCCCAGTATATATCTGTTGGAGTCGCTGATGCTCATCCACAAAAATCAGTCCGAATTCCAGTGGCGGCTCGTGACTAGATCATCAGGTAGGGCAGACAAATTTAATCTTGATATTAACTTTTAAAGTTTTAAGTTTTAAAAGAATTTTTTTTAAATTTTCAATGTGACGCTCAGAATTTCAATGAAAGATCAGAATTTCGATCAGAATTTCAATGAAAAAATGCGTTTACACAAAATTACAGGGTTTCACAAGAATGATTTTTGGAATTTGATATCTTTTTGAAATAATAATATTTTTTCACGAATTACTGATGGTATAAATAAATTGGAATAAAAATAATATATTTTATTAGATTGTTAAATATTTTTTATAAACCAATAGGTATTTCGTTTATCAAATTTACGATCAATGATTCAACGAATTGTAATAAATTTTCCTTGCCGTATTTTGATTTTTTTATTTACCTCTAGTTTGTCAATTTACTTTTGGAATTTTAAAACAAATGAATAGTTTGTGTGTTTGAAAAAAAGAACTGCTCGTAGGTATATCAGAACGTACAACACTCGCACAGTTTCACCCGATGATCCCGCCATTGTTTTCCATGCAAAAAATAACAAAATACGAATATTGCGAATAGGATAAGAAGTATTTAAATATATAAGATACTAGTAGGTGCACCTAATCAAATATAATACGTAAATCACGACCGACAAGACGAAAAGCCGAAAAATCGAGCGAAAAACTAAATCCACTTACTCTATCGGGTTTTGTATTTTGTATCTGCACAATACAACTGTGATCTAAACCGAAAACAGTGAAATCTGAATGATTAATCATGTGACTTTGTAACACCAATGGACGTTGCATCACTTAAAACGCGCCGGAGCGATACGACACCTCGGAGCAATACGAAAAGATTACCGATGGGCATGCCCGTGAGCAAAATATACAAAACAATGTATAAAACAGGCGCGCCTGCAGCGCCTCTTCAGGTCGGTTTAAGAAGTTGTCTTTTTTAAATTAAAAATTAAAAAATATATTTCCCACTACTTGATTGATGGGGTATCGTTACTTATTAGTTTTAAAACTTGTTATGTGTTAGATTAGAGAAAATTAGTAGATACATAATAATAATACAAAAATCTTAGATGAAAAGCTAAAGAATGAAGCGCGATATTATTTTTGTATTATAGGATAGGCAAAATAGTTAGTTTCCTACACGCAAAATTTAAATCGGAATATGATTACTGATTAATAATATACTTTCTATTTATAATCTCACTTAAGACTTTTAAAATTTGTTATGCTATTGCGTTAAAACATATTCTACATGATAATTGAAAAATTTGTTTGCGTATGTTTTTTCTTTTATTTTTATACCTTAAATCCTAGGGTGGGCACTGCCCTATATTGATGATTTTTTGTCTTTTTTTAATTAGTTTACTTTTTATATGTACCTACCTTTTTAATTGTATTTTTGATAAATTTTGTGACCCGAAAGGTACAACCATTGTATATCAACAAAATCAATAAAGCATATTCTATTCTATTCTATTCTATTCTATTCTATTCTATTCTATTCTATACTCTATTTTATTCTATTCTATTCTATTCTGTTCTATAAAATCACTTACTGTAAAGTGATTTTTTTAAACAAATGCCGTATTTGACGGCTAAAGGAAACTTATAAATAGCCTTTTTGTTTCTATTTTTTTCAACAACACTAAGCTAACTTTATATATTTAACTAAAATCATTGCATATCATATTATTTATATCTATGACACGTTCGTTCGTGGTCGCGTTTACTCGCGTTTACTCAACAACACTAAGCTAACTTTATATATTTAACTAAAATCATTGCATATCATATTATTTATATCTATGACACGTTCGTTCGTGGTCGCGTTTACTCGGATATGACATCCTTGTCGAAATTTTTGAATTTGTCAAGGTCAGTGGTCTAACATGATTGTCAGATAAAATATTTTTAACAAAACAACGAAACCGACTTTTCGAAAAAATCTATTCTAAAAAACTACACTAAAAAGTAAAATATAATTACCTTAATCATTCTTACTTCGAATACCATCAATTTATTAGGCCAATAATATACAATTGTTGTCATTTTTGATGTCGGTGCCAGCCAAGGTTTACAAACGTATAGATTAAGTGAATGGATAACCATAGATTAATCTATAACCATAGATTAAGTGAATAGATAATCAATCGTAATGCACTTAATTCTCGCTCTAAATGATAAACGACAACTACACAAACTGTATCGAAACTAAGGGTTCTAATGGGAATTCTAGATGAAGCTGTTATACAGTTTTGTCATTTTTTCATTCATATTTTTTTTGACATTATGCTCCGACTCATAATTTTCCACTTGAATAACGAAAGTCCAACCCCAGCCGGTTTATCTAACTATGAATGTTGCCAGATTTACATGGCAAATTTAAACGCTAAATAAACATATTATTTGAATAAACGGTCTCAATATTTCCTTAAAATATTTTAACACATTCTTTAGTTAAGTATCTATATCAAAATAAAAAATATGCAGATTAAAAAAAAAGTTCATTGTGAGATGATATACACTGGCGGACAAAATTAACGCAACACAAAAATTTTGCACAACAGCGGTTTCGAGAAACACAGTTACGACAGGCGGCGAGAACAAGGAAGTCCTCGTGTTACGACAGCGATTCAAGATCGTTTTATTAGAGTTCGCGCTCTGCGAGAACGATTTGTTATCAGCACAAACCTTCAGGCACAGCTAAGTGCCGTCCATGATGTTGAAGTTAGTGCTAAGACAGTAATAAGAAGACTCAAAGAAAGTAATCTTCATATACGAATTCCAGCTACAGGACCCACTAGTAATGCAGAGCACAGAAGAGCTAGGTTACAATTTGCTAGGGAGCATTTAGAGTGGAATATTGAAGACTGGGGAAGAGTGCTATTTACTGGTGAATCTAGGTTTTGCCTCTTACAGTTCTGATCGTCGACAAAGAGTTATAAGAATGCTAAATGACCGTTACGCACAATGTAACATACGTCAAACCACTCTCTTCAATGGAGGTTCCGTGATGGTGTGGGGAGGAATTTTATTAAATGCACGTACATAATTGTTACCAGTACATGGAGGCCCTATTATCTAAATTACATTATTCTAAACAAACGAGGGCAACATTCGAGATCGGAATGCACCACCCAACACATGTTCACGTCAACACATGTTCACGTGTCCACAACTAGCATCGGTGCACTATATGCCTTTACGGTAACATATTGGCAAAGGGTTTGCTAACGCCGTGTTCGTGCAACGGCCGTGTTATCTAAATTACGTTATTTTAAACAAACAAGAGTAGCGTTGGGGATCGGAATGTATAATATAAACAAATTGTTCGCGTTCCCATGGGAAACCAGCCAGCGTTAGGGCACTACGTCACGACAAATTTCGTATAAAAGGGCGAACGCGAGCTATAATCGAGGAGAGTTTTCGAGCAGCCAGCCAGCATTCAAGGACCTCCCCAGGTCCAGTCTAGTTTGGCCGAACTGTTCACAATTTTCCAATCTGCAACCATTAAGGACCCCTCCAGGTTCAGGTGGATTGCAGAAGCATTGTCTGCAGCCGGTTAGCATTCAGAGACCCCACCAGGTCTAGTCTACCTTTAGCCAACTGCTCGCAGCGCACCATCATCTACGAGAATTCTGCATCTATTCAGGATCCCTCCAGGTCGGAGAGTTTGCAGAGGCGCCATCCACCAGCCGGTTAGCATTCAAGGACCCCATCAGGTCTAGTCTAGCTTTAGCCGACTGTTCGCAACACACCCTTGTCCTCGAGAAGACAGTAATTTCCGGCCGTTTATTCACTCTACGTACCAGCTATGGCCAGCTATCGAGCCCGGGGAAGTATCCCTAGGTAAAGTACCTTAAGCTCTCCTACTGCCGCCATGCCCTACATCGTTTTACGCAACGTTAAAGGTTGCATTATTCCGATCTAACGCCCTAAATTATGGTTGTATGACTTATTATTATGGCCGCAAATATTCGTAATTTGTCCTTAAAAAACCACGACTCTATGTTCTCGTCTTCGGCACCGGACCTGATTTTTCTGTGTTACTTGAAGCTTAGTATAATTAAGCTTCATCCTATAATAGTAAATTTCTGTTATTAGCAGTTTATCAGGTACGAGGTAATTAGTGTGAATAAGGCCTTCTAATGCCCTAATTGATCTGGGTAATGGGTTGTACCAAACAAACGCCTTGTTTATAACGCCTTCAATATAATTGCCAGCCGCTGTCCTGCCCTGCTGCAAGGGTCGGTAAGCGCAATAAGCTACGTGCTTCGGGTGTTTATCGACACTTACGCTAGCATCTGGATCACCAGACGTCGCACATGATAAGATTTGACACGTGCCTCTTCGCTACATATGTTTCGGTATTTGCCGATGGCCATGCACACCAGTGGTTGTTTTATTATTTTTGAATCTTTCCCACTTAAGGTTATCTACGCCTCGCAGATGGGGAGCGTTTTGGACAGATTCACGGAGGTAATCGAACTGGTTTCGTATTGGCCATGAGTTCAGAATATACAGGGAAGTTTTTCCCCAGGCATATGTGAACTTTTACTTGTGTCGTGTTTATATAGGATAAGATTTGACAGGTGCCATTTGCTTCATTATATTCAGTATATACCTATGTCAGATGCACACCTTGTGTGTTGTCTAGCAACTGAAGAACCGACATGCTTGATCTACAGAGGGTACTGACGTCTTGTCACGTCCCTGCGAGCCCTGTACCGATTGGTACCCCCATTGGTGCGCTTAGCCATGGCGAAATCTTCAGAGGTTCAACGGTTGTGGGACAATAATACAAGTTCTGTATTAACTATGGTATTCAACATTATACAGGGAAAATTCCCTGGGCACCGTGAAGTTTTACCTATACTAACTAGGTTTCGGTAACCCCTGCGTGGTCCCAATCACATAATTTTGTTGATTGCCTACGCTTCATTGTTTGTTTGTACGATTCATTATCTAGAAGTAAATGGTACCAAGGTATCTCCACGTCTGCTTCCCTCACCTGCAAGTAGTGTATCATGCTTTGCATTAGCCATGGTAACTACAAATTTTGCAGTTACTTTATATGAGACGAGCAAAGTCTCAACAAACATTACAATTGTCCTTTGCATATATGACTATGGTCAGAATAATGTCCTAAAACAGTTTCCGTATTTTATTGAGTTCAGTTCTCCTTCCGAAATTGGGTAACAAATCATGTTGTGTCCCTAACAAAGTATAGTCTTATACAGCCCTGAAGTACAGTGCTCTAGAAAGATTTAAACAGAGTGTCACTAAGCCAGAGTACAACAGCTACAGTATTTTCAAAGTGTTCTTTTGTGCTATAAATTGAGGTAACCTAAATCAGATCCGAATGGGGACAAGTAATATCAAACTTGAGAACTAACTATGAACTAGGGTAATAACTATAAGAACTAGGAACTAAGACTAACTACTAACTAAGAACTAGGGTATTAACAAAACTACAATCACAACGTAAATTTGGGTCCTAACTCAATAAAACTAGACGATCAAGTAAAAGGCCAACTTGTTTATTTTTCTTGCTTTGTCAGATGGGTATATATATATATATATATATATATATATATATATATATATATATATATATATATATATATATATATATATATATATATATATATATATATATATATTTTGTGAAAAGTAATCTTGGGTTTGTAGCATTTCATTACATAGAAATAAGCAACTAGACGAATAAGAAAGAAAACACACTTACCAGTACTATATCTGGACATACATACGGAAATGAATCACTATGCATATGAAAACGAACCACTTAGAAGTTGTACAAGTTCTTTCACCTTTCTTGAGGATCTTCAGAGCAGTATACGATTTATTTCATTGATCATTCATACTTGAATTTAAATTACCAATACACCAACACTTGCAGTGACGTTTTATGACATTAGTTTTTGACGGAACTCATTCTTAGAATACACAAACCTAGTCTACTATTTATATTTGTTCTATTTGAACATATTATATATAAAAGCATTAGGCATACAGTTATCCAGAAGATGTTAAACTTTAAAAGTTATCTTCTGGATAACTGTATGCCTAATGCTTTTATATATAATATGTTCAAATAGAACAAATATAAATAGTAGACTAGGTTTGTGTATTCTAAGAATGAGTTCCGTCAAAAACTAATGTCATAAAACGTCACTGCAAGTGTTGGTGTATTGGTAATTTAAATTCAAGTATGAATGATCAATGAAATAAATCGTATACTGCTCTGAAGATCCTCAAGAAAGGTGAAAGAACTTGTACAACTTCTAAGTGGTTCGTTTTCATATGCATAGTGATTCATTTCCGTATGTATGTCCAGATATAGTACTGGTAAGTGTGTTTTCTTTCTTATTCGTCTAGTTGCTTATTTCTATGTAATGAAATGCTACAAACCCAAGATTACTTTTCACAAAATAAATATGAATAGCAAAGAATTTCAAAGCTAATATATATATATATATATATATATATATATATATATATATATATATATATATATATATATATATATATATATATATATATATATAGGAGTGTATGTGCGCATGTATGTATGTGAGTGTATGTCTGTCTGCATGTATGCATGTATGTATGTATGTGTATGTATTGCCGTCTGATGAAGTAATGGGGAATAAATAAAGTAAGTAAAAGAAAATAAAAAGAAGATAAGAAAACATAAGAGAAAAGAAGGGGGGGAACCGTTTCAGTATGTATGTAATTTCTTGATTAAACAACAAATTTAAAAAGTTCAGCAAATTCACTACAAAATTTCCTACAATTTAAAAAAAAAAGATGATCTAAATTAGGCGACGCGACGGGTTCAAAAAATAATGTATTCCAAAGTTGGGCAAATTTTTTTGTGTTGCGTTAACTTTGTCCGCTAGTGTATATTCTATTATATTTTTATCCTATTATATTTTTTTTATACATTTGTTATTTATTTAATATAATTTATTCATATTATTTATTCATTATTAAATATGTGCCTAAACATAATATGATAGTCATAATATGATAATTATTAATATTAATACTATATGTACCGGGTAAGTCTCTTAAGATTGACACCTCTCTTATCTCACTTATCCTTTGCCGATTTAACTAATTCAAAAAAGGAGTAGACACGGTTTTTGATGAGTTTTTATAATCTGAGCACGTATATTAAAAATCTCGTAAGATATACAGGGTGGAAAATAAAACATGATTTTTTTAAATGGAACACCCCGTATATTTTTAGACCAAAATAATTTCCTTAATTTTCTGAATCCAAAAATGTATAATTGTTATATAATCACTCCACCTGTTTGTGAGATATTACTAAAAACTTATCACATTACGGGTGTCAATTATAAAATAAGAACATCAAGATACCTCTGGAAACAATGCATATTTGCATTGTTTATTTGTTGACAGATGTCATACAGTTTTTTGTGAGATAGTAGTTCACTCTCTTGGATTAGCGTAAAAAATACGTAGTGTTCGTAAAGAAGCAAGTTATTTTGAAAATGGTATATTCATTGGAAGAGCGAAAAGAGTTACTTGAAATTTATATTCAGTGCAACAAGAATAAGTCTCTTGCTCGGAGGGAGTATGTTAGGTTATTTCGAGAAAGGATACCTCCTTCCAAAAATAGCTTTAAAAACATTTATGCAAAGTTTAGGAATACCGAATCTCTGAGAGACAAGAAAAGGGAAAGGCGAAGAACAAAAATAGGAGAAGACACAGAACTCAACGCGTTATTATATTTTGCTGATTATTTTTCCGACCCAAATATCGACCAATAGAATTGCACCATTCGACGTCACGTGGTACAACCTACATGGTATTATACTGATAATTTTTTGATTATTTTCTCTGGTAGTTGCTATATATAAACAACAAAACATAATCCAGTCAAATTAACCACACGTCAAACTGACAGGTTGAATTCAATTGTGAAAATTGGAGATTTTGCATGAAAATGAGTCGATTTGGAGTTTGTTCTCTGTCCACCATCGATAAAAAAGTCAAAGGAAATGTTCCCATTAATACGGAGAAGGCAAAAAAAACAGTTTGGAACCAATTTACTACTTTTTGTACTGAGAGGGAATACACATTAAGTGCTGAAACGAGTGAAGCGCAATTGGCAAACATTATGAAAGATTACGCTTACAATATGAAGAAAATGGATGGAGAAGACTATAAGGAAGGTACAATAAAAACAATGTGGAATCAGACTGCCAAATCACTTCAAGAAAAGTATTTGAACGATTTCGACATCAAAATCAACCCATTTTCGGATGCTGCATTCAAGACCGCTCGAGGAGCTCGTGATGCCAAGCGTAAGGCTTTACAATCTATTCCGGAAAAACGGAGGGCAAGTGCAGCAGCGTTGGAGGAAAAAGATTGGGATGCAATGACCACTGTTTGGGACGAGGAAACTCCTGATGGCCTCCAGAAAAAATTATTCATGATAATATCAGTGGAATTGGCTTGGAGAGGTGGTGAGGGCAGCATGGCGTCAATACATCACTTCAAGGCAGAACAGCGAAATGACGGGGAAACAACTGGGAGAATTGAATACAATCCAATTTTCAGCAAGACCACACAAGGTGGTGATAAAAAATTATCAGACAGCAAGTGGCTGGTGGAGAATCGGGAAATCGCTGACAAGTGCCCAGTGAGACTGTTCCAGAAATTGAGAGAGAAGAGAGATGCCAATATCAAGAGCGACAGACTATTCCTGACCCAAAATCCATTCTGGAATAAAGTTCCAGGCGCTAGGTGGTACAAGGATTCCCCAGTAGGCCAAAACACGATTTCAAAGTGGGTTAAGGAGTCAGCACAAAAAGCTGGGCTTGACCTTGGTAACAAAAAAATCACCAATCACTCCAGTCGTGCAACAGCCGTCTCCAATCTAGCGAAATCGGGCCTGGGAGAGCAGCAGATAATCAAAATAACTGGACATGCCAACAGTAACTCCATCAAGCCGTATCTCCAACTCGACCAGGAACACCACGAATTAATTGTCAAGAAACTGCGAAGGAGTGAGCCTACTGCAGAAAATGCCATCAACAGCATAAACCTCATGCCATCTACCTCTTCTGGGACCATTACCGATAACTCTGACTTGAAGAAAACATGCACCAATGTTTACAACAATTGTATTTTTAATTGCACTAGCCTGAATCTTAATTAAATGTTGTTTTATTCATTATGAAATTCTTATTTGTTAACTGTTCATTTCATCTCATGGTGCAATTCTATTGGCCGACATTTGGGACGGAAAAATAATCCCCCGAATACCACACGAGCTTCAAAATTATCTGGCATTTCCCTCAAGGTTCCCTGCAAACAAATAAAGTCGTCAAGTTTTTCAGGAAAAATCACTCGCGCTTCGCGCTCGTGATTTTTTAACCTGAAAAACTTGACTCCTTCATTTGTTTGCAACGAACCTATCGGGAAATACCCGATAATTTTGAAGCTCTTGTGGTATTATAAGTGAAAATCCATCACGTGGTGGTGGTTACGTGGAAAATATTTAATTGCGTTACGTGTAAATAAATAAAATTGTGTTACTCTATTGTGTTCCTGTATTAATATTGACTTTTATTTGTTTTTATTAGGCTTATGTTGTTTATTGTTATTACTCGTTCTGTTATTGTCACCTATATATTATTTATTTATTATCTCAATAAATGGCATTGTTTCCAGAGGTATCTTGATATGTTTTTTGTTTTATAATTGACACCCGTAATGTGATAAGTTTTTAGTAATATCTCACGAACAGGTGTAGAGATTATACACTGCGCAACTTATTTAACGCACAACCAAAAAGTTAACTCAAATTTGACGTTATGTATTTTCGACAATTTTTGTTCGTTTTGGTCGATTTTTTTTTCAAATTGTAGGTTTTTCTCTTAGGAATATCACTGTCTTAGTTGTTTTGGTAAGACGAATGATTTTGATATTATACCAGGTGCTATAAAAATGTTATTGTTTTTTTCCGAAATTTCAAAACGTCCTGTGGACTATACAAGGTATTGCAAGTTATTGCAATTATAGCCAATTTAAAGCCTCATGTTTTTTCTACATTTTCTTTTTTATTCATTTGTGTATCTCTGTTACTTCATAAAATATCCAATTTTTGAGTTGACGTGATTTTTATTAAATTTATTAACTTTCTTTTTTGTCAAGTGCTCATTATTTATTACTCGTTATACTCGTTCAATGCCTCATTTTGCGTTCTGTTTTCCTTGATATCTTATAATTTATTGAGAGATGCAAGGTGTTTTAGAAGAGAAAAAGGTCTTAAAAGGACAAAAACTCAAAAAACATACCTAGAAAAATGGATTGCTTTAATCAATAAAACAACGAATAACAGGAAACAAAACAAAAGTAAATAGAGAATTAGTATCTGGTGTTTCCACCCCTTCCGCGAATGACCTCCCGGCATCTTTGGTTCATACTTATAACCAAAGTTCTGATTAGGTTCTGATCTAGGCCATTCCATAATTCGACTAGGCGTCCTTCCAATTCTTGTAAATTTTGGGGTTGTCGTCCCTCACTTCGTAACCGCCGACCGATAAAATCCCAAACATGTTCAATGGGGTTAAGGTCTACGGCTGGCCAGTCTATGTGATCAATTCCTACTTCTTCAAGATAATTTCTCACGATAAGACTCGTGTGGGGATGCGCATTGTTTTGCATAAGTGAAAAATTGGGTCCTATATAGGGGGCATAAGGCAAAACATGTGCTTCAAGAATGTCTGTGATGTATCTGTCAGAATTGAGATTTCCATTTCCATTTACCAAGTCCGTTCGCCCAGTCAAAGATATTCCGCCCCACACCATGACGGATCCACCTCCATATAAAGTTGTGTGCAAAAAATTGCATTGACTGTATCGCTCATCGGGTCCTCGGTAGACGCGATTACGTCTGTCACAATTATACAAACTGAATCTTGACTCATCAGTCCAAAGAATACGTTCCCAATCTGCTTCCATCCAATTAACATGCTCATTGGCAAAATTCAATCTGGCTCTTCGATGATCTACTGTTAATGCGGGTCCTCGAGCAGCAATCCTGGGTCTTAAATTTGCCTCCCTCAGTCGTTGGCGTACAGTTTGAACGCATATGAGTGGACCACCTGGGTCTTGAAGTTGTGCTCTTAAATGTGTTGCAGTTATAAATCGTTGTCTTGCAGCATTTACTCTTAAAAAGCGATCCTGGATAGCAGAGGTAACACGAGATCTACCTTGACCGGCCCGTCTGGAATGTTCTCCTGTTTCCGCGTACCTTTCAATTGCTCTCGCTATAGTTGTGTGAGACACTCCCAACCTTCCAGCTATGCGGTTGTAACTCCAGCCTTCACCATGTAATGTAGCTGCCTCAACACATTCATCACGAGTTAAATTTCTGGTTTGGCGTTCCATTATTCACTAATTATTGCTGGACTGTCAACAAAAAACTAATGACACTAGCTGTTTGAGTTGTCCGATAAATGCATTTCATGTGAATAAAAGCATATGGTGTTTCAAAACGGTGTATTTCATGAAGTAACAGAGATAAACAAATGAATAAAAAAAGAAAATGTAGAAAAAACATGAGGCTTTAAATTGGCTATAATTGAAATAACTTGCAATACCTTGTATAGCCCACAGGACGTTCTGAAATTTCGAAAAAAAACATAACATTTTTATAGCCTCTGGTTTAATATCAAAATCATTCGTTTTACCAAAACAACTAAGACAGTGATATTCCTAAGAGAAAAACCTACAATTTGAAAAAAAAATCGACCAAAACGAACACAAATTGTCGAAAATACATAACGTCAAATTTGAGTTAACTTTTTGGTTGTGCATTAAATAAGTTGCGCAGTGTATAACAATTAGATATTTTTTTATTCGGAAAATTAAGGACATTATTTTGGTATAAAATATACGGGGTGTTCCATTTAAAAAAATCATGTTTTATTTTCCACCCTGTATATCTTACAAGGTTTTTAATATCCGTGCTCAGATTATAAAAATTCATCAAAAACCGCGTCCCCTCTTTTTTGAATGAGTTAAATCGGCAAAGGATAAGTGAGATACTTATCCTTTACTTGCTCAATGGTACTCTGGAATATGTAAAACAGTTACGAATCTGCTCGTTACACAACACAGTACTTTTCCCAATTGGTTACATAAATCGCTATTTGTACAAGTTGCATACAATATACAATATTTTTTCTACGTTCATGCAAAATCCAAAAAATGTTTTATATAGGTTGCATAGTAAATGTCAAATTTTATGTTCCTATTTGTCATGATCACAAAACACTGTAGTAGAATGACAGATGAGTGCAATAAAAATTTGATTGCACTAGTATCACAATAAAGAATCAGTCTGTACATTACATTTAGTTCAATAACGTTTTGTTTTTTGCGTGAACGTAGACAAATAACTATAAAGTATGTGCGTAGAAAAATATCTATTTAATAGTTATAGAGTAGAGTAGAGGTATCGATCAATATAATTGTATCTATATTTCTGGAGAAATATTCCCAAGTTCAAAAATGTATTCCAATTTCATAAATAAGTGGAAAAATCAGACAATTCTGGAATTTTTCAGTACTAATCAATATTATCTATGAATAACGGTCATACATTTCCTATCAGTGTTTATATTTAGTAGCGCATTCCAATTAGTCTGTCATACATGTAAATACTGAATAGACCAGACGTTGAAACGATGATATTCAGCAATTATGGAAATTATATCGCATACACAGTAAATCACCGTATCTGATAATGGTTTGCGAGGTCGTTTAATTGGAAGTTTGTTTGTCTGATGTAATAAAAAACGAGCAAAATTCCATCAGTCTGGCGAGTGCTCGATAAGGAATCCAAAGCTCGAAATCCTTCGTTCGTATTTTTTTGAAAAACGAAGGCACTGGATTATTTATAATTGATACACTTTTGGCGTCTCAGATAATTCATCCCTGATGCAATATGTAGGTATCACAAAATCACAAGCATTTTGTATGCTGGCTGGCTGCTTTTTAGTTACTAATTCCTCGCGTGTTGTCACTGGTAGATAATATAATAGTAAACAGTATACCTCCCATTTTTATAAACCCCAAACAAAGTAGTCGCTGTCCTCGAACCCTCTCGGAATCTTTTAGGTGCAAATCTATACGGATAGCTTTTATCTTTTTTCAATAGTCGGTGGTCGGAAAACCTACGTGCACGAAGCTGGCAAGACCACGTGCAAACATCGAAAAGAGTATTATATAATTTGTTGCTAATTTGTTTAGAACGAGGCAGAAAATGTCCACTTAAAAAGGCAGTAAAAATACACCTTTTAAGCATGTCAAGTATTATTGAAAAGCCGCTTTTAATATCATTTGGAGAAAAATAATATTGTTTTTCTACGTTCATACAAAAAACAAAACTTTATTGAACTATATTTAATGCAAAAACTGGTTCTTTGTTCCACTAGTGCAATACAAATTTTATTGCACTTATATGTCATTCTACTGCAGTATTTTGACATAAAGATCAAGACATTAAGGTGGCATTAATGTCATGACATTAATGCCACCTGAATTATTTTTTTTGTTTTTGCACGAACGTAGAGAAAATATATACAACTGGTACAAAAAGGGTTTATTGCACTCGAGTCGTGTCGTTCGGACAATTCCACGTGGCGTGCAATAAGCACTTACTTTTTGCCCTTGTTGATTCTCTCCCTCTGTCTCTTTCTCTGTCTCTCTCTAGACTCTCTGTCTCTCTCTCTCCCCCTCTCTGTCCCTGCCTCTGTATCTCTACATCTCTCTCTCTCTCTGTCTATATCTCTTTCTCTCTGTCTGTCTCTCTCTCTTTCTCTATATCTCTTTCTCTCTCCTTTTCTCTTTATCCGCAGTTACAACCGCATAGCTGGAAGGTTGGGAGTGTCTCACACAACTATAGCGAGAGCCATTCAAAGGTACGCGGAAACAGGAGAACATTCCAGATTCAGAGGGGCCGGTCAAGGTAGATCTCGTGTTACCTCTGCTATCCAGGATCGCTTTTTAAGAGTAAATGCTGTAAGACAACGATTTATAACTGCAACACATTTAAGAGCACAACTTCAAGACGCAGGTGGTCCACTCATATGCGTTTAAACTGTACGCCGACGACTGAGGGAGGCAAATTTAAGACCCAGGATTGCTGCTCGAGGACCCGCATTAACAGTAGATCATCGAAGAGCCAGATTGAATTTTGCCAATGAGCATGTTAATTGGATGGAAGCAGATTGGGAACGTATTCTTTGGACTGATGAGTCAAGATTCAGTTTGTATAATTGTGACAGACGTAATCGCGTCTACCGAAGACCCGATGAGCGATACAGTCAATGCAATTTTTTGCACACAACTTTATATGGAGGTGGATCCGTCATGTTGCGGGGCGGAATATCTTTGACTGGGCGAACGGACTTGGGAACTTGTGAATGGAAATCTCAATTCTGACAGATACATCACAGACATTCTTGAAGCACATGTTTTGCCTTATGCCCCCTATATAGGACCCAATTTTTTACTTATGCAAGACAATGCGCGTCCCCACACGAGTCTTATCGTGAGAAATTATCTTGAAGAAGTAGGAATTGATCACATAGACTGGCCAGCCCGTAGCCCCGACCTTAACCCCATTGAACATGTTTGGGATTTTATCAGTCGGCGGTTACGAAGTGAGGGACGACAACCCCAAAATTTACAAGAATTGGAAGGACGCCTAGTCGAATTATGGAATGGCCTAGATCAGAACCTAATCAGAACTTTGGTTTTAAGTATGAACCAAAGATGTCGGGAGGTCATTCGCGGAAGGGGTGGAAACACCAGATACTAATTCTCTATTTACTTTTGTTTTGTTTCTTGTTATTCGTTGTTTTATTGATTAAAGCAATCCATTTTTTTAGGTATGTTTTTTGAGTTTTTGTCCTTTTAAGACTTTTTTCTCTTCTAAAACACCTTGCATCTCTCAATAAATTATAAGATATCAAGGAAAACAGAACGCAAAATGAGGCATTGAACCAGTATAATGAGTAATAAATAATGAGCACTTGACAAAAAAGAAAGTTAATAAATTTAATAAAAATCACGTCAACTCAAAAATTGGATATTTTATGAAATAACAGAGATAAACAAATGATAAAAAAAAGAAAATGTAGAAAATACATGAGGCTTTAAATTGGCTATAATTGCAATAACTTGCAATACCTTGTATAGCCCACAGGACGTTTTGAAATTTCGGAAAAAAACATAACATTTTTATAGCACCTGGTATAATATCAAAATAATTCGTTTTAGCAAAACAAGTAAGACAGTGATAATCGTAAGAGAAAAACCTACAATTTGAAAAAAAAATCGACCAAAACGAACAAAAATTGTCGAAAATACATAACGTCAAATTTGAGTTAACTTTTTGGTTGTGCGTTAAATAAGTTGCGCAATGCGCAGTGTATATTTGGAGAATGTTCAAGTGATAATTCCAAGACAATTGGTTCCGAATAAATTCGTTCAGTTCAATAAATTCGTTCAACACTGTCATCGTGTCCACTACCAGACAAAAATATGGCTTCAAAGTACGAACCCCAGACCATCTTTGCCGAATTTGTTAAATTGCGGCTGGAATATTGAAAATGATAAACTATTACCCGTGTTGACAACAGAAGCAATTTTACCAGGTGACACTTCTGTTCTAAATATCTGTAATTGTAAAAAAGGTACCTATATTAAATAATAATTGTTGTACCTACCTATTATTTTTAATAAAATTTTATTTCAGGCTGTAACGGACCGCTGTGTTCTTGTAAAAAAAGCAGATTTATTGTATTGGTTCCTGCAAATGTATCGCTATAACATGCGCTAATAAGTGCGAGAAAATTACGCACAATACGTTACTTGACGAGACAAGTTCAGACTCTGATTAATCACTATATGAATAATCCCTGTAAGTTAATATAATTAATATGTAATAATAAGTTAATATAATTGCAATTTCTTATTTTAATAATTAATATAAATAAGTTAGTTTTAGATTATTTTTTTTATACAGAATAGATTATTCTCTTTTACTTTTTATAATTATCTAAACCTACCCTGTAATGTAATGTACACAAGATTAACTAATATCATATTTTCCATCACTGCAATATGTATTTATAAAATGCCAGTTGATAAGAGTTGATAGACGTTATTGGCAATAGGAAGCGAATATCAACCTAACGTTCTATTCAGGTTCACTCCAAGATCTAGAGTCGAGTATCGATCGCTTGGACGGTCTAGCAACTACGATCCTTACGCGCATATACGATGTCGTTGCGGTGAAATACGACATCGCGTTGGTATTTTTCATTTTTTGACCACGTTATTTATCGGATTGACCATTTGAGTAACCCAATGTAATCCTCGATCTTTAAGAGACCAACGTCTGTTGAAATGATTTTTTTGATTAGTCAACGCGTTCTCGAGTTATGATGAAAACTGACAGAGTTATGGAATAGAGCATCTATTCCTATAGTATCGCATAATCGGATTATGATGTTATTTAGAGACTATCACGATAAGTATAGAAGTCTTTTAAAAACATATAAAGAGCGAAAAAATGATAACAAGTATAAATTAAAATTAAAATTATTCCAAGAAAATGCCAAAAAAAGTTGTTTGATATTGCAGCCTGTAAATGCAAGGATTTTTCTGCATGCACTTGTAAAAAATCTCGAAAAGTACCCAAGGAAGAACAATTGTTTCTTCTTGACCAACGAACTGATAGAACAATGGCCATGGGTTCTATTGATATTGTAGCTACCAGGAAAAAAAGAAAAAGAACAAAGAAAGGAGAAAGAAATGTTAAGGTATATTAAGCATAAAGAAACAGATTCAACAACAAACCATAGAGTGGACGGTAGTTTGCAAATTGAAGAAGGTGAAGAAGCGGTTGCACTGGTTATTGAGAATTGCAGTGATGTGGAAATGACACCTGATAAGACTAAATTTACGATCTCTGAGGGAAAGAAAGTAAGGCAAATGAGAGTAGCACTGCCTTCACTTGCATTAGCGTGTGAAAGAACCGGAATTTCTGACAGAAGTGCTGCCATAATCGCCAGTGCAGTTCTCGAAGATGTTAGAATTATTTCATCGATAGATACAGCAAACGTAATAGACTGAAAGTACGAAGGCAAAGAAGTAAACTACGAAAAAATATAATTAAGAAGGAAGAAGACGACATGTTACCACTAAATGGGTTATATTTTGATGGGCGAAAAGATAAAACTTTAGTTCTAGAAGTTAAAGGAAACACTTCTCATCGCAAAACCATAATCGAAGAACATTATGTATTAGTTCAAGAGCCAGGGTCAAAGTATATAGGACATGTCACCCCACTAACTGGATCTGCAGCAAACATTAAATCAAGTATTATTAGTTATCTAGAAAATCATCAAATTGATACTACAAATATTCTGGCCGTGGGTTGTGATGGGACAGCAGTCAATACGGGACCTAAAGGAGGAGTTATAAGGTTACTCGAGATATATCTTCGAAAACCAATACGTTTGTTTGCCAATTACACGGCAATGAACTTCCTCTGCGGCATCTCTTTCAGCATTTAGATGGACTCACAACTGGTCCACGTAGTTTCTCCGGACCTATCGGTAAATAAATATCTGAATGCGAGAAGCTTCCAATCATTAATTTTATTCCGATTGAAGCTGATTTTCCCGATGTTAATGAAATGGACTTAAGTACGGATCAAAATTATTTGTTGAAAATATGTCATGCCGTTATTTCTGGCAACTGTAGTGAAAGTTTGGCTCAAAGGGATCCTGGCAAAGTATCCCATTCCAGATGGTTGACATTAGCTAATAGGCTATTCCGATTATATGTTGGAACATAAAATGATTATGATAATTGCTGTAATATTAATGTAACTATTTTTTAGGTAGGTACTAGCTGGGGTCCTATTTTGTGTCGGCTAGTGTATACACCAACACGAAAAAGGTAGGTATTTTTAGGTTGTGAAAAAAAGGGCGCCACCGACGACACTCTCGTCGGAGAGATGGACTCTTCTCAGGGATGGGTTATTGAGCCCGATAAATGTCAATGTACAGACCGATACGACAGGTAGGTATTGATTTAATAAGAGAAAATGTAAAAGTGTCACTTACCTTTATTACTTTACAGCTCCTTGGTACGGTGGGATCTAACTGTACCCTCAGGCACAACTAATTTAGGGATATCGAGACCAGCTAAGGTAAGTATAATCTTATAGACACTAGTAATTCAGGGATCAAGCCCTCCTGAAAGGTAAGGGGGTTGGGTCTTTTCAGAGAAACAACGGTGTTTAGTAAACGACCGAAGAAAAACAAATAAACCAAAGACCAGGCTATGACTTTTAGTTAAAGTAGCAAAAGAAAATAAATGAAATACTCTAGAATCTGGATGATCAGGTAGAATAAAATTAAAGTTAAGTTAATTCACTTGAAATGAGAGTTTTCTATTTTAATAAAATAGAGAAAAGTAAAAAATATTTAGATTGTCTTGGATGCAAATTTGAAATGAAATATTGGGAAAAAGGGTTGATTAAAGCTTACTGATTTCGGCTTTAATCCCCCTATGCTGGTATTAGCTTTCACTCGCGCACACAAGAGAGCTTATGATACGACAATATGTTAAAGTTTACGCTCCAGTTTGGTTTACAATAAAATTAAATTCATCATGTAAAAATGGTTCTCAAAATCTACTTGAACTAGTGAAACGATCTCGTTATCTAAATCCAAATCTTCGAAGAGTCATCGACCCGGTAATTCAGAGGAACGGGTTTTTTGGACATCCCGAAAATATTTTTTTAACTATGTTATGTGACGTGCAAGCGAGGGATACCAGACCCCTCTAGCGGTCAGTTGCTACTACTCATCAGACATTACTAAGTAAAGTCTTTGACAAGCAGCGTCCTGCAATGCAGGCACCTAGAGCAGCGACCCTAGCCAAAAGTAGGCTAAACAACATACTGAATGGATTTACAGGTAACAACTACACAGAGAACTAATATTCCTACCTATATTGAATTACACCTGCAAATCCGATAAGATAGTCCATGTCACACCCAAGGTGTTGAACGCTGTGTTAGAGCTCGATGTGCAACTACCTCCTCGTGGTGAGCTCTGGGATATTTTGTATTTAAAAAGCATACTAGTGATTTTAAAAACAAAATATGCGAAGAGTTGTGATATTTAGAATATGCCCTCACCGGAAGCAATTTCCACCCCTCTGGGGCAGTGGAAGTTTTTATTTTGCAGCGTGCAGTTTTGGAGGTATAAATAAATACTACCAAAGGCAACTTTTAGGCACTATTACAAAAAGAAATTCTCGATTTTGTTTTAATTTCCCATTTTCGTTCCACCTAGGGTCTAATCTATGATTAATAAATTTATTTTATGGGCAAATTTATTTTATGGGCGATTGAGCAAGACAAGTCGATCAGCGTTGTGCACACAACAATTCGGCGAAAAGACCAATTGTGGAATAACTCGTTTTTTCATCAACATAACGAATTGGTTGAATTACTCACGACCGCTTTTAATCCAGTTACAGGTACGAAACTAACAAAAAAGTTAGTTCAATGAATTATTATTCATACAGACTGATGGATCGGGAAAATGAGGACAATCATATCTTAAAATGTCGACGTCTCTTCCACCAATATCCTGTGGATATGTACGTGAAAGTTGAAACTGAGCGATTGACATTGAACCAGGCAAAACTGCGTTCTGAAGAATACATTCATCTACGGGATGCCATCAATGCTGATGGAAATGCACAGAATGTAGGTAGAACAACTATTCTCCCAGCAACATACGTCGGAAGTCCGCGACATATGAATACGCTCAGGATACTATGTCGTATGTACGTCATTATGGCACACCAGATTTGTTTATAACGTCCACATGCAATCCACAGTGGACAGAAATTCGACAGGAATTATTTCTCTTCTTCCAATCACCCATTGATCGCCACGACCGCAAGGGTGTTCAAAAGAAAGTTAATCTCGCTAAGTGTTTGTGGCATCAATCTTGAAAATCTATGTTTTTCACACGGCCAGTTATATGTCGCCTGTTCCCGTGTCGGAATACCAACAAAACTATTTATATACGTGCAAGAAAAAAAACCTACGAATGTATATCATAAAGAATTAGAATAATAAACACTTATTTCTGAAATATTTTTTTTATT
Organism: Tetropium fuscum; assembly: GCA_964058915.1. Classification (NCBI taxonomy): domain Eukaryota; kingdom Metazoa; phylum Arthropoda; class Insecta; order Coleoptera; family Cerambycidae; genus Tetropium; species Tetropium fuscum. The sequence continues at coordinate 84,674 of CAXKVY010001072.1, forward strand.
AATTATACCAATTAGCATTGGCCTAATGAGCAATTATCATGCAACAGAGCTGCCAAATAATGCCCAGATGATATACACGTTAATTCGAACGCGTTTTGTACCCAAAGCAGCAATCCCTGGGCTATATAAGACAATTCGCGATGTCTGGCCATGTCCTATACCATGCCAATGTAATTATCATATCTTAGCGTTCGCATACAGCACCTAGAGCTGTGACCTTGGACGTTCCTTCTTACGTAGATATCTCCTACACGATGGAAAAGACGAACAAGTGAAAACGGATTACGTTTTACTGCAATTAGCATGCAGCAGAGCTGCCAAATAGTGCCCAGGCGATATGGACGTTAATGCGAACGCGTTTTGTACGTAAAGTAGCAATCCGTGGGCTATATAGGGCACTTCGCGATGCCTATCGATGTTCTATACCATGCCAATGTAACTCTCATATCTTAGCGTTCGCATACAGCACCTAGAGCTGTGACCTTGAACGTTCCTTCTTACGTAGATATATCCTACACGATAGAAAAGACGGACAAGAGAAAATGGACTAAGATTTACTGCAAGTAGTGAAAATAAAAAAGCACTACATTCCGACCTATATACATACATACATATAGAATGGGCCTCCATTTAGAGTAGAAACTACATTCTGCTATTTATTGGTGTAATAACTGATTGTAATGCCGATTCGCCTATTCTCGTAAAATAGCTACCTATTGAAATTATTCGATTATTGCTCTGCGTTAATTATCAGATAGCGTTAATGAACAGGTAACACAAATACTGAGAATACCCAGTAAACAAAAAATGCATGTACCTACCCAAGTGCAATTTATCATATTTTTTGTCCCAGTAATTTTAGCGGAAACTATTTGTGTAGAGAAAATAAGTGCATATTTTTAAAAGAATGTTATAAATTCAATAAATGCGATCCAAGGTTTGGACAGGAGGTACCTAACCAGTGCCGTAGCTATTATACAGCAATGCTTCCGTAAGCATTGGTATAAGGCACACGGTCCGTATAAGGCCTAGTTTTGATTTTGGATTTCCTGATGTTAGTGATCGTACAGCTGAAAAGTTGTAGGTAATAAAAGGATCTACAACTTTTGTATTTACACTTTTTTCACATAACCTCAAAATTTATGTGAAAAATCCAAATAATCAAGTTTTTGGTTTTTTATTTTTATCTTTTACATATTTTTTTTAAAGAAATTTTGTTCGTTGAAATATCTACTTCCTGATGGTGTAAAAAATATACATTACTATGGTAAATGTTCTCAGAAAATGCAAAGAAACGAAAGAAACTCGAATTCGATTTTTTTTTAATCATTACCCAGGCAACATGGTGTCGTTATTATAACGTATTTATTTCGTCAGTTTTTAGGACATAAATACGTTAAAAGAACTACAAGAGAGACGTCAAAATGACGATAAAAAGTCACAGCCAAATGACGTTTTTTTGACGTTTAAACAACGTCATTAACTGATTATTGTAATAATGCTATATGCTATTAACTTATTGTAATAATGCTATATGCTACAAGTAAAAAAAATAGTTAATGGTCTTTGAAGTTTTGAAAAAACTGTTTTTTGAAAATTTTTTTAGAATTTTTTCAAAAAATTTAGATTTTTTTCAAAAAATTTAAAAAAAATTTTTAAAATTTTTTCAAAAAATTTTAAATTTTTTTAGAATTTTAGCAAAAAATTTAGAAAATTTTTTTAGAATTTTTTCAAAAGTAAATATTTTTTTGAAAAAAAATTTTTTGAATTTTTTCAAAAAATTCTGAAAAAATTTTTAGATTTTTTTCCAAAAATTTTAGAAATTTCAAAATTTTTTGAAAAAATTTAAAAAAATTGGCTGTGACTTTCTCTCGTCATTTTGACGTCTCTCTTGTGGTTCTTTTAACTACAGAATTGGAATAGAATTTTATATCCTGGAAACAAGACAGAGCAATTTTTTTTTTCAAAATTTTTTGAAAAAATTCTAAAAAATTTGGCTGTGGTTCCCTTTATGTTTTAAATTTTGATATGTCTCAAACTTAACATAACATTAATTATTGTAGACAAATAAGAAATAAGTATAACGAAAGGGAGGAAAAATGATCGTCGATAATATGACGTCAAGTTGACGTCAAATTCATGACGTCCTTAGGATTAGTAACGTTAGATTAAAAAGGTACGTCTGAATGACGAGAAAAAAGTGACGTTTTAATGACGACATAGAAATGACGTCATATGTCCGGCCTCATATTGGTCACTTGACGTCTTAGACCTAAAATCACCTTAAAAGAACGTAATAATTACGTCACCATGCTGCTTGGGTATGTACAATTTTGAGCTATTTGTTAAAATTTACACTTTAATTACTTGAAAACCGTAAGATTCCATGTTACATTTATAAACAAGAAAATTGCAAATCGAAATATACTACTATACCTAATTAACCACCAAATAAGTTAATAAAGTTAATATTTAATAAGACATCTACTTCCTTTATTCTCTTCCTTTTGCAATGGAATTGTTTCATCCTACTATTATTTTTTTTGCTTCCAAAAATGATTGACCCTGGTCTATAGATCAGGTATATCGAGGTATATCGATGAGAAATCTTGAAATTACGATTAAAAGTTTCCATTATTACTATTCAAATCATACGTCCGCTGAAAGTTGTTGCATAACTTGTTGTTCATGTGAATAGGAAATAAACTTAAGTTTTTTTAAGTTTGGCAAGCACGTGAACATTGAAGAGCTCATTAAATACTGTCGCGATCGCGATAAAAAGCAGACATATCGATCTACCTCTTATGCTCTCCGAAATTTTGTGTTAATCAATTTTGCGCCCAGTGATAACCCAGTGGGATTTTGCCGCTGCCATGCAATCGGACGCGGCCTTTAATATTAATAATCTAAAACAAAAATGTATTACATATAAATATAATATTTATATTAATCGCCAATTCAGATGGAGATAGAAGATAATATTAAATTAAAATAAACAAATGAACAATATATGTTTATTATTAGTTATTAGGCCAGGCGACAAGAAGTAAAATAAAGCCCAATACGGAAATAATTCCAGAAAATCTGGCAACTCATTTAATCGCTTTATTTTTATCGTATGATGGATGATATACTAAGATATTACCAAAATTAGTCCTCATCAAATTTTCTACAAAAAAGGTTCTTACGAAGTTTATCGTAAACCTTTCCCGTAAACCTAGGTCCCTATTCTGTGAGCGCGTTTAGGCTGTTTGCAGTTTTATGGCACATGACCTGATTTCAAGGCCAGTGTCTGGGCATGTAGGATGAAGCCACTTTTTCTTTCCTTTTTCCCTTTTGCCTCGTGTGGTAACGAGTGGTAACGCGACATATTTAAAGTTTAAAAAGTGTTTTCTTATAAGAATAAATACGTAGTTATTTCCACGATCACATTATCGGATTTAATAAGAAAATCACCGTGGTGTGTTTTTGTAGTGTGAAATTTGTAGTGAATTCGCTGAACTTTTTAAATTTGTTGTTTAATCAAAAAATTACATATTCTCATGTAAGTGAAACACATTATGAAACATTGAAACACTCTATGGGACATATCAAGCACAAATACTGTGAACCGTAATTTAATATTGCATAGCCTAATGCTTTCTTAACATTTTTCCTTTTTTTATTCGCTTTGATATCTTCATTTTTAATGAAAATACAGAGATTTTAAAATAATCATGTATTCAAGTTTATCAAAGCTTTGGCCTCTGGTAAAAAATTTGGTAGAAAATTAAAAGTAGGCTTAGAGTAAAAACAATGAAAATTAACAAATTGTCAAAACGTTGATATACTGAATTTATCTTTTGAATATGGAACAAGCCCAAGTCACTTTATGACTATACCAACGGTAGTAATCTTAGTATAATTAACAGAGGTTGCGAACCGACATTTGTAAACTCTAGAAGTCAAACTATAATAGATATAACACTGGCTACATTGAACATATCCAAATCAATCCAAAACTAGCATGTGCCTGACATTGTCACAATGGCAGACCACCGGTGGATTAACTTTGAAATTAATCTTGTTAAAGCACAAAAGAAACCATTTCGGGATCCCCGAGGAACCAACAGAGATAAATATCGATGTCAACTCGGGAAGAACCTGGAAAAACTCGACGTGCTCAATGATAGTGGCAGAATAGAGGAATACACAGACACTCTAATAACAGCCATAAGGAAAGCTTTTGAAAGATCCTGCCCGCTCAGAGTCTCGAGAGCCCCTGGGGAAGCCACTAAATGGTGGTGCCGGGACTTGACGGACTTGAAACAGAGGACAAGGACATCTTTCAATAAAGCAAAACGGACAAAACTTGAATCAGACTGGGACCAATACAAGACCCACCTGAGGGAGTTTAAAAAACTAGTTAGACAAAAACAAAGAAAAGCGTGGAGAGCCTACTGTGAGGAAATTGAAGACTACTCACAGGCAGCCAGGCTATGTAAAATCCTCACCAAAGACAAAAACCATGATATAGGTATATTGAAAAGGGACGATGGTACCAAGACCAACAACCTTTGCGAAAGCCTAGAGGTGCTCATGCAAACTCACTTCCTTGAATCTGTCACAACAGATAGTAGGGAATGGCCAAATGAAGTCGACACCCAACCAACAAATTCGGACTGGCAAACCGCCAACCAAATTGTAAGTGAAGACAGAATCAAATGGGCAATACAGAGCTTCTCCCCATTCAAATCGCCGGGCATCGACGGCATATATCCAGCACTACTTCAGTGGGGCCTGGATAAACTACTGCCGCACCTGGTTGGGATGTTTAGGATGTGCTTGGCACACCTCTATATCCCAATGACATGGAGAGAAGTAAAAGTATTGTTCATACCAAAAGCAGGGAGGATGGACAATTCCACCCCCAAAGCATACCGTCCTATTAGCATAACTTCATATCTACTGAAGACAATGGAGAAGCTATGTGAGCGATATCTGAGGGATGTAACATTGACTAACAATCCCGTGCACCCCAACCAACATGCATACACGCCAGGAAAATCCACCGATACTGCCCTCCATGTGGTAGCAAGTCGGATTGATAAATCCCTGGATCATAAGGAAACCACCCTGGGTGTCTTCGTAGATATAGAGGGTGCGTTTGACAAGATCACCTTTCCTAAAATCACAGCGGCCCTAACACATAGGAACGTTCCTCATACTGTGAGCAGCTGGATATCCAACATGCTCTCTAAAAGAGCAGTACAAATCAGTGCAGGAGACACTGTCATAAGAGGACTGGTTGCGAACGGCTGTCCGCAGGGAGGTGTTTTATCACCACTGCTATGGAATCTGGTTCTTGACAGCCTCCTAAACCACCTCAACGTGGAAGGATTCTACACAATTGCATACGCAGATGACTTAACGATACTGCTTAATGGAAAATTCGAAGGAGCTGTCTGTCAGAGAATGCAGATGGCCCTAAGAATAATCGAAAATTAGTGTGAGGAGTATGCCCTATCAGTCAACCCCAGGAAGACGGAAATGGTACTCTTTACAAGGAAAAGAAAACTGGAGCCAATGAGAGCACCTGTTCTCTTAAACACAGCACTAAATTTTGCACCACAGGTGAAATACTTGGGAGTAACTTTCGATGCTAAATTAAACTGGAATCTTTACCTCGAAAGAAGAATAAATAAGGCCTACATATCATACGAGCAGTGTCGCAGGACAGTAGGGAAAACCTGGGGAATGAAACCCAGGGTGGTCCTGTGGATTTACACTGTTATCATAAGACCAATGTTGGCCTATGGAGCTGTTATCTGGTGGCCCAAGAGTCAACAACTAACAGCAAAACTCAAGCTAGGCCAGGTACAAAGAGTTGCCTGTCTGAGCATAATCGGAGCCATGCGAACAACACCAACGAGAGCAATGGAGATAATGCTGTATCTTCCACCACTAGACCTACATCTAGAAGAAGTGGCTCTGACTACCATGACTCGCCTTAAATCTGTTGGCATACTACCAAATGCAAGCTGTGGCCAAACCAGAAGCCGCCTGTGGACTGAGGCTGTCAGAAAGATACCCCTTTTACGGGCATGTGCAGATGGTATTCCGCCTCGGCTTGTCTTTGATAAACCTTACACCATACATACTACTGGTGAAGACGAGGCCGGCGTTGAAGGTGTAAACTATGTCTTCACGAACGGATCAAAGGAAAAGGATGGAGCAGGCTGTGGTATATATTCCAGGAATCTGCGACTCCGATGCAGCTGGACTATGGATAAAAATGCCAGTGTAGTACAAACAGAACTCGCTGGTATAACAATAGCCGCACAAGAGATTGCTCGCAGAGAAATAACGGGCAAGACAATAAGAATCTGCACAGATAGTAGACAATCACTATTGGCCCTGAAAAATTATAAAATAACTAAAGGATCAACATGGGAATGTCACCAAGCACTTGTGAGAGCATGTCAGATGAATAACATCTGCCTGTGCTGGGTCAAAGGACACTCACAATGCAACGGCAATATAGAAGCTGACAAACTGGTCAAGAAGGCAGCCAACCTGAGTATCCTTGGGCCTGGTCCTTCAAGTACGCTACCAGTTGCAGCGAAACTTCAATTAATAAAGGAAAACACCCACATAAAATTTAAGACGTTATGGAATGAAACAAGTAGCTGCCAGCTGGCCAGAAATCTCTTGAGATATCCCAGCGAAGAGACGGCGAGGAACTATCTGGCAACGTCCAGGGGTAAACTGCGATTTGTTACAGGAATCCTAACCGGACACTGCCGGGTAAGGAAACACCTCTATAACATGAGACAAAGTGACACACCCATCTGCAGAGGATGTGAACAAGAAGATGAAACGATCGAGCATGTACTTTGCGAATGTCCCGCCGTGTCATCGACCAGAGAATCCATATTGGGGGAACGTTGGCCTTCTATGGCCAATTTGAGGGAAATGCCCCTGGGCAACATCATCACCTTTTGTACAACATTGGGCTGGTCGATGACCTAGGGAGACATTTCCCTCACGGAGGAAGCACAAGGGGCCCAATGGGGCCTAAGTCAGCGGATCTCGATCCGCACTCCGGACATATTCCAGATTCCAGAAGCCCAAGCAGCATTGTGACGTCATTATTACGTTCTCTTAAGGTGATTTTAGGTTTAAGACGTCAAGTGACCAATATGAGGCCGAACATATGACGTCATTTCTATGTCGTCTTTAAAACGTCACTTTTTTCTCGTCATTCAGACGTACCTTTTTAATCTAACGTTACTAATCCTTAGGACGCTATGAATTTGACGTCAACTTGACGTCATATTGTCGACGATCATTTTTCCTCCCTTTCGTTATACTTATTTCTTATTTGTCTGCAATAATTAATGTTATGTTAAGTTTGAGACATTTCAAAATTTAAAACATAAAGGGCACCACAGCCAAATTTTTTGAATTTTTTCAAAAAATTAAAAAAATTTGGTTGTGACTTTTTCTCGTCATTTTGACGTCTCTCTTGTAGTTCTTTTAACTACAGAACTAGAATAGAATTTTATATCCTGGAAACAAGACCCAGAAGCAATTTTTTTTTTTATTTTTCCAAAATTTTTTGAAAAAATTCTAAAAAATTTGTCTAAATTTTTTGAAAAAATGTTTCAAAACTTTTTGAAAAAATTCTAAAATCTTTTTCAAAATTTTTTAAATTTTTTGAAAAAATTCCAAAAATTTTTTCAAAATTTTTTCAAAAAATTCAAATTTTTTTTTAATAATAATTGATTAATAATATAACAACGTAGTATTTTTTTCCGAGTCACCGTTTATTAGAATAAGGATGTATAACCTCAGAAATAATTAATAAGGTATGTGGTGACAGTGGCGTACCAATTTATTTTTTCATGTAATTCTAAGGGCGACTTCAAAACGGCCCAAAACTATGCAAGACTACCAGGAATACTTATTAGAGTACGGTGTAAAAGATAATGGCCTCTACAGTGGGAATAAATAGTTTAGATAAGCAGCCGACTTAGGACTTAGTACAGTTTTCAAATTTAGTATCCCATCGTGGGGCAAGATGAAACTAACCCTATATATTTTTTTTATAAAAATAGGACATTGTTTTTTTCGTTGCCATACATGAATATGTCCCCATACTCCAAAGTAATTTACAGTCATTTTGGTTTGTTAATAACAATGTCTGATTGTGAGATAGAATGGAAATTGTTATCAATACACCCCGTTTTACGGTACCTAATACTTGCTAACCGAGCTACCCAGTTACATATACTCTTCAAGTTATCACAGTGAATATCACAATCAAAAGCGATACGATTGAACAGTTCACACATAGAGACAGAGATATTGGGGACTTTCTTAAAATATTTGATCTAGGAGCAACACAGGAAAATAAAGTTTGCTGTCTAGAATTTAGGCGAGGTATCAGAAAATTTATTTAATTTAAAAGATCAGGGCAATCAAGCTTGCCATTCAAGATATTAAATAAGAATCTAATTAGCATGGTATTGCGTCTAGTTTCTAAAGAGTCAAAATTAAATCTCGCAAGTAAATAATTCTGATCCAGACCTCTCTAACTTTAAGAACTTTCTTTGGATCGTTTCTAAATGTTGACAATGAACGTGATAAATCGGATACCATATAAACGACCCGTATTCTAGTTTTGACTTCACCAGAGCATAGAACAGAGATTTGATGTCATTATGTTACATTTAGGTATATTTAGTTTAAGATGACTTATCTCACACCATGAAGACATTCTGTTAATGCAGTCTTGAAGATGGATGGAATCGGTAGAATATTTAATTTCAGAGTAGAGTTTAAAATCATCGGCAAATAACAAATGCTCACAAGTAATGACTTCAGGAAGATCATTAATAAAGAATAAATACAATATGGGGCCCAGATTGGAACCTTGTTGAACTCCCGAAGTTGGAGAAAATTATATTGAATTGAAATTTTGATATCTGACCATAAAGTGTTTATCGCTTAAGTAGGAGGTGAATAATTTAATCAGTGCTCAGAAAAAACAATACTTTCTAGTTTTAAAAGGAGTATGATCAATCTGATCAAATGCTTTTTGGAAGTCCGTATAGACTACATCGACCTGTCCTCTATTATCCAAAACCTCAGACATATTGAGTACAAAATTATCCTAAAGCAAGAATTTAATTATTTTTGTGCCAAAATACATTAAGATAATGATATTTTACATTAATACGAGGATTATTTACATTAAACTAATCACCTAGAAGATATAAGTTAATCATTGCGCAGTGAGAAAAATAATGACAAGGCTTATGGATTTGCAAATGTAAACGTTGTAAGTCACTAAATCTAAAACTATTACAATAATGGCTATAGACATCAATTAATGTACCCCTAGCATTAGTATAATACCCGAACTTATTAAATAATACAATAAATCATAACTTTATGATTAAATACGTTAGGCTGATGTCTAAATACATTAATATTACACCCCGTTTTCTCCCATGTTGTTTCAAAAAATATTTTAAAAAATATAAGGATTCTAAATTACCAAAGGGTTTTATTTTTTTTTTCGCAATCGCCGTCATAAAAATCCAATTCGAAAAATTCAAATCTTCCAAGATTAAATTTTGTAAATTCAAAAAAATACGAAAATGCTAATTTCTATAAATTGTTGTATAAATGTATTGAAAATGAAAATATGCTCCACGTTGTGGAGACAATTGTGAAGTTTTAATAATAGATATAATATATGGATAAGATTTTGTATAAGTTATGCAGTGAAAGCACAGAGTATGAACACCTGACAAGTCTGCTATACTGTCACGATCTCGATACTACTGCTAAATTTCCCTAGGCACCAGTTCTTTGAACATTTATTTTTATTAAATATAAAAGTTCACTGCTGAACATGAGTCCTCTATGATCCAGTAGAGGAAGTTCAACTAGGTTACTTGGAATATTGAAACTAATTTGTTTGCAAATGATTCCTGGTAAATCTTATGGAGACTGACATGTTTAAGTTACTTAATGATATCAGGTTATTTTCCCACTCTTACATGAGAGTAATGATAACTCACAAATATAGAAACTTGGTTGTTTTATTAACAAAAGGAAAGTAAATATGTCTATAAGACAGGAAGTTTAACACAGAAAAGTAAATATGTCTATAAGACAGGAAATTTAACACACAAAATAAAATGGAATATGTGGTTACCCAAATTGAAAAGTATGTATAACTCTGTGAGGAGTAATATTTTGAAATAGCTTAATATTAAGACCTACGCCATCTTACACTAATTACATGGGCAGTGGGCCTCTCGAACAATGAATTCTTACTACTAAAATTATATATATATATATATATATATATATATATATATATATATATATATATATATATATATATATATATATATATATATATATATATATATATATATATATATATATATATATATATATATATATATATATATATATATATATATATATATATATATATATATATATATATATATATATATATATATATATATATATATATATATATATATATATATATATATATATATATATATATATATATATATATATATATATATATATATATATATATATATATATATATATATATATATATATATATATATATATATATATATATATATATATATATATATATATATATATATATATATATATATATATATATATATATATATATATATATATATATATATATATATATATATATATATATATATATATATATATATATATATATATATATATATATATATATATATATATATATATATATATATATATATATATATATATATATATATATATATATATATATATATATATATATATATATATATATATATATATATAGATATAATCCTTTCAGTTTCGAAGCACCACAATTTTATTTAAACCGAACTTCACTTTGTTTATTTTTATTTTCCCCACACTCATTTCATCTGTCGGAATCACCATCTATCGCAAGAACCTCGTACTACCAATTGGAAAACTGCTTATCCTGGTTCACGATGCTGCCATCTATCGGAATCACCTTTACTATGGGTACCTACTCGCTACTCTTGACCGTAACTTTTAGGTAGGTATCAATTCAACACGGAAAATTTGGATAACCTTTATCCTCTGCTTACTTTATTTTCTTGGAACGATTTCTCCTCCTTTTCCTTCTTCTTACACACTATTTTAGCCACGTACACTCTCTGGAGACACCGTGCTTGGAATAACTTATTAACAAGACAGAACACTATAAATCTTGATAATTTTCTTCTCTACTTGTTTACCCGTTGATAACTGAATACTGTAGCACAAATTTTCTTATTTTACTATTGTCTAACTAATTATAATTTATAATTTTTTTACAGACACATAAGCGTAGCTGCCGCTTGTTAAAGGACGCTATTGCAACTCTCGAGTTTGTTACTCGTTTCTACGAAAGTTTATCCATTTGAAACAATCGAAGTTCCTTGACAACGAGTGTTATGTTATGTTACTCTTATATAATATGACCTATCATATTGCAGCTAATTATTTAATTTATTTAGTTTACCTTAAATATTGTTGAATTTTGGTTTAAACAGTTTAATTCTCCATTCTACATAGAATTCACACCTCATATTCACATTCCACAAATGTATTAGTCATAATGTATTAGTACAAAATAATTAATCAATATAAAGATTATAGAACATTACTTACCCACAGTAGTTGTAGATTACTTTTAACCTCCTGAGATATAATCCTATAGAGACCTCCTAAAACTACTTAATGTCTTTATGTCTATTTAAAAAAAAGTTATAATTTTAATTTAATTAACACACGCGATGAAAGTTTTTAATGATAGTTTTACAGTCCGTCACCTCCAAACAGGACACATACAAAACAAAACTACGGGATCGAGATTTTTGTCCACTGCCACTTTGTTTTATAATATTTAAATCAAGCGTTGGACGTCCTAACTCTTTAACTTTAAGTTTTTCTTCTGGGATAGTTATTAGTGTACTTTGGTAGATTTCCAGTACGCCATCTACTGTACAGGTTTTCCCAAGCAGCATGGTGACGTCATTATTGCGTTCTTTTAAGTTGATTTTAGGTCTAAGACGTCAAGTGACCGATATGAGGTCGAACATATGACGTTATTTCTATGTCGTCTTTAAAACGTCACTTTTTTCTCATCATTCAGACGTACCTTTTTAATCTAACGTTACTAATCCTTAGGACGTCATGAATTTGACGTCATATTATCGACGATCATTTTTCCTCCCTTTCGTTATACTTATTTCTTATTTGTCTACAATAATTAATGTTATGTTAAGTTTGAGACATTTCAAAATTTAAAACATAAAAGGGCACCACAGCCAAATTTTTTGAATTTTTTCAAAAAATGTTTTAAAAATTTTTTGAAAAAATTCAAATAATTTGGCTGACTTTTTCTCGTCATTTTGACGTCTCTCTTGTAGTTCTTTTAACTACAGAATTAGAATAGAATTTTATATCCTGGAAACAAGACCCAAAAGCATTTTTTTTCAAAATTTTTTAAAAAATTATGAAAAATTTGTAATTTTTTGAAAAAATTCTGAAAATTCTTTTAAAATTTTTTGAAAAAATTCTTTAAATTTTTTCAAAATTTATTGAAAAAATTTTAAAAATTTTTCAAAAATTTTTTGGAAAAATTCTTTTTTTTTTAAATTTTTTTAAAATTTTTTGAAAAAATTCTGAAAAATTAATAAAAATTTTTTAAAAAAATTCTGAAAAATTTGTAAAAATTTTTTGAAAAAATTCTGAAAAATTTTTCAAAATTTTTTGAAAAAATTCTAAAAAATTTTTCAAAATTTTTTAATAAAAATCCTAAAAAATTTTGAAAAATTTTTTGAAAAAATTCTTTAAATTTTTTCAAAATTTTTTCAAAATTTTTTTAAAAAATTGTTTTCTCAAAAATTTTTGATTTTGAAAAAATTTAGAAATTTTTTTCAAAACTTCAAAGACCATTAACTATTTTTTTTACTTGTGTTAATAGCATATAGCATTATTACAATAATCAGTTAATGACGTCATTTAAACGTCAGTTAATGACCTCGTTTAAACGTCAAATAAACGTCATTTGGCTGTCACTTTTTCTCGTCATTTTGACGTCTCTCTTATAGTTCTTTTAACGTATTTATGACCTAAAAACTAACGAAATAAATACGTCATAATAACGACACCATGCTGCCTGGGTTGTGGACAGTCAGAACATCTGGGGTGAAGATCAGGACATGATCTCGGTGACATGAACACATGATTTGTTCAATTACGGCACGGCTCTTGGAAATAAACATGGATATGTTTACAATAGCTTGTATTCTTTCCTTGTAAGATATTTGGTAGGCAAGACTCTTTGTTAGGCGATAACTCGTTCGGGCATATAGATATGTCTTCGATCTTGGGGCAGGCTTCATTCCTCATCATGTGTGTAGATGTACCAAGTATTAGGATTGATTTAGGAGGTACCTACAAGGGTAAGATTTTTGATGGGGATTGCGTATATGTGAAAGCTTGAAAATAATTGTTTCATTACGATAGGTACATAAATAGAAAATATAATTTTGTCATTTAGAAAATTGACTTCTATGCCTAATAATTGATAATGAGATTGTTGACTGATAAATTGTATTATTTGATTTTTCTTATAAAGTTGAGAAAGTGTATTCTTGATTCCTCGTATATCATCGTAATTCAAAAGGGATTGATGAACTATGTTTAAGTGAGCAAATCCAATGGCAACATTTACATTGTCTATAAATTCTATCAGGATTTGACAATTGTTTATAATTTGTTGTAGACCAAATAAAATATTACTATCTTTGACTGTTGAAGCTAATAGTTTTTGAATAGTACTTATTCTTTTATTTATTTCTATCTGATTATTTCAAAAGTATTATTTAACTTCTCGTACAAGGTATGTATAAGAGATGTCTGTAAATTTGCTTGATCTTTGAGTGTGGCTTGATTTTTATTTAATATTTTTAAATTATCTTGAATGTTTTGTCTATCATCGTCATTCATGGATAGCAGCTGGAGCAGCTATCCATGATGGAGCAGCTGGATATCCAACATGCTCTCTAAAAGAGCAGTACAAATCAGTGCAGGAGACACTGTCATAAGAGGACTGATTGCGAAAGGCTGTCCGCAGGGAGGTGTTTTATCACCACTGCTATGGAATCTGGTTCTTGACAGCCTCCTAAACCACCTCAAAAGGATGGAGCAGGCTGTGGTATATATTCCAGGAATCTGCGACTCCGATGCAGCTGGACTATGGATAAAAATGCCAGTGTAGTACAAACAGAACTCGCTGGTATAACCATAGCCGCACAAGAGATTGATCGCAGAGAAATAACGGGCAAGACAATAAGAATCTGCACAGATAGTAGACAAACACTACTGGCCCTGAAAAATTATAAAATAACTAAAGGATCAACATGGGAATGTCACCAAGCACTTGTGAGAGCATGTCAGATGAATAACATCTGCCTGTGCTGGGTCAAAGGACACTCACAATGCAACGGCAATATAGAAACTGATAAACTGGCCAAGAAGGCAGCCAGCCTGAGTATCCTTGGGCCTGGTCCTTCAAGTACGCTACAAGTTGCAGCGAAACTCCAATTACTAAAGGAAAACACCCACATAAAATTTAAGACGCTATGGGATGAAACAAGTAGCTGTCAGCTGGCCAGAAATCTCTTGATATCCCAGCGAAGAGACGGCGAGGAACTATCTGGCCATGTCCAGGGGTAAACTGCGATTTGTTACAGGAATCCTAACCGGACACTGCCGGGTGAGAAGATGAAACGATCGAGCATGTACTTTGCGAATGTCCTGCCGTGTCATCGACCAGAGAATCCATATTGGGGGAACGTTGACCTTCTATGGCCAATTTGAGGGAAATGCCCCTGGGCAACATCATCACCTTTTGTATAACATTGGGCTGGTCGGTGGCCTAGGGAGACATTTCCCTCACGGAGGAAGCACAAGGGGCCCAATGGGGCCTAAGTGCAGCTGATCTCTGATCCGCACTCCGGACATATTCCAGATTCCAGAAGCATTTGCTGTGGCAGAGTTTCTATGCCTTCACTCCAGCGCTTAAGTAACATAACGTGTAGTTTATGTTACGAACTGTAAACAAAGTTAAAATAAATATAATTTATAAAATATACAATGATGTAACTCGCGATACAACAAAAACCTACGATATCAAGAAACTGAGCCCGGCACAGAATATTCTTTCCTTTTACAATTTATCCCGTGTAAAATTTTATGGACTACGTTTATCTCTGTCGCGCACACACGATTCTGGAACATCTATTTCATTTCATCTGTGCCAGTGCATAAATAGCACAACGAACTTGCGTGAGCAGATTAAACAAGAAACCGGCATCGGCACCCGCGGATAACCGTTTTCCAATTTTTACGTACCTATTTTTTAGAGCTTGCGTCGCGTCTACAAGGCAGTGCGCTTTTGCCATACTTTCTATAAACGCTTGAAGGATGGGGAGAAATGCTAGAAGGATGGGGAGAATATGTTTAAATGAAAGATACAGATAATATTTATGTATTTTTACGAATAAATACGGTGGTGCCATGGCTCCGTGGCACTACCTCACCAGCCGCCACTGTGTAACACGAAGATCAGTATCTGCAGGAGGCATGGTTTGAAGTGTTCAAGCATGTGCTTGATATGCTATCAAGAAAATAGCACTAATATAGAAATAACTACGATGGAGGCAGATGCTCTTAATGACGACTTGGACTAAGATGTATTTAATGAGTCTTGCGTAGTGATGGATGAATCACAGACCAATGTCCATGATGATGATGAGATCGAAAGCGAAGCCGACTCTTCGCCGTACTCGCTGCATACAGCGAAGAATGTACCAGTGACAGCGAGGTGGAAGGGGGGGTCTCCAATAAAAAACTACGGATCAATTGAGTACCGTATACGTTTAGATTCACTGCCAAAATTTTGAACTTTCATGTAAAATAAATATTTTATTTTTATACGGAAAATGTTGCTTAACAATTATTATTTATTTGTCACTCATATGTCTTTAAGAATCACCATTAAATTTCCAAAGAATAGAGGGCGAATATGTCATTGTAGTATTTTTTTTATGTAAAATACAAGTCTTGAAGTACAAACTATGTAAATTTCAGCCCTTAATATTAAAAGATAGCGACACTAGATTTAAAAAAAATTATCTCAGCTCCAAAGGATCGTACACTGAGAAAAAAAAACCATTTTTGGTAACTGAAAATTCATTTGTAATAAATGAAAACCTCAATAACATAGGGAACAACTACACCGTTGCTTTATGATAACTACATTTGGTTTGCTGAAAGTGGGTATTTATCACAACTGCTCTAATATCTAAGTACTTGACTGTCTTTGTGGAAATGGAATGTGATAGTTAACACTAACACCTTAGTTATTTGCTGCAAAATGATAAATGTTGATGGTGACATTCCACATCAGTAATATTTACTGACTTCCAATTAAATCAACTATTACCGGAGTTGCTGTAAATGAACTTCACCAGTAGTTACAAATGGGTTCAGAAATCTTTCAAATGCATACTTCAGTTACAATAGCAACTGTTTTATCTTAATTACTTTAACTGAATAATTAATTGTTTACTATTGAATGAAAGAAAGATTTATAAATATTATATTTTTGTTACCATACAAAGGTACCTACTTATATTGCAGGAATACCAAACTAAATATAATAAAATTATAAATATAGAAAAATGTCCGATGATAATGCCATGCTTATACCAAAGTTTACGTAAACTTTGCTTATATTAAGAGCATGATGGATGTAGAAATGAAACTATATGCTATAGGCCCAGGCAGCATGGTGTCGTCATTATGACGTATTTATTTCGTCAGTTTTGAAGACATAAATACGTTAAAAGAACTACAAAAGAGACGTCAAAATGACGAGAAAAAGTCACAGCCAAATGACGTTTATTTGACGTCACTTCCAAAATATATGCAGGGAAAACAATAAGAACTACAAAACACGAAAATAGCACGCATCCAAAAACTATTTTCATTTTATCGAGAACGCATAGCATTCTATTGGTTAATTTTAGTCACGTGTCCTTAGCGATGCGTTGTCAAATGTGTTTTATAGTTAAGAAATACGTAAAAAGATAGTATTTATCATATTTTCATAAATTTCGAAAATAATGCTACATCTGGCAGCGCTGGGTGAGATAGAGGCTTTATTTTATGTTTAAATGTTTGCGTCTTTGTCTGGTTTATGCTAATTTGTATGTTTTTTTTCAAGTAATTGACAATATCCTACTATTAAAAAACTGTTCGTCGAAAATATGACGTCAAGTTGTTGACGTCAACAGGATTAGTCTTAATTAGATTAAAAAGGTACGTCTGAATGACGAGAAAAAAGTGACGTTTTAAAGACGACATAGAAATTACGTCATATATCCGGCTTATATTGGTCACTTTTTAGACCTCTTTAGACGTTTTAGACCTAAAATCACCTTAAAATAACGTAATAATGACGTCACCATGTTGCTTGAAGGGTATACTTAGCTCAGAATTATAATCTAATATGTATGATATTATTCTAATATATTATATATAAAATAAATATCAAATACTTGTATTGCAGTAATACAAAACTAAAGAATATAATAATTATGAAAATAAAAATGGCCTAATTGTTATACTTATACTGGAAGTACCTATATTTAAGTAATGTAAAAATGAACCGAACAAAGATCTGATCAGTCCATTCATCCAGTCAGTCTATTTCTCTATATAGCAATCCCCGCCAAACAAAACACAATAAACACAACTTATATAACCACAAAACATCACTGACTTCCCTCACGACTCACGACGCAATGCAAAAATTACAAAATGAGATGAGAAGCATGGCAGTAGAGATGGTTTAGCCGTAGCCGACCGGGAAAAGCCGAAGGTGGCCGAAGCTTGTAATATCGAACGAAAAGTTTATTGCCAGCTCTGGGTAAACTGTGGCAACTAGCTCTGTTAGTTGGCTGAAAGTAGAAGATGCTGGAATAAATTAACAGAGCAGTTGATTCAAAAGCCCAAAGTTACGATACGTAACTTTACTTTACTTACGTTTGTTGATAAAAAACCCGATTTTTCAACCGATTATTCGCATATTAACGAACAATTTGAAAAGCGCGCAAGAAATAAAAATGTTAGTATTCTGGCGGCCATTTGAAAGTGCACGACTCCTATATCAGATTTCGTTATATTTGATCTTTGTAAAACTGACTTTGAAATTTCAGGTTCATGTGATGTGTTATTATGACATTCACAATTGTCTAATTATTACTTATCAAAATTAAAAAGTGTATTATTATTTTATCAAAAAAATTCCAAATTAACAAAGAACGTCCCAAAAATGTTCAAAATAAACTGAATTATAAAAATTAACTAACTTAAAACTACAAAACTCCAACGCGAGTAGGTCTGTATAAAATTAATATTTCGTCCAGGCGCCATTTGAGTCTATTACACCTTGCAATCGACGCGACGTCTATTATAAATATTCTTAACAATCATAGACCATGCATTTTCAATTGGGTTTAGGTCGGGCGACTTTGAGGGCCAAGGTAGCACGTTTATGTTGTGTTCATTAATCCAGTTAGTTACAATTCTTGATGTATGAATTGAGCAATTATCTTGTTGGAAAATAAAATTCTGAGGATACAACATAGTGACGGACGGCAGCATAATATTGTCCAATATGCGTATGTAGTCTGTCCGGTAAGGCGCTCTCCTATCCTCCAGCAAACATCGGGACCTAGGGAACTTATCCATGCCCAAACATTGATGAAAAAACGTCCACTCCGGTCGGTAGGTTTAATATACCTCTCTTCATACCTCGAATTCTGAGGTCGGTAGACGCGGATGGAACCATCATGACATGACTGAAAGACCTTTTCGTCGGAAAATATGACATTATTCCAAAAGTCGTCGGGCCTACCGACAAACTGGTTCGCAAAATTAAGACGTTGTTCTTTATGCCTTGGCTCCAAAAATACCTTCTTTGCTGCCGCATAATTTCGTAACTCTGAACCCGTCACTCGCCGCCTTGTAGACCTCACAGATTCAGGAAACTCCGTTTCGAAACAGGCCGTCACTGCTGTTTCAAAGGGATTCGTTCTAAGATGGTCTAGGAAGAGGTTGTCTTGCTCCACAGTGCTTATTTCACGACGCCCTCCGCCATGGACGTAGCGAACGTTTCTTACTGCATTCCATTTTTGTTTGAGTTTGAATATACAACTCTTACTCACATTTAGCTCATCTGCAACTGCCTGTAATGACCAATCATTTTCAAGCATTATAACAGCTCGCATTTTTTCAGGTTCAGTTAACTGCGGCATTTTAAAACTTAATTACTGACATTTGTTTGAGGTTTCAAATAAGTGTCAAAATGAAATATAAAAAGATCACATTACAATATCAAAAAAAATCGTGCACTTTCAAATGGCCGCCAGCGTACAACATTTCAAGAAAATTTTAAACTGAAAATTGACTCTAAATATGAAAGCGTGTATGAGCTATTAAGATTTTTAAAGAACGTGATTTTTTCGAAAACATCAATTTTTGCAAGAAGTTTATAATATTTTTAAATTTTTTGAAAATGAATTTTTTCTGGTAGTAGAGAGCTACACTTTCACCAAGTTTCGTGAAAAATGATTTGTTGTCACCAAGACATGAGCGATTTTTAACGATTTTTTGTAAATAAATAATTTATTTTTGAATTTTTGACATCGGATTTCCAACACCTTTACTATAAAACTTTTTCATTTTAGTGCCACAACATGACAGAGAAAAATTGAAAAAACCGTTTTTGGCCAACTTTGGGCCCAATTTACTATGCGACCTGGAGATGCCAGTTGTTTGTATTTTGGTTTATTGAATTCTACGGAAAATTTCAGATTTTTTACATATTTTTGTTCACTGTATCTCCACTTAAGTGTCCAAATCCGTAGGTAGACTGCACTAATTGGTCTCGGACGAAAAATGTAAGCGACAAAATTATGCACAATTTTGTTCTCTACATATCTCATTTGAACTTTTTTTCGATAACACTTACCACAACGGCGCTATTTCCCGAAACCGTCGCAACGCAGAGTTTTCATCCCCACACCCCTCGAGCGGCAACCCCGCGAGCTCGCAAACTCAGGTGTACCATCAGGAGACCTATGTCTACCATTCTACCAAATTCCATTTGTTTCCTACCTTTTGCGAATAGAAACCCCCCCAATGCTAGACTAATAATAGTATACCTAGAACTTTTAATTTAGATTTAAGGTAGTAGTAGTAAATCATTAAAAGAGAACGTCCAGTCCTATTTTCTATTTTTTATTCATTGATTCACTGATATCTATCGTCGTAGACAAAACATACGTTATCAACTTTTGCTCAGCTTTAGCCTCTTGATGCGGAAGGTCATTAAATTTTTCCGGCCGGTACATTCCCCGAAGCCCCACAGAAAAATACAGACCTCCGACATTCCCCCGCCCCTTCTGAACCGCATACAGACTTCCTACTTGGGAAAAATCATCGACAATCCGCGCCGTTACCGTGAGCGAACACGCGGAATGCTTTATCGCCGAATCTTCTTATCGAGGGAAAAACACAGCGGCACTCGACGATGTATGTTGTATCACCGCGGTCCTCCCACCCGATGATTACTGATTTCCATTACTCCGAAGAGGTGCAGGTATAAATATAAAACCGCCAGCGGGTCTATTCGCTGATTTTTGCTAGACCCGCGACGAAGAAACGAACGATAAAGGCGAAGCAGAAAATTTGCGCAAAGACTCGACCCACTATAGCAAGTGGCCACGATGGAGTTCGTGATCGGTGGACTGGCTGCTACTAGTGCGGGCGTTTTAACGAACCCTTTGGAGGTGGTGAAGCACCATATGGAGTTGAGCAAGAAGAGTCAGTTCAACAACGCGCATAAGACGTTCTTCCATACTGGGTTGCGAGTGGTCAAGCAGGACGGGCTGAGGAGTCTGCAGAAGGGCCTGTCCCCGGCCCTTGGGGCGTACCTTGTCAGCTATGGCATGAAGCTAGGTAAGAACGCTTGTTACTTATGCTTTAGTGGAACGAATAATGGGTAAAATTGTTTCGTTTTTTTTATGAACTTATAACAAGATCGTCTGATGTTGTCACTATATCTATTGATGCCACTATATCTATATTATATCTATATTCGTTTATTATATATATGGTGTCTACCATAGATATTATCAATAACATCATTTTACATACATTAATACGAAATACGACATTTTTTAGTGGTCACAGATATTTTTATTTAAAAAAAATGTGTTTTATTTTTTTATAAATCATGTTTTTCTATATATCTATCATCATTTCTTGAAAACGAATAGAGCTATCGACGTGAACTTTTTTTTGTTAAAAAATGCACACGTAAGCGCTTCTTTATGTATATACAGTTGTGAAACAAAATATCATGAAAAAGCTAAAAACATCGATCACCTTGATGGTTCAGAAAATACGCAGTCAAATTTTCACTAAGCAACAAACTTTTTATTTTTGAGAATTTTGCATTACATGCCGCGAAGAAAATGAAGCTCATAGACCAGATACGTTTCAGAGAAAAAATCATTTGTTTATTACTAGTAGTTTTTTTGTTACGATTTTTTTAGTATAGAAGAAATACGAGTATACCGCTTTACACGCACCACATAATATAAGACTACATAAAAAGATCGTCGTTGCTCATTTGCACTTTTCGTTTTATTTGTCTGTGTTTAGGACTATTTAGGATAAAATAATTATTTTCTTCCAGTGGCTAACCAGGGGCTAAAGGCGCAGGTTAAAAATGAATAAGAATTATAAACTATCCGACATAAAAAGTGGCGCACCTAGATTTTGTCCCAAATTTGATGTTTAATAACTTTTAAACCAGCCTATCGATTTTGATATTTTTTTTTGTTGGAAAGGGCGATTCTTGCGGGTGACTATTTTGTAATTGGCTTTCCATAAAAAAATGTATTTTTTAATATGTACAGCCTTTAAAAACCGATTATGATTTTGACACGAAATTTGATTGTCGCTGTGGAGTGAAATTTTATTTGTATTGAATTCTTAGGTTGGTTACGGTGTTTACCATTCTTTTTTCAATATTCTCTTTCTTGAATCACCTCTCTAGCCCCTTCAGCAACGAAGATGCGACATTTTAGATGAAACGGTGTTATTAAGATTGATATTTAACAAGGAGGCTATGGTAACGGTTAACACTGAAACGTCAAAAGATTCAGTTGAAATTCTCTTGAAAAAAAATAATTCAGAACGTTCTAAAAGAAAATGCCAGTGCAAATTAGTCCAATTCAAGTAGCTAGAGTTGTGACTTTGGTAGAAGATGGAAGGAGTCAAAGATATGCAGCTCGTATTGTTGGTCTACCAGAAACAACTGTCCGAAGAGCCATCCAGCGCTACCGAGAAACGGGCCAATACAGCTGACGTCCAGGTTCGGGTAGTTCCAGGATTATGCAAAATATTGGCGATCGATTTATTGGTCTGCAAATATCGAGGAATCCCTATCGAACAGCTGTGATCACAAACTGAAATTTAAGAAACGCACGAGGAACAGTTGTGTCAGATCGAACAATTTGTCGGAGATTCAGGACTCTTGATTTTATCGCAAGACCTGCGGAATGCGATTACTTCGACGACATCGTTTCATATGTTTCATAAGTCAATTTTATAATTTAGCAAAATGTGTACAAAATATTCTAAACAACGTTGTTAGAAAAACAAACTATTATATAAAGGACTCTTGGACATTCAAAACATTTATTGATACAATAAAACTTAATAACCAAGAAAAACTTTTCTATTTAGATATAATTTCACTATATACCAATATACCAAGAGACCTTGTAAAAAATATAACAAATAAACGTTGGAACGAAATAAAAAATTATAATTCTTTACCAATAAAAGAGTTTTTATATGCTTTAGAACTCACATTAAATTTCATATTTTTCAATGCAATAATACATATTACAAATAAACATATGGATGTTCAATGGGTTCACTAATATCCAATACAATCGCAGAATTGGTACTAGAAGATTTAGAAAAAGACATAATTCTAACATTAAACTATAAATTACCATTTTCAAACGTTATGTTGATGATTGCATAACTCCATTTCCAACTGAACATAAAAAATCGATCATAAATAAATTTAATAGTTACCATCCAAAAATACAATTTACAATTTTCAATTTTACTGATTAGTTTCCAAACAGTAAAATACAATAAATTTCTTAGACTTAACTGAAATATTAACAAAATGGAATACAAAAACAACATAATCTGGTAGATATACCAATTTCAACTCAAAAAAACCTTACAACCATCGAACTATCTTTAAAAAACCTTACAACTATCGGAGACATTGGAAATGATAACAAAATATATGAAACATAATATACCGATCCTTTTGAGTTGTTTCGAATACGTCAAACACTATGGTGCGCGTGCATGCTTGTGGCAATTTCCAGATTGACTTTAGAATGCTTACGTTTATTAAGTGTTTATTAGTAATGTTTGGCGTACGATTGGGTCCCTAGCATTTTATAAATTTAGAATAACACGTTAGTTAATAATTTAATATAATATTGAGTATGGATACTGTCACAATTTGCCACAAGAATGCGCAGAACGTACTACGCACCGAGTTATTGTCTCATTCAATACAAGTTGCGTTGTATTTATCTTACTCGCTTGCTCTAACAGGATAGGTCTATTAACTGTTTATTATACACACAAGGTTATATATAAATATAAACATACTTTTTTAGCATTTTATTTTTGAAAAACTTAAGTATTACTAATATAATACACATCTCAATTTACGAGTTAGGTATGTAGTAAGAAATAATAAACATAATTTTTAGTTAACCAACTTATATTGGATTTGCAGTTAAACTTAAAAAAACAATCACAGATCTTACATATTACGCAAGTATCGCAGGCGTATTGAAAATACCAGACACAACTGGTAAAATTTTCTCAATTGAATTGAATAAAAATAAAACTCAGTTGTGTTCCGATTTTTTTGTTCGTTTGACCCTGAAGGTCTTGTCGTTTTAAACAGGTTATCTTGCATGGGGTGGTCAAAAATTACAGTCTCATTTTTTTTGTATTCGAATGAATGCTATTCTTTAAAAAAGTTTTTGTTTGCCTAAAAATAGTGATGACTTTGTCAAAAATTGTGTTGTATACAGAGGGTGGTTAAGAGTTACAAAATCTTAAAATTTGAAAAGAGGAAACTGTGATTTTTGATCACCCCGTATAAAAACAATTGTGGCTAAATCATCATTAGTTTTTTATACGTGGTGATTAAAAAGTACAAACTTTACTCTTGAATTGATTTTGTAATTTTTGACGACCACCCCGCAATAATAAACATAATTTTTGTCGACATTACTTTAAGAAAGCCAAAACTTTTATAAATAATAGCGTTTTCCCGAAAACTGAACATTTTTTGAGGTTTTGTAATTTGTGACCACCCCTTATAAAAATATGATTTTTGTCGACTTCATTACTATTTTTTGAGCAAGTAAAAGCTTTTATAAACAATAAAATTTTCTCGACAATGTATAATTTTATACGTGGTGATCAAAAAGTACAAACATCTTACCGAATTTTAAGATTTTGTAATTTTTGACCACCCCGTAAAATAAACATAATTTTTGTCGACATTGCTTTAGGCAAGCGAAACCTTTTATAAAAAATAGCTTTTCCCAAAAATTAAAAATTTTTTGATTTTGTAATTTGTGATCACCCCGTATAAAAAATATGATTTTTGTCGTCGTCGTTACTATTTTTTGGACAAGTAAAAACTTTTATGAATAATAGCGTTTTCCCGAAAACAAAATTTTTTTTGAGATTTTGTAATTTGTGACCACGCCGTATAAAAAATATGAATTTTGTCGACGTCATTACTATTTTTTGGGCAAGTAAAATTAACGGAATTACTACTTATACTTGAACAGTTTTGATATTACAGATAAAAATAATATTCATAAGATTAATAATTATAATATATATTAATATACATAATAATTAATAAACACTAGCGGCTAAGTGACCCAGGCAGCTTTCACGATCGGGAATTATGCAGTGAATGCTGTCGGCATTCTTTTTTATTTAAAAAATTATAAATAAGAAACAATTCAAATAATAAATTCATTATTCAAATTCATCAGTTTACTCTTTTAAATGTGTATGCTGCTGAATGTATATTCTTAAAACGCGGCCGCTCATTAGAATCAGAATCTCTTATTTAGTGATTTATGATTTCATTTTTGCTATCATAATTCACAATGGGAACCTACTCATGCTGTATATATTACAAATTCGATTAAACAATTCGAATTTTTATAAGTTCATCCTAAATAAATTCGATTATATATCTCGTGTAAACACTAACGCCCGGTGTCGACTCTTTTAGGATAGGACCGTACCGGCTGAGCGATATGTTTATTGTTTATGTTATTCATATTGCGGTAGACGTACTTAATTGCCTTCAGGGCGAGACAGTTTCGATAACTGTAAAGTATTTATGGGCTGCTTTGACGGCCCTATGAAAGGAATAATATGTGGAGGTTTTGTTAGTTAGTTTAGAATAATATACGTTTGTAGCCTACACTTGTTCTTTTATTTTAATTATCGTTGGGCATTCTTTTACACTCGAATTATTAAATTTATGAAAATTATGATTATGAAAATATCGCGATTATTCCCATCACTGCTAGCAATGCACCACCTCTTCCAATATAGCTGCACTGAATACTCCCCACTCCCCAGTACTCTTCACGTCGCTAGAAGGCCGAGCGCTGCGATATCTACATGTATTGGGTTACTCGATCGCGACACCGCTGTCTTTTGGCCTTGAACGAAAACTTCTAACTTGGTCCCCATATACTCTTGTCTAAACATAAACATTTCCAATGTTAAAATGGGAAACTAAAAAATATATCACAAAAGATATAGCTAATACTTTAAAAAATAATAATTCTCTTGACCCTAAATTTTATGGTCTACCATAAAACTACATAAACCAAATATTCCATTAAGACCTATTGTTTCATATGTTCAATATTCTAAATAACGTTATTAGAAAAACAAACCATTATATAAAGAACTCTTGGACATTCAAAACATTTATTAATACAATAATACATAATAACCAAGAAAAACTTTTCTCTTTAGATATAATTTCACTATATACCAATATTTGGTATATTGACCTTGTAAAAAATATAACAAACAAACGTTGGAACGAAATAAAAAATTATACTCCTTTACCAATAGAAGAGTTTTTATATGCCTTAGAACTCACATTAAATTGCATATTTTTCAATGCAATAATACATATTACAAACAAACATATGGCTGTGCAATAGGTTCACCAATATCCAGTACAATGGCAGAATTGGTATCAGAAGATATAGAAAAAAATATAATTCTAACATTAAACTATAAATTACCATTTTCAAACGTTATGTTGATGATTGCATAACTGCATTTCCAACTGTTTTCGGATGTCAGACAGAAAAAATTATTATTTAGACGAGACTTGAGTAAACGAAGGGCATACCGTTTCAATGTATGGCAGGACTGCAATATTAGTAATAGAAGACAGGCATTTTTAGAAGGATATTCCACAGGACTCAAAGCACCATCTGGAAAAGGACGACGGCCGATAATTACGCATATCGGAAGTCCATCAGGATTTCTGGAAAATGGTTTAAATGTGCTTGAATCGCGACGAACGGGAGATTACCATGAAGATATGACAAGCGAAGTCTAAAGAAAACGAAGATAAAGAAAACGTATAGAGTATACATATCACATATTTTTAGAACCATCTAATAACAGTATGTTTCTTAAGATAATAAAAAAACTATCACAAGTACACTTAAACACAATGTTAATGACTTGGATATTCTATTTCATTTTTTTTAATCTGCCCCCTCTAAAATGATACGCCTATGGAATTTCGTTCCCCTCGCCCCTCATGTCCCTGAGCCGTCCATATGATGGTGATGAATCACTTCACACTATTTCGGAACGAGGGATAATGAAAATTAATGAATTTCTAATTAATACTCAGCCACAATGTATATAACATTAAAGCATCACAAATGAGAAAAAATCTAAGAAACTTTTTAAGACATTAAGTGTCTCAAAAAAAAAATATATTTTTTTTAATGAATGTATTGCAAAATGTATAATAATAGAAAAAATAGAATAAAAAATTCAATAAATTCAAATTCCCAATCCAAAATCTCAAGCATGCTGATTAAAATTAAACGCTTCCTGTATTGTTTCAATCACAAACCATAGATCCCGAAAATATCTTACAGCATACATATACACCTTAAAAATCATGCTATAAAAAAGAAATAATATATGCTGAGAATATGGGACAACTTGAAATATTCAAATTATATGAAAACATTCCAACAAGTACTGTATAATTATCAAAAGTATTTCATGGAGTATAAGTACCAAGCTTCAAGCTTTAAATACTGGCCCTGAAAAATTATAAAATAACTAAAGGATCAACATGGGAATGTCACCAAGCACTTGTGAGAGCATGTCAGATGAATAACATCTGCCTGTGCTGGGTCAAAGGACACTCACAATGCCACGGCAATATAGAAGCTGACAAACTGGCCAAGAAGGCAGCCAACCCGAGTATCCTTGGGCCTGGTCCTTCAAGTACGCTACCAGTTGCAGCGAAACTTCAATTAATAAAGGAAAACATCCACATAAAATTTAAGACGTTATGGGATGAAACAAGTAGCTGTCAGCTGGCCAGAAATCTCTTGAGATATCCCAGCGAAGAGACGGCGAGGAACTATCTGGCAATGTCCAGGGGTAAACTGCGATTTGTTACAGGAATCCTAACCGGACACTGCCGGGTAAGGAAACACCTCTATAGCATGAGACAAAGTGACACACCCATCTGCAGAGGATGTGAACAAGAAGATGAAACGATCGAGCATGTACTTTGCGAATGTCCCGCCGTGTCATCGACCAGAGAATCCATATTGGGGGAACGTTGGCCTTCTATGGCCAATTTGAGGGAAATGCCCCTGGACAACATCATCACCTTTTGTACAACATTGGGCTGGTCGATGACCTAGGGAGACATTTCCCTCACGGAGGAAGCACAAGTGCAGCGGATCTCGATCCGCACTCCAGACATATTCCAGATTCCAGATATATATATATATATATTTTTTTATTTTTCTTTTAGCAAGAAATAAAGACATATTATTATTATTATTATAATTAAAATAACTTTTTCTACAATCTCCTAAAGTCCTGGGCTTAAAATATGAAACACCCTGTATATGAAGTTGCTATTCATTTTCGTTGCAATGTTATATATAGTAATCGCAAATCGAGTAGTTAAAATAACTCAACCGCAAATTTGTCATAAATCACTTCGTTACAAAACCATATTTTTATTGCTGTATTTGTTAGGAGAATTTTAGCTGGGAAATTATCGCGGTTATGTCACGAGTTAATGGATTTTCCGCATATATTCGAATAATTAAGATGTTACTGGCTAGTGCTAATAGCAAAATATAAATTAACAACCCAAAATAAGTGTTGCGATGTAACGTTTTAGTAGGAACATGATGTTACCGCAAGTTGTGGCGGATGCGCGGGTTCGAAGGTACGCTCGGGATTCGTTTGCTCGGGTTATTTCCTTTAAAATTGCTTTTCAATATCGCCATTAATTGTAGATACCACAACCGCAGCCGATTGACGCTTTAGTATCTACTAATGCTGGTTTTCTAAATAAAACTATGCAGGTAATAGAACCTACTGCACTGAGGGAAAATGTCCATTCCAAATGTCCAAGGATCCATTCTCGGTCCTTTATTATTTATAATCTTTACATCTACCCTTGAATCTCAAATCAAGTTTTGTTAATATAATTTTTATGCTGATGACACCTTAATATATTTACAATTTAATAAACAGGATTTGCGGCAATCTATGATCAATCTTAATACAGATTTAGAAAATATATCAAAATTCTCCATCGACCACAATCTGATAATTAATCCATTAAATTGCAGTTGCTATTTTATTTTGTAAAAAAACTTATAGAAATTTGATTGCTGATAACATAAATATCATTTTAAATAATAATAAAATTGAATTGATGGATGAGGTAAAAAATTTAGGTTCATACTTGGACTCTGATTTGAGATTTAGGTCACAGATATACTCTGCAATTTACTGGTTGTCTCGCAGTTTAACTATTGTGACATTATATACAACCCTTGCCTAGATACGTCAGATAGAAGGAGAATACAAGTGCTTTAAAATTCATGCTTACGTTTTATTTTTGGAATATCTCGTTTTCAATACATAAATTGATTGAATTAAAATGGTTAAATATGGAAAATCGTCGGCTATCATAAATTATTAACTTACAAATCCCCGCCTTATTTGTATAATAAAATAACCTATAGGACAGACGTACATCATATAAACATTAGAAATAGGCTTCCACTACAGATACCACGACATAAGTCTGCCCAATTCAGAAAATGTTTTAGCTATAATATTACACATATAATAATCTCCTTACCCAAAAATTTACGTCAATTGCCATTTAATATGTTTAGGTACCAGTTTAAAAATTATTTATTACACAGACAGTCAGACAGTCATTACACAAGGATATCATCCATATCCTGTCAATCCATGTTCTATACCATGCCAATGTTACTATAATATCTTAGCGTTCGCATACAGCACCTAGAGTTGTGACCTTGAACGCTCCTTCATACGTAGATATCTCCTACATGATAGAAAAGACGTACAGGTGAAAATGGACTAAGTTATACTGCAATTTGCATGCAGCAGAGCTTCTAAATAGTGCCCAGATGATATACACGTATTAGAACGCGTTTTGTACGCAAAGCAGCAATCCGTGGGCTATTCAGGACACTTCGCGATGTCTATCCATGTTCTATACCATGCCAATGTTACTATAATATCTTAGCGTTCGCATACAGCACCTAGAGTTGTGACCTTGAACGCTCCTTCATACGTAGATATCTCCTACATGATAGAAAAGACGTACAGGTGAAAATGGACTAAATTTTACTGCAATTAGCATGCAGCAGAGCTTCTAAATAGTGCCCAGATGATATACACGTACCTATTAGAACGCGTTTTGTACGCAAAGCAGCAATCCGTGGGCTATTCAGGACACTTCGCGATGTCTATCCATGTTCTATACCATGCCAATGTTACTATCATATCTTAGCGTTCGCATACAGCACCTAAAGTTGTGACCTTGAACGCTCCTTCATACGTTGATATCTCCTACATGATAGAAAAGACGTACAAGAGAAAACGGACTAAGTTTTACTGCAATGGGGGTATTTTCGCAGTTTTTTTTAACAACGGGAGCAGAAAGTAAATGGAAAAAGAAGATACCCGTATTTTTTATTTTTTTCTTTAGCTCTGCTAAACAAAAACAAGCTGTAAAATAAATAAATAAAATCATGTGACGTCACTAAGCGCAAGTATAAATAGTGCGGCAAATGTAGTGATTTTTAGGGTATTCTGTCTATAAATTGACGGCAGCGACGCCTCAGTGCTTCCTGTCGGCCATTGCTGTTGATATTAGTATTTATATATATACATATATAACATATATATCTAGTGATTTGTCTATTTTCGGTTAATGACGTCATAGAAATTCAAGCTGCAATTAAACACGTATTTCTGAATATTGCGCATAATTTCTTATGTCAAAAATTAGGAAAAAATGTACTTGTGGAATATGCAATTACCCATTTTTGTTTCGATCGAGCGAAAATACCCCATTAGCATACAGCAGAGCAGCCAAATAATGCCCAGATGATATACACGTTAATTCGAACGCGTTTTGTACGCAAAGCAGCATTCTGTGGACTATATAAGGCACTTCGCGATGTCTATCCATCTTCTATACCATGCCAATGTAACTATCATATCTTAGCATTCGCATACAGCATCTAGAGCTGTGACCTTGAATGCTCTTTCATACGTAGATAATCATTCAGTTGCTAAGAAACGCGTAAAGCGGGCTATACGGTATAGGTCCCTTACCGCTATTCATACTCTTTTTACATTTCATAATTTCTATGCTCTCAAATGCATCCAACTGTCTATTATTGGTCACATTTCAAAGCATGTTGTGCAACACTAGACTTATCTGTTCCTCCATATTTTAGATGAGCCATATGATATGCTCTTTAAATCTGGTGGTAATTGATCATCTCGTTTGTCCAACATATTTTCGATCACACCATGGACATATTAATACGGGGAGACCCAACGATTCATTCATAAAACGCTGGAAGAGCCGATCTATTATTGTTCTAAAAACTGCAATGAGTGCGAGAGAGAAAATGGAAGACCGCTGTGGCGGTGTCCCTTCGGCAACGCCGCTTCGTGTGATCAAAGCCCATCCAGTGGCGTGTCTACTTATCTTTAATGAATGAGTTAGGGTAGACTGCATAGTTACATAAGAAAAATACTTAATACCCTGTATCTGATGTTGTATTATGTATTTGTATTACATATTATATATTTCGACATCCTATTCATGCAACATAATTGGTTCGAATGCATTCAGTTATATTTTCGATTTGGACGTTAGGCTGTAATCGGCATTAGCTGATTTGGGAGAGGTGCACTCGCCTTGTTCATTGTTGTTCATTTGTTTTATATATTAATTTGTCAGACTTTGAGGGTTGTCAAAAATATCAGAAAAAGTAATCATTGACTTTCTCATGTCAGCTGAGTTGCAGTTCCTTTCAGTTAATTAACTATATTTGGTTTATTTTTATTGTATTCTCTTTGAATGTCTAAGAGCTATTTATCTAAATCTTGGACTAGTGAGAACCTGACTGCCGTTTGATAGAATTGCTGTACCTATGTGTTGGAGTTTAGGTCAGTAAATAAAGTGAGTGGATCCTGTAAGTTTTGGTGAGCTAAAGAGCTGATAGAGGTGAGTGTTATTGCATTGTACTTGCCTGGGAACATTCTACATATCCACAAGATTCTCGAACCTACTTCACCTGCTTCTGTCTCATGGCTCTCCTCTCTGGCGTAGCGTAACGCCAGTGGCGCCCTTTGTTGTTATATTAGTAGATTCTAATCTTTCGTATCTCCTTCCAATTGAACTTTGCAAGTTTCGTGGAGACCAAGATAGAACACTGAACGTTACAATAAATCAAAGGAAAATAGAAAACATTCAGAGCATTCGTGTACATTAAGATAATAGTTAGTAACTGCAATAAAACTTTGTCATGTGTTTTGTAGAAATTTATTTATACTTTTAATGCAAAAAGTACAGTAATTGGACGTATTTGTGAGTTAGTGGACGGTTTAATATTAGTTATTGGACACATTGTAAATAATGTAAACTCTATAAAAAACACTTTAATAGGTGTCTGACCACTTAGTAAAAATGTTCCTTGCGTGTTTGTTGAAACAACTCATAAAGTCTGTCTATTTTTTGTTTCTCTTCCTCCTCGTTTTAAATTTTTTCATCGTCAAATTCACATTGTTCATTTTCAATGTCGCTGTCTTCATTCTCTGAAATCTCATCATTTTCTGTATTGTAGCATATATAGTGACATAGACATGTGTCATCACCTTCTTCTGGAATGTGAACATGGTGTTTAGGGGGAACACCATGGAAGGAAGATGTAATAATGACATCATATATTTAAGAATTTTAATCATACATGCAAATTAAGTTATTATAAAGTAAAGCTATTACTCGACCTATTATAAATGCAACAATCCTAATAATATGAGTGCTGTATTTAAACTAAGAAATGGAAAAACGTCTAGATTTTTCATTAGAATAACATAAGAAAATACTATAACTAAAAAAAGTATAATGAGATTTTATTTTAAATCTCAACATACTTCTGGGATTTACAAAATTCATAAATGTATATATATCATACTAAAGTCAACATGAAGTACTATAAATATAAATAATAAAATAAAATCAACATTTTTTTTCAAATTTTATAGACTGAACATATTACAGTTCTTTAAAAAAAATTACAAGTTTCTAAAATTTACAAACTTCATGTCCTATATTCAAACAACACAGTAAATCAAACTTTGTTAATCAAACCTACTATAATTATTGAATCTATTAATTCCTAAATAATATGAGTTTTGTATTCAAACTTCTTTGTTTTCTATTTTTTTTTGTTTCATAATAAATACATATTTTGAAAAATGTTTTCAATACCAACTTGACCAATTGAATATGGTGGTCATTCAGTAGTTCGTCACATAGATGGAGACGAAAATGGTATTTTGCATCACCAGAATAAAAATAAATTTAAATAAATATCGCACATTGATTATGTACCATATAAATTACGTAATAATTTTTTTTTGTATACAAACACCAATGGCATTTACTATAATTACAATCTGATCTGAACTTAGATCAATGAGTAATATTTTTCTAACCTAATTTACTACTGCTACAAAACTTATATCTAAGGACTTACTCACTAGTGTTCCTTATATTTTTCTAATACTTAATTACACTAATATTAATGTGTACACAGGCACTGTTCTCTGCTTTTGCACTAACACAAAATTATACTAGCTCGAAGGGTTTGATCCTCCTGAGCCTTCGAATCTGGTTTGTATTGTCGAGGAGCTGGATGACTTCGACATTGACGTGACGAAAAGCTGACAGTCGCTGTTCGTGACTTTTGGCGAATTCGCTGATGGTCTGGATAACGGTGTCCATTCCCATGTCCCTATGGAGGTCACTATTTCTGCAATACCAGGGGGCATTAACGATGCTCCTTAACACTTTGTTTTGGAATCGCTGGATTATATCTAGATTGCTCTTAGTGGCACAACCCCACAGCTGGATGCCATATGTCCATACGGGCTTGAGAATTTGTTTGTACAAAAGTACTTTGTTATATATTGACAGTGTGGGATTTCGTCCAAGCAGCCAATACATTTTTTAAATCTGATATCTAATTCTTCCTTTTTCTTTTTGACATGTGCTCTCCAGCGTAGCTTAGCGTCCAGTGTTATACCCAAATATTTTGCTGTATCAGCATATGGTACTTGGATATTGTTTATGCTAACAGGGATATGTCGGTCTCTCTTGTTAGTGAAATTAACATGGGCAGATTTACTCTCATTTGGTTTAATTCTCCATTGCTTAGTCCAGGTGTTGATTTTGTTAACTGATTTTTGCAGATTTATTGCCGCTTCTTGGTGATCCTTTCCCACAGCCATTATAGCAGTGTCACCAGCAAAGGTGGCTATCGTGTCATATTCTAATTCAGGAATATCACTGGTGTATAGTAGATAAAGGACAGGCCCTAATACACTCCCTTGTGGTACTCCCGACTTGATTTCTTTAAGTTCAGAATAAGCGTCTTCCTGCTTAATTCTAAAAGTTCTATCTGAAATATAAGACTTCATTAATTGTGAGAACTGGTTAGGCAGGAGCTTGCTTAATTTATACTGCAGTCCCTCATGCCATACTTTATCAAAAGCCTGTGCTACATCAAGAAAGACGGTAGAACAAACTTTTCTTTCCTCCAGCGACTTTTCAATTACATCTGTGATCCTATGGACCTGATCTATAGTTGAATGACTCTCTCTGAATCCAAACTGATGGTCTGGAATTATGTGTTTGTCTTCAATGATTGGTTTTAATCTTTTAAGAAATATTCTTTCGAACTGTTTTGATATTACAGGGAGCAAGGAGATTGGCCTGTAGGACGAAGCTTCATTTGATGGTTTTCCGGGTTTCAGGATCATTATCATTTCTGCTACTTTCCACGTCTTCGGTACATATTTTAATCTAAAAGATGCATTAATAATATAGGTAAGTTTTAGAATGGCTTTACGTGGGAGATGTTTTAGAATTTCCCCCGTAATTAGGTCAAATCCGGGGGCTTTTTTGGGGTTAATGTTTTCTTTAATTTCTTTTGCTATTTCTTTCGGGGTAGCGGGTCTGATTGCACCTTCTTCCTGGATAAGATTATCCCAGTCAATAGTGTTTTCTCCCTCATTCGGCTGGAGAGTCTCTTCAAGATATTCAGCGTACCTGTTGGCTTTTTGCATATTACTTTTTGCCCACGTACCATCTGTATTTTTAATTGGTGGGTTCTGCTGTATTGGTCTCTTTAGTCTCTTGGTAGCTCTCCAAAGTGAATAGTCAGATGACAGTTCACTTAGGTAGTCAGTAATAGACTTATCTTTGATTTTTTTAATCTCTCTTTTGAGTTGTGTGGCATTATTTAATATGGTTTTATCGGCTGGTGATCTAGATTGATGCCAGATTCTTCTGAGCCTTCTTTTCTCGGAAATAAGAGCACTGATTTCTTTGGGGTAGTTGTTACCTTTAATTCTTGGAGTAATATCTGGAGTATTATCCCATGCAGCTTGTTGGATAACATTAACAAATGATTCTGTTTCATTATCTAGTTGTTCTTCATTTCTTAGAGGCACTGACAAATTGATACTCTCTTCAAGTTCTAATCTGAAGCTTTTCCAATCTGTTAGTTTATTTACTAATCTATGGGCTAATGCACTTTGTATAATGCTGTCACTGAGCGTAAGTAATATGGGAGAATGGTCAGAGTTCAAATCCCAAGCTTCTTCCACATGTATATAGTTTACTGATACATTTCGAGTTATGGAAAAATCAATTAGATCTGGGATTTTGTTGGGAGCTGTAGGCCAATATGTTGGCTTGCCAGTTGATAATGTTTCGCACTTTAGTTGATTGGCTGCTTGTAGAAGTTCTTTTCCTTTTGTGTTCGTTAACCTAGATCCCCATTGGACATGTTTGGCATTGAAATCGCCACCTATGATGAATCTATGTCCGTGACTATTTAGAAATCCTACATATTGTTCTTTTTTGAGAGCATGTCTAGGCGGACAGTAAACTGCAGCGACAATGATCTCATAAGTTTTGGTTTTTACCTTTACAGAGGCAGCTTGAAACTGTTCTGTTTTATACCCGGTTTCTTGATGATGCTTAATTGAATCCTTAATTACGATAGCACTACCACCTTTGGCTGCATTTGCTGGATGTATGGTATGATATGTTTTATATCCCTTAAATTTAATGAATGATTCATTAGTAAAATGAGTCTCCGAAATAAGGCATATGTCAATGTTCTCTATATCTAGGACTGCTTGCAATTCTTGTTGGTGTTGTAAGAGTCCATTGGCATTCCACTCCATAATCCTAAGGCTACTTAACATTACGAGTTTTTGGAATAGCTCCTTTAGCGCTATGTTCAAGTCTGCTAATACGTTCATCCATTTGTGTTAATTTCTCCATAATTTGTTGGAGAGAGTTTTGTATGAATACATTTTGTTTAGTGTCATAATAAAAATTAATGAAATAATTATTGATTAATTATTGCAGCACTACAAAGTTCATTTTTAGTTTCAACGCCGCCCCTGGCCAAGACAAGCCGTTAAAACTTGTAGGTAACCTTAAAAATTCTTACATTACTTACCGATGAAAAGTAACATTTTCCGGACTTAAATGATCCACCCTTTTACAAACTATACAAGAATGCACCATAGTTACACACTTATTGTTCACCTGAATCGCAATAAATACAAAGATTCGTAGAATACACTTAAGAAAACACAAGTACAAGAGGTGGCGTCGCGGCAACCTCGCAAATTTCTTTCCATTGATTAATAGACATTGTCGTAAAACTCGAGTAAAATTCATCAAACGACGTTGCCGGTGTTGAGATTTATATCTCAAGGCACAGTACATTTTCGGTTGTCTATGGTTTTCACCATATATTATTAACGCAATAAGGCAATACAATAGATAACTTTTGCCAAGAAGCTGTTTTAAATAACATTTTAGTATTAAAATGAATCAGATTCGTTGAAATTGTCAAATTATTTTAACATCTCTTACGGTATTCAAAGACCTCAAGTGAATTTCACAGTAAGCCTGGCAAACGTGCCGTTTGGGAGAAATCGACGGACGATAAGGATGGAACGATCTTGGATCGGCCAAAAATGTAAACAATTCTGTCTCTTGTATTAATACGTCTATGGATCACACTGATTACAACTAATTTCGTGAATCCCAGACCTTTCATTTGTAACAATTTTATAATTTCATTCTTTGGATTGTCTAGGAATTGTTGTAATTTATTACTCGACGTATGAATTGCTGTTATACCCGCGTTTTTGAAGACCTTACCACAAGTAAACCGGGGTTCGTACGGGATGGATTTGGAGTCTCTATATCATTTTGAAAAGTAATAAAATTACGAAGTGTGTCCTTAGATTTACACTTCCCAATTAGTTTTTCAACTATATCTCTAGGATAACCATTACTCACAGCTATATCTTTAATTAATACTTTTTCTTTTTCAAACCTCTCATTACTGAGAGGGAAACTTAGTATACGATGGACAAGAAGATTAAAACTTGCCATTTTATGTTGTTAGCGGTGATGAGAGTCATTAGGGATATATCTGATCGTACTGGTATCTTTTCTATATATATATATCAAATTCTAACCTATTGTCACTATTTTTAATTACTAATACATCTAAAAATGGAAGTTTTCCATTATTTCCTAGTTCATATGTAAACTTTACAGAAGTGAAACGACTATTTAATTTAGAAATGAAGTTTCCTACATCCGCAATCTTAGTGTCAAACACGACAAAAATGTCATCCACATACCTCAGCCAAATCCTTCATGTTGTTCATAGAACTTGTCATTGAAACGGAAGCAATTTTGTTTCATACAAAGTTTTGTAAGGTTTATATATTCTTCTATTACTTCTTTTCTATAGTTGTTTAATTCGAGTAAATCCAAGGTCTGTGGAATTGGTACACTCGGAAATAATGAACAAACATCAAAGGAAATCAAAATTTCACCCTCTTACAATTGAATATTCTTGACCTTATCAATGAAATCATTCGAATTTTTAACTGAAAAACTAGACTGTGCAATGGACAAACTTTCAAATTCCTTAGTCAACCATTTTGATAAGTGGTAAGTCGGAGATCCAATAGACGATACTATTGGACGCACCGACTTCCCTGGCTTATGAATTTTTGGTAGACAATACAATCTAGGTACAGTAGGGTTAGATACACGTAACATATTCTTAACAGGTGGAGTAATAAGGTTGTTACATGATTTGAGGACATTTTTTATTTCAGTGGTCATTCTTGGTAAAGGGTTTCTAGTAAGTTCTTTATAAGGACCATTACTAATTAGGTTGTTTACCCGTTCATAATAGTCTTCGTTATCTAAAATAACAACCTTATTACCTTTTAAATAAAAAGTCTTTCTCGCGCAATATTTTGATAATCTTTCTAGGATTCTTTGAACATGACTTTCTATTGTCTACGTTATTCATTATATTTTTAGAAATTTGTATCTGCAAGCCACTCTGACGAGACCCTTGGATGAATCAGGAAGATATTGAATTGAACTTTCAATCCCTGCCACGACATCGTCCAAAATCTCATCAGAAGGGGCTACAGCAAAGTTTAAACCCTTGTTTAGAAGGTCAAGTCCTTCTTTATCAAAAGAGTGTGACGAGTGATTTTCCACAATGTTAACGACCTTCCGAGACATTTTTTGGTACATTAGTAGTCAATTTCTTAAATTTTTTATTTTGTGAAGACATTTTTTTGATAAATTTCGCGTTGATTGATAAAAACATGTTACTCTGAAATTCGCACCATTGTTCATAATCTAAATTATTTAACTTAAAAGTAAGCTTCTTGTAAAGATCTTATGTTTGTATTTCAAACATACTCCGTTTACTGTACATATAATTGATTTCTAAATCCAGCCATTTTTGTTTTGCAAATAAAGCAACCTTATTTGAAATATTCGAACAATTTGGAATTTTAACTTGAATGAAACTCGGAAAAACAGAATGACTTTTACAGGATTTTAGAA
This sequence comes from Tetropium fuscum, assembly GCA_964058915.1. Lineage (NCBI taxonomy): Eukaryota > Metazoa > Arthropoda > Insecta > Coleoptera > Cerambycidae > Tetropium > Tetropium fuscum. The sequence continues at coordinate 123,822 of CAXKVY010001072.1, forward strand.
ACCAAATATCAGAACCTATTAACCTAATTTTAGTACTGTACTTGCGATAGAGATCCATTAGTTGACAAATATTTGGAAAAACTAGAACAAACAGCTCTTATTACCATAAACAAATGTGTGCCCCTTTTTAATATTTCGATTATATTGTTGTCATATACAAATGTGTGGAAAACTTGTAATACTTGTCTCATTTTTTATAGGTACGTACCAATTTGGCCAAAGTCGTGGCTTAACGACCAACGGCAACGGCGAAGTGGTCATATCAAAAAGTATCTTGACAAGCTGTGCGGGAGGTCTACTAGGCCAGTACTTATCCAACCCATTCTACTTGCTAAAATACGAGCAACAGATGGACGCTATGCACAACCCTAACAACAGTAGCGAGAAGAAATCAGGGGGATATATGGACACCATTAGTAGGATTTACAGAGAAAATGGGGTACGTTAAAGGATAGTGTGATAGGCTTTTAATTAAAGATACTATTTAATTGGTATATGAGCCATAAGTATTTGTTTTAATTTTTTTCTTGGTCATTTTCCTAACAGAAATATAAAAATATTATAAAATAATAGAGGTTGGCGCCCAATCTTTTGGATCTTTTAATGGTTGATATTGCCATTTTTTCACATAAAATATGAACAAAGAAAAAATTAAAACTTAAAATATGAACAAAGATGAAAAAATATCGATCAAAGTTTCGATAAAATGATACATTCTTGCTCAATTTATGATTGTGTCGGTTTATTTATTTCCACAGATTCCTATGTAAGAGTTGTTTTTATGTAATATTAACAGTATTTGCACTTGTTTGTCACTTTATTATAAGGATGTGGATTTTTGTTGTGGTAAGAAACGACAGCAGTTAGTAAAAAACAACATAAATAGGAAACATTTCACAAATCAAAACATAAATAAATCACCACTGATATGAGAATCGTATTAATTTCGACAGATGTTTTCGGTTAACGAAACGAATTTGCATAACTCTAAACCCTGATAAGATAAGCAACTGTCTGGCGTGAACTGACCATTCACCCGTGACACATCCTTCCTCAATGTTTAAGTCAATAAGATGTTTCAAACCGGTCATCAATGTAAATGTACAGCAATATGTTTAATTGAACAGATTTCTAGAATCTGCGCTAGCGTTGAAGTGTGGTCAGATATCTACATAAAACCGTTAAACATGACATTTTGACATTGTCACATCGAAATATGAGATATAAAAAACCCGAGCAAAAAATCAAAATGATCAGTCGACAAGTAAAGGGTGATAATATGATTCGATTATTGCCAGCATCCTTGACGGAAAAGGATTTTCATTTTGTGTTAAATATATTAAACATATATTAAATATATATATATATATATATATATATATATATATATATATATATATATATATATATATATATATATATATATATATATATATATATATATATATATATATATATATATATATATATATATATATATATATATATATATAATAACGTTAATTTTGATTTGGTAAATCTAATTTTATTAATTTATTAGTATTAAAAATTTTAAGGACCTTTTTATACTAATTATGCTACGGCTATGCTCATTTTATCAAATTACCTGATTACTTTTCTCAAGGGTCGGTTCTAGAAGGAAGCTGCTGTAAAAACCATTCAATACACAAGAAAAAAAATATATATCAATTTAACAAATTTATTGATTCAACAATAAAAAAAATACTGAACATCACTCGTTCCTTCTGTTGTACTTTCTTCTTCTGACTCATCCCCCACTTGTTTTCCACTTCGTAAATCCATATTATTTCCTTTTAATGACTCTGCTCAAATTTTACAATATTTATACCTTTCAAACTCTCACTCCTACTTATATATCTCTCTTTTCTTTCACACTTCACTTCTTTTCGAGTCCCACGTTGGGCGCCATTTATAACGTTAATTTTGATTTGATAAATCTAATTTTATTAATTTATTAGTATTAAAAATTTGAAGGACCTTTTTATACTAATTATGCTACGGCTATGCTCATTTTATCAAATTATCTGTTTACTTTTCTCAAGGGTCGGTTCTAGAAGGAAGCTGCTGTAAAAACCATTCAATACACAACAAAAAATATATATATCAATTTAACAAATTTATTGATTCAACAATAAAAAAAATACTGAACATCAGTCGTTCCTTCTGTTGTACTTTCTTCTTCTGACTCATCCCCCACTTGTTTTCCACTTCGTAAATCTATATTATTTCCTTTTAATGACTCTGCTCAAATTTTACAATATTTATACCTTTCAAACTCTCACTCCTACTTATATATCTCTCTTTTCTTTCACACTTCACTTCTTTTCGAGCCCCACGTTGGGCGCCATTTATAACGTTAATTTTGATTTGGTAAATCTAATTTTATTAATTTATTAGTATTAAAAATTTTAAGGACCTTTTTATACTAATAATGCTACGGCTTTCCTTTTATTCTCCTCTCCTCTGGCTCTTTCTATTCTTGCTCTAGTTTTTCAAAATTCCAAGATCTACACTGCCCAACTTATTTAACGCACAACCAAAAAGTTAACTCAAATTTGACATTATGTATTTTCGACAATTTTTGTTCGTTTTGGTCGATTTTTTTTTCAAATTGTAGCTTTTTCTCTTAGGAATATCACTGTCTTAGTTGTTTTGGTAAAACGAATGATTTTGATATTATACCAGGTGCTATAAAAATGTTATGTTTTTTTCCGAAATTTCAAAACGTCCTGTGGGCTATACAAGGTATTGCAAGTTATTGCAATTATTGCCAATTTAAAGCCTCATGTTTTTTCTACATTTTCTTTTTTTATTCATTTGTTTATCTCTGTTACTTCATAAAATATCCAATTTTTGAGTTGACGTGATTTTTATTAAATTTATTAACTTTCTTCTTTGTCAAGTGCTCATTATTTATTACTCATTATACTGGTTCAATGCCTCATTTTGCGTTCTGTTTTCCTTGATATCTTATAATTTATTGAGAGATGCAAGGTGTTTTAGAAGAGAAAAAGGTCTTAAAAGGACAAAAACTCAAAAAACATACCTAGAAAAATGGATTGCTTTAATCAATAAAACAACGAATAACAGGAAACAAAACAAAAGTAAATAGAGAATTAGTATCTGGTGTTTCCACCCTTTCCGCGAATGACCTCCCGACATCTTTGGTTCATACTTAAAACCAAAATTCTGATTAGGTTCTGATCTAGGCCATTCCATAATTCGACTAGGCGTCCTTCCAATTCTTGTAAATTTTGGGGTTGTCGTCCCTCACTTCGTAACCGCCGAACGATAAAATCCCAAACATGTTCAATGGGGTTAAGGTCGGGGCTAGGGGCTGGCCAGTCTATGTGATCAATTCCTACTTCTTCAAGATAATTTCTCACGATAAGACTCGTGTGGGGACGCGCATTGTCTTGCATAAGTAAAAAATTGGGTCCTATATAGGGGGCATAAGGCAAAACATGTGCTTCAAGAATGTCTGTGATGTATCTGTCAGAATTGAGATTTCCATTCACAGTTACCAAGTCCGTTCGCCCAGTCAAAGATATTCCGCCCCACACAATGACGGATCCACCTCCATATAAAGTTGTGTGCAAAAAATTGCATTGACTGTATCGCTCATCGGGTCTTCGGTAGATGCGATTACGTCTGTCACAATTATACAAACTGAACCTTGACTCATCAGTCCAAAGAATACGTTCCCAATCTGCTTCCATCCAATTAACATGCTCATTGGCAAAATTCAATCTGGCTCTTCGATGATCTACTGTTAATGCGGGTCCTCGAGCAGCAATCCTGGGTCTTAAATTTGCCTCCCTCAGTCGTCGGCGTATAGTTTGAACGCATATGAGTGGACCACCTGAGTCTTGAAGTTGTGCTCTTAAATGTGTTGCAGTTATAAATCGTTGTCTCACAGCATTTACTCTTAAAAAGCGATCCTGAATAGCAGAGGAAACACGAGATCTACCTTGACCGGCCCGTCTGGAATGTTCTCCTGTTTCCGCGTACCTTTGAATTGCTCTCGTTATAGTTGTGTGAGACAGTCCCAACCTGCCAGCTATGCGGTTGTAACTCCACCCTTCACCATGTAATGTAGCTGCCTCAACACATTCATCACCAGTTAAATTTCTGGTTTGGCGTTCCATTATTCACTAATTATTGCTGGACTGTCAACAAAAAACTAATGACACAGTTGTCAGTTTATGACATGTAATCTTCGATTTCCATAGCTTGCTAGCTGTTTGAGTTGTCCGATAAATGCATTTCATGTGAATAAAAGCATATGGTGTTTCAAAACGGTGTATTTCATGAAGTAACAGAGATAAACAAATGAATAAAAAAAGAAAATGTAGAAAAAACATGAGGCTTTTTGGTTGTGCGTTAAATAAGTTGCGCAGTGTATAATATATTTTGTATTTAAATACAAAAAACCCCAAAAGTTTTATTTGTCAAAATATGAATTTCTATTGACAGCTTTTATGACAGCTGTCAAGAGTGCAAACTCGTTTTTGACATCATATTCGGATTTAGCTATAATGAAAAATACTTAATTACGACTATTTTCCGATTTGAGAAATTGAAAAAAGAACTAAAAATTCGATAAAAAATTTCTGACAGCTTAATTGAAAGTTTTCATTTAGCGAGGTTTAGATTACTTATTATAGGTTATAATAAATACTTCGATTAATTGGATTTTAATAAATATTAACACGGTATTTAATATTCTAATACTAGTTAAAATTTTAAATCCCGTACAATTTAGTGGTAAATATAATAAAACCGGAATAGGGCTGGAAACTTTGATGTGATGGTAACACTCGAAGCAGTTTCCACAAACACCAAAACACTTTTACTTTGCCCGACGCGCGTTTCGCTAACCAAGTTATTGTTATTTTTATTTATAATGTTACTTCAGACTTTTAAAATCTGTTATGCTATTGTGTTAAAACATATAGAACATTCTACATGATAATCGAAAAATTTATTTGAATATGTTTTTTCGTTTATTCTTATACCTTAAATTCTAAGGTGGGCACAGCCCACCCTGCCCACCTCGAGGAGCCGCCACTGTTGTTTACGATCCTTCTAATTCTGCTTACATATCCTCTTATCCTCCATCTATTACTAATAAATACAAATCTTCAAATCCTATTCTGCTATTTTCTCTCTCTACTTCTTATCTGCAAACTGCTAATACTCCTATAGCGCCTATTTCCTTTTATATTATTCTTCTCTGGTTCTTTCTATCCTTGCTCTCGTTTTCCAAATTTCCAATCTCAATTTTTCTTCTCTCCATTTTTTATTTTTCAATTTATTTTCCTTGGTTTCCCTGTTTTTGTTTTCTCCTACTCTCTTGATTTCCGTTTTTCAATAATAAACAATTCACTCATGTCCTATATTATGTAGTATTGTCTATGCCATTTACACCCTCTCACTTTAGTTATTGAGTCTTTTGATGTTTAGCATCCTCACACATTTACTATTTGAAACTAACCCCCCCCCCCCCCCACTCTTCTTTTACTTCTTATTTATTTCTCTTACTGTTATTTGTTTATCACTACTTCATCAGATGGCCATTCATACATACATGCATACATACATATGTACATGCAAACATGCAGATATACATTACACACAATCATACTCATACATACATGCACACATACACCCCTGTATATATATATACATCCGACAAAGCAACGACAACAAAACAAGTTGGCCTTTTACGTGATCGTCTAGTTTTTAGTTAGGACACAAATTTACGTTATGATTGTAGTTTTCTTATGCCCTGGTTCTTTTAGAGTTTGGTATTACTTGTCCGCAAAAGAACCCTTTGAAAATACTGATAACTGTTCTGACTTGGTGACACTGTGTTTAACTAGTTGCATAGAACTGGAATAAGTGCTAGCCAAGACTATACTTTGTTTAAAGCATAGCATGATTTGTTTCTCAATTTCGGAAGGAACACTGACCTCAATAAAATACGGAAACTGATTTAGGACATTTATTTCGGACCATATTCATATGCAAGGAACAATAGTGCTGTCCGTTTAGACAATCGTCTTACATATAGTTGCTGCATATTTAGTAGTTAACATGGTTAACAAACATGATAAGCTACTTGCAGATGAGGGAAACAGACGTAGAGATACCTTGGTACCATTTACTTTGAAGTAATGAATTGTACAACCCAAACAATGAACGCAATGTCATTGCTTATGGCAATAGCCATTTTTATAATAGCGTAGGCAATCAACAAAATGATGTGATTGGGGCCCCGCAGGAATTACCGAAGTCTAGTACGGCATAGGTAAAATCTCATGGTGCCCAGGGAAATATCCCTGGATATCTCGAGTACCTTAGTTAATACAGAACTTGCAATATTGTTTCACAACCGTTGGATCTCTGAAGATTTCGCAGCGGGCAATTGCCACAGACTGGGGACCCCAATTGGGGCCGGAGGTGGCTGGACGCAACTGGGCGTGGTTCCTCAGTTTTAGCATGTCGACCTTCGGGTTGCTAGACAATTCACAAGGTGTGTATCGGGCATTGGTGCATATTGAATATAGTGAACCAAAGGCACTCATCAGACTTTATCCTATATAACCACGGAACAAGTAGAACTTCACACATGCGTGGGAAAAAGTTTCCCTGTATCTACTGAAATCATGGTCAATGCAAAACTGGTGTTATACAACCGTAGAATCTCTGAAGATTTCGCAGAGGACAATTGTCACAACTGCGGACCCCAATTGGGACCGGAGGTGGCTGGAGGTACAAAGACCTAGTTCCCCCATAGATATAGCGTTTCGATTCGTTTGGGTTGATAAATAACACACAAGGTGTGCATCGACCTCGGTAAAGACCGAACACATGAAGCAAAAGGCACGTGTCAAATCTTATTCTGTGAAACGTCTGGCGCCCCAGAGATGTTACCGACATAAGTACCGATAACCGCAAGGAGCAGGTAGTTTATTGCGTTGTGGCTGACGACCCTCACAGCAGGTTAAAAGACAGCTGATGCAATTACGTTAAGGGTGTTAGACACAAGGCGTTTGTTTTGTACAACTCATTACACAGATCAATCAGTGCAATAATATTGACTTACTCTCTCGGTTTCCCTCAGATATATAAACATATTAACGATAGTAGTTGGATCTTAATTATACTAAGATTCAGGTAACACAGAAAAACCAGGGCGAGTACCGTAGGCGAGAACACAGAGTCGTAGATTCAAACATGAATTAAGAAATGTCGCTGTCCAGTCCTACATCAATAATAGTTTAGATTGAATACGGAAATACTTAGAATTAGAATAAACTGATGTAGGATATGGCAGCCGTAGGAGAGTTAGGTTATTTTACCTAGTGCAGAATATAATGTGAGGTTGCCCTCCATTACTTCCCCGGGTTCGAAAGTACCGTCGTGGGGCGGGACAGCGGACATGGCTGGTCCGGATAACTTGGATCTGCGGGTGGAAATTACTCGCTTCTCGTAGGAAAAATGTGCGTTGCGAACAGACGTATACAGCTAAGCAGGTCTTGGGATAGGCCGTGAATGCTCAACGTCGGGTCGACAGCGCTTTCGCAGACCACCGGAACCTGGGGGCGGCTCGGTATGGTATGCAAAGTGGACAGTTGAGAACAATTCTGCCAAACAAGACGGTCTTGGGGTAGACACTGAATGCTGGCTGAGTATTCAACAACTCCTCGATTGCAGCTAGCGTTCCACGTTTTATACAAAATTTGTAGTGACGTAGGGCGCTAAAGCTAGGGGTTTCTCACGGGAACGTGGGATAATTTGGGATAATTTGTTTATATTACACATTCCGATCCAAGACGCCAAACACTTGAGATCACCCGGTTGTTGCATGAATTTCGTTAGCAAACCCTTTTTACTATGTTACCGTAAAGGTACTTAGGGCATCGAGGCTGGCTGCGAGCACGTGCACCCAGGCCATGTGGCGCGTGGTATATTCCGATCTCGAAAAGCTACCCTCGTTTGTTTATGTTAACAACATTTAGATAAAACGGCCGTGGCACATGAAAAGCTGTGTTAAAACTTTGCTAAATAGAATATTCGTAGAAACAAACAAAGAATTATTCGACATTTTAGTAAAACGACTGTAATTATTAATGATTAAAACAATAAACTTAAAAAATAACTGAACAACAAAGTAACTAATAACGAGTATTTCCTCCTCTGGCTGCTATAACAGCTTCCATATGCCTAGGCATGCTTTCAATAAAATTTGTGATTTGAGGGATATTATCCCTTTCTTCTGTAAGAGCAATCCTCAATTCATTCAGATTCTCTGAGTTGCGTCTATTAACACGTTGTCCCAATTCATCCCATAAATGCTCAATGGGATTCATATCAGGGCTTTTAGCGGGCCACGGCATACGATTAATTCCGACATCGTTTAAAAATTGTGTTATCATCACTGCTGTATGCGGTCGTGTATTATCTTGCATTAAGAGGGATTCTTCGCCAATGTAAGGTGCAAAAGGAACAACATGTTCATTCAAGATCTCTATGTATCTAACTGCATTTAGAGACTGCCGTGGTGGAAACACAAATAATTCTGTACGGGCATCGCTGGTAATTCCACCCCATACCTTTAGTGAACCACCGCCAAAACTCTCCCTTTCACTGAACATACCATTCTCGTATCTTTCCCCACGCCTTCTCCAAACCCTCCGACGCCCGTCTACTGATCTCAAGATGAATCTTGATTCGTCAGTGAATAAAACTTGAGACCATTGCAACTCATTCCAAACAAGATGAATTCGAGCAAAATCCAAACGAGCTACTCGATGTCGTCGAAGTAATCGCATTCGAATAGCAGGTCTTCTTGCGATAAAACCGAGACTCCTGAATCTCCGACAAATTGTTCGATCTGACACAACTGTTTCTCGTGCGTTTCTTAAATTCCGGTTTGTGATCACAGTTGTTTGATAGGGATTCCTCGATAATTGCAGATCAATAAATCGATCGTCAATATTTTGCATAATCCTGGAACTACCCGAACCTGGACGTCTGCTGTATTGGCCCGTTTCTCGGTAGCGCTGGATCGCTCTTCGGACAGTTGTTTCTGGTAGACCAACAATACGAGCTGCATATCTTTAATTTATATCTGCAAATCAAATTGCAGCAGGAAGTGTGATTATCAACATAGACAATAAAATAAATAGAAATGCTCAGATCAACTTAAGATTAACCTACGCCAAAACCTACGTATCTTATGCTATTGACATAGGCCTAAGCCTACAGAAATAATTAAGCCTTAAAATTATCTTGGATAGTCATTACCTTTCTAAGTCCCTATGTCCCTTATGTCCTAGTTAATCCTTCAACATGAATCACAACACACATTTATTATAAGCACTTAACAAACACTGGCTTTGTTTACTGTGATCTGAATCACGCCTGCTGCCATTTAGCCGTCATGCTGCTTTCATTTTTTACACTATGGCCAACTTCTTTAGTACACCTGCGGACATCTATCGAAACTATTCCGAACTGAAAAACTGCTATATTTGATACGTTTGTTATACCTTCTTATTGGATTTTGACCCTTACGGATCTTAATGTCTCCGGAATTTCTGCTCACTTTCTCATATTTGAATCTTCTTTTATTTATATAAATCAGCTTGCCACACTCGTGGAATTTTCTTTAACGCTGACTGGAGACGATATACTTGAAAGTCGTGGATTTTACCGACTTCACTTAAATTTGTTTTTAAAATGTGCTTAAGAATTTCCCAGTGGGATTCTGCACACCGTAGCACAATTTTAAACACCAATACTACTTTTAAACATTAAATTTTATGAATTTTAGCTCACATAACATCTAGCTGTTGATTACCACGCTATCACTGTTAAACTCCCTGCATTATTATGCGTCTTCACCGAACTTCTTTCGGGTTAAACAAATGCATTTTCTCCCGTAATCCAGCTTCTTGTTTTATCTTTGTTGACAACTCTGGCCAATCACATCAATGCTATTTTTATAAATTAATTAGGTTTACCTTTAAATGCCATCATTTATCATACACCCAGTTTAAATTTCACTTCTAAGCTATAGACAATAATCACATTTACCTTTCGGAATGTAATTTCAATATTCACAATACAGCCGTCATGTCTTTCTTTTATCTGCTTCTAGATTATAGCTCTCGAGGCCCCATTTTCACGTGACGCTAACGCAATTTTCTTTCTAAATACACATAGTTTACGGGGATGTTATATTACATAAATTTTGTTGAGACTTGTCTATTACGATTATGTGAGGTTTAGATTTTTGCGCCGATAAATAACTTTGATATTAATATAAATAGACATTGACCAATTAGATTCATCGTTGCCGGTTGTATTGCTCTTGAAACCCATAGAGATGCGTGCGTGAGCAATGTTACTAGAGTTGCGACTTTTTATTGAACATAAAATTTACATTATTTCATGGTTTGATGTATTTATAATGTTTTAGCCTTTGATTTGGGCTCTAAATATTCGTTTATCTCAATATATATATATATATATATATATATATATATATATATATATATATATATATATATATATATATATATATATATATATATATATATATGCATCGGAACTTGCGTGACGGCTAACTCGGGCAGTTTTCAACTGATTTAGCTGAAATTTGCACTGAAGGTAGGTTTTATGGCTTCAAAACTGCCCTCCAAGTTAAAATTTGCCTGCCTGCCTGCCTTTCAAGTTAAAATATTAAAGAGTTTCCGAGAAATTTGAGTTAAGGTCAATTTTTGGATAATTTTCAAATTGAGATATCTCATGTACTTTTCATCCGATTGACATCTGCTTAGCGTCAAAATGTGTTTATATTTTCATTAAATATTATTTTGATATAAATAAAATAATGTATTATTTTGATGGGTTTTGTGTTAAACTTGATTAGTTCTTAGTATTCTATCAAAATAACTTGTTGAATGAAATGCGCCTTTATAGTGGCGATTTTAGCTTGCTGTAAGAAAAGTTATACTGCCACGATCTCCGATTGCGGCAATTCTGGGTATCCCTTCAAAATTTTTAAGTCTCATATTTCAATGTTACAATGTTATGTGTTTTCCAGATTCGCGGTTTCTTCCGAGGAGCAACAGCTTCTCTTCCAAGAGCCTTCATAGGAACCTCTCAGTTGACCTCCTTTGCCGTGGCAAAGGAAAGTTTGAACAAGTTTGAGACCTTCCAACACAACCCCCTCTTCACTACGATATTAGCCAGCGTTGCTGCTGGCGTTGTGCTCAGTATGGCCATGACCCCTTTCGACTTGGTTCTCACCAAAATGTATAAACAAGGTAAATAAGTAGAAACGACTAGACAAAATGCTCCAGAATAAAATGCACTGGCTTGTGGTCATTGATGACATTTTTTTCCAGCTATTACCAAGTCGAGTAAGAAGACGTACAGCGGATATTTGGACTGTATGAGGAAAATATACTCCCAAAAAGGCATCAGACCCTTCTACAAAGGCATGGGACCCCTTTACGTCAAACTGGGGCCCCACACCGTCCTATGTCTGGTGTTCTGGGAGGAACTGAAGGAAGTGTACGAGAGGCACAAGGAAAACACCAACAACGACAGGAATTACAGCAGTTTTTATGAGAGAGTCGGTTTTTTCTCCAAAGATCGAGGGTCGAGCAACAACTATTTGAACGATAATATTGACGGAAATGGGGGTAATTTTTACTGGAATTAATCGGGACGACTGCCCTTGTCTTGCTGGAAGTAGCAATAATAACGTATTAGTGAGATTTTACCGGTGATAAAATATCGTGTTCTAAGCAATTTTATATTAGAAATATATAATTACTCTAAAAATATTCGGCAACCCAATAAATATTACATGCTTGATTGTCTTCCTTAAAATAAATTTATCGTGTATTATCTAACTTAAAATACAAATCTATACGAATATTCAAGAATATCCATCCAAGATATTCAATATATTATTGTTAAATGTATCAAATTATTTATTTTTGTATTGTCTAATAAAATTTATAATATTTTTGTATGTTTAAATGAAGTTTGTGTTTCCCATCTGTAAGATGTTGTAAGATATATTTCCCCATATTATTCACAATAACTTATTCAAGTGAAAATTTCTTTAGGCGCGCTCTGCACTTTTCGCACTCTCCACTTGTGTGTAATGAGATTTCGACTTGAGACTTGTGGGCCGTCAAGCGTGATGATTATCGCCTAGCAACGCTCAGTCGATTATCGCCTAGCAAAGAGCTGGGCCAACTGTACCCCTTAATCGAGGCTCCTGCTAATAGATCCTGCTAAGAGAAACAGCGCGCTTTTAAAGCATTTCAGAGACCCTTATTTAGACCAAGAGCCCGTGTCACTTCTCGAACGTGGTTTCGATGTCGACGATGCTACAGACATGCTCGCCATACATTTTTTCTGGGGCGAAGTGGGGGTAGGAGAGTTGCTAAACGGTTATAAAAAAATAAGTGAAAAATATTGAAAGTTCACAGCTGAGGGTAGTGGGAAACAGAAGTTTTCAATAAAATAAAGCGACGCTCGCCGGTTGTCAGTCGTCTACAACTTGGCGTTCGCCTGCTGCAACGTTCAAAATATGTCAAGAAAACGGGCCCCAAAAAATTTTCCAGTTTACGACTGACAATAGGGGGGGGGTCTTCCCAGCAGCCTTTGAACAACACAAATTTCGTCCGTCAGTCTTTTTCAATGGGGCGGAAAGGCGCTGGGCCCTCCGATTTTGGAAAAATTTTAGATATTTTTTTATGATAAGTTTACATTTAAAAATTTAGGGACAAGTTATCTATTATGCACAAATCGAGAATCTATAACCGTCAGTCATATACTACATGGTAAAAAGATACGGGGCCCTTAAAAAGGTACATCCAAGTATACTTCAATATCCAAAAATATCCAAGTATACTTCAATATTATAAGTTTATGCTTAAAAAAATTTATAGAACGTTAGTTGTACCACATAAATCAAGAATTTGTCACCCATAAAAATATACGTCATTTGAATGAGAATGCAATACAAGCATTTATTCTCATGCGTCCCTGCGCGGTGCGCATGCGCACAGGCATAGAACAAATGCTACCGCTATTGCTGTCATTGGTGCTCAACAGTTAAAATAAACAGTTGATAAATGTATTTTTACTTTTACGTGCTTCCGTTGTAACTTAATTTTCGAGTGTCAGTCGCAAACACTTCATATACCTAAGCTATGGAAATCCAGAAATTCTAATTATATAGCTCCGAATACAGATCAGAGCGTTTCACGCGCCACTCCATTTGTTGACTGAAAATATTCCACCGACACGTGAGCTGACTGACACATGAATTCCTACGTGCTTCCGTTGTAACTAAATTTTCGAGTGTCGGTCATAAACACCTGATGATACAAATCCAGAACTAGCAGCCGTGCTCTACAGAGCCTCATTCCACGAACTTTTTTTTACGACTGACAAGATTTCCACATGTTGAACGACTGGTAATTGCATTTTCCGATTAGGTAGTCGGAATTGAACCTAATTTTGAAAAAGTCAGTCGTAAACTTATCACAAAAAAATATCTAAAATATTTCCAAAATCGGAGGGCCCAGCGCCCTTCCGCCCCATTGAAAAAGGCTGGCGGACGAAATTTATGTCGTTCAAAGGCTACTGGTAAGACCCCCCTATTGTCAGTTCACTGTCAACATGTTAATCGGTTCATAATGTACAAAACCTGGAGAGCGTTTGTTTTTTGTGAAAAATATAATTTAAAAAAATATTTTGAATCTTTTCGATAATCTTCTTTTGTTTCTTAGTGTGCGGGTCCCCAATCACTATTGCAAATTCTAATTTTGGTCGTATCAGAGTATTGTACAAATTTTTAATAGCATCTATGTTGTTGAAACCACTACCCAAGCAGCATGGTGACGTCATTATTACGTTCTTTTAAGGTGATTTTAGGTCTAAGACGTCAAGTGACCAATATGAGGCCGAACATATGACGTCATTTCTATGTCGTCTTTAAAACGTCACTTTTTTCTCGTCATTCAGACGTACCTTTTTAATCTAACGTTACTAATCCTTAGGACGTCATGAATTTGACGTCAACTTGATGTCATATTATCGACGATCATTTTTCCTCCCTTTCGTTATACTTATTTCTTATTTGGCTACAATAATTAATGTTATGTTAAGTTTGAGACATATCAAAATTTAAAACATAAAGGGCACCACAGCCAAATTTTTAGAATTTTTCCAAAAAATTTTGAAAAAATTTTTAGAATTTTTTCAAAAAATTTTTTTGAAAATTTTTTCAAAACTTCAAGGACCATTAACTATTTTTTTTTACTTGTGGCATATAGCACATAACAAGACAAAAGCAATTTAAAAAAAAAAAAAAATTTTCTGGGTCTTGTTTCCAGGATATGAAATTCTATTCTAATTCTGTAGTTAAAAGAACTACAAGAGACGTCAAAATGACGAAAAAAGTCACAGCCTAATTTTTTTAATTTTTTCAAAAAATTTTGAAAACATTTTTAGAATTTTTTCCAAAAATTGTTTGAATTTTTCAAAAAATTCTTAAAAAAAATTTTTCAAAATTTTTTGAAAAAATTCAAAGAATTTGGCTGTGTCATTTTGACGTCTCTCTTGTAGTTCTTTTAACTACAGAATTAGAATAGAATTTTATATGCTGGAAACAAGACCCAGAAGCAATTTTTTTTTTAATTTTTTCAAAATTTTTTGAAAAAATTTAAAAAATTTTCAAAATTTTTTGAAAAAATTTTAAAAAATTCAGAAATTTTTTTCAAAACTTCAAGGACCATTAACTATTTTTTTTTACTTGTGGCATATAGCATTATTACAATAAGTTAATAGCATATAGCATATAGCATTATTAAAATAATCAGTTAATGACGTCATTTAAACGTCAGTTAATGACGTAGTTTAAACGTCAAATAAACGTCATTTGGCTGTGACTTTTTCTCGTCATTTTGACGTCTCTCTTGTAGTTCTTTTAACGTATTTATGTCCTAAAAACTGACGAAATAAATACGTCATAATAACGACACCATGCTGCCTGGGTTCATCGTGTAACTGATATGAAATATATCCTTTTTCCTATAAAATGACATATGATAACATTTTTTTCTATTGAAATACAACTTATTTTTTTGTGACCAAATATATATAGTATCTAAAGCTTTTTGTAGAGTTACTCCATTATTGCTACTATTTACTATTATACTATTTACTATATACTATTATACTATTTACTATTTACTATTTACTCATCCCAAAGTTCAAATACCCACCCAAATACCCCTTCCTGAACTATATATACACCCCCGAGTGTACAATCCCCTGTTAAATAACATGATTCAGAAAAAAATATAAAAAAAATATACAAAAAAATAAAATAAAATAAAAACCAAAAAAAAATAACAATAAAATATATGCCACCAAATAACAAAATATAACAAAATCATACAAATACAGAAAAGAACACAAAAGAGCCAAAATAAATACAGATAATAATGAAATACATAATATAAAAGACGCCAATAGAACACTATACCCTGGTTCCTAAATAGTGTGGAGTGATTCATACATAATATCACACCACCATCACAATTGAACGGTCTGCCTATTTGCAACGGATCACAGAATTTCTTAATGTGCAAATTTGTGTACACTCTATAGAAATGGTGGACAGAACTCATTAGTAACCGGGTCTACCGCTCTCATTGGTGAGTTTTAGCAATAACCCCTCTAATAAGGAGGTTACTTTAAATATCACGGTGACATCACGCTCTGGGGGCTTAACCCAGATGGAGGCTAATATACTCTCTAAGCTAATTCAACAGGCTTGTCTAGGTCGGTCGAAGCGGCGATGCCAGAATGTGTTCCAGTGCGACGCTTCTCTGCCTATATGTTGTACTGTATTTAGAATGTAAACAAAATAAAGTAGCTTTCTCATTAGTCAATTATCAAATCAAATTGGCCGCAAAAGTCATTAAGAAGCAAGCAACTAACAACTCTCGTGTCAATTGTAATTTGGCAACCCTGTTAACGATGTTTTGTTTTGGGGTTTAGTATAGGACGCTGCCACGCGCCAATAACAACACCTCTAGAGGGGTTATTTTTAATGCACGCGCGCTTGCCTAGTTCCTAATCGATTCTTGATCTTTTCAACGGTTTATTTGTTGCGGTATTATATCATAACGCCCCAAAAGTGTTGTGTTTCCGGTTGTACAGGAAATTACGAAACCAGTAGAAAAGTTCGGGTGTTTCGTTTTCCCAGAGACGAAGAGAATCGCAGAAAATGGCTCTCTGCAATTCCACGTGAATGTTTTGTGCCGAGTGACAATTCCCGAGTGTGTGAGTGCCACTTTGAAAAGGAAGATTTTATTTACAAAATTTCCCAACAGGATACAAAAACTGGTAAGATCGTTTCAGTTATTTTAACTTTACCTCGATTAAAAGAAACTAGCGTACCAAGTAAATTTCCGAACTGTCCCAAATACTTGTCAAAAAAAATATCGTATCGAAAAAGCAAAGACGAAAAACTTACACGAAATACATTTTCAGACATACATACAGACATGTCAAAGCTTAACCATGTTTTGAACTTTATGTCCAATGTACTTAAAAACTTAAAAATAGAAGACGAAAATATTTCACAAAGAATTGAAATTATTTTTGATCAACTTAAATTACGAACATTATCAAAAGAACGTTATAGATATTCCACTACCACTATGGTTTTTTGTTCAATTTTACATACAATTAGTCCTTATGCATATAGATATTTACGAAATCGTAGACCTATAATTTTACCCATCCCGAAACAATCAAAGGAGTCTGTAATGGTTTTCTAACTGATCCTCCTATTAATGAGAAGAAAACTTCTTTAACACATGCACAAACAATCTTTAAATATTTAAAAGACCAAGACAAATATGTTAGTTTACTAATGGATGAAATTCACATTGATCCATATTTAGATTATAAAGGTGGTAATGTTGTAGCAATAAATAATAGCTGCAATAAATAATAACGATTCGTTAGCGACATCTGCGTATACATTTATGATTACTAGCATTTGTTCAAATTTTAAAGAAGTTGTTCATATTGCTCCTGTGTCTAAAATTAATCACGAATTACTTTTCAGTTTTCTTAAAACAATTAACCATCTAGACTCTAATAAATAGACACATGTAATCTTGACTGTATTTCGAAACAGTTAACAGTTAACCATTTAAATTAATCTTTACCTGTGTTTTTCATAGACCGATAAATTTATGCCGTAATATCTTTGTTTAGTTTGATCTTTTTATTGATCTCCAAAACTACATTAAAACGATTTCAGACATACCTACCTAAATAACTACATAAAGCCCGTAATAACATAAGATGGTGACGTCACGAGACAGCACTTTGTCCTTGTATTAGAGGTGTTGTTGATTTTAGGCGGTTCTAAATTAAATTAAATTTCATTGGTCACAGGCGAAGACGCGGGATTTCCTTGGATATATTGACGCATGCGCTGTTTCATGCATGCATGTTTTGGCGCGACAGTGGCGTTTCATTTTGTCTTATGTACGGTTGATTCGCGATATAAATTAATTATAATATTGTGTTATACGCGAGTGTTTAGTGTTTTTATGCGATAGAAGCGATGGATTCGAGTAGTAGTGGTTCTAAAACCAATAATTCCAATCGTAAGCGACCGAATTTGACAGGAGGAGAACTGAAAATGATCAAAAATGTATACGAAGGAATATTCTTAAGATAATAAAAAAACCATCACAAGTACACTTAAAAACAAGGTTAATAACTTGGATATGTTATTTAAATTTTTTTTATTCTGCCCCCTCTAAAATGATACGCCTATGGAATTTCGTTCCCTTAGCCCCTCATCTCCCTGAGCCGTCCATATGCTGGTGATGAATCACTCCACACCATTTCGGAACCAGGGTATAACATAGGATTAGAATTATTGTACCAACGCTTTATATAGCCCGCTTAATATTTTTTGTTAACTAACACACTAAGTAGTAATATAGAACCTGCAAAATTCCTCCACCATCCAACCCCAAACACCATAAGTACCATACCATAACCCATAACAACGGCCAGTCCAGAACACGTTACAATTAACAACAGATACAACCGGACAAAGTGTTCGTATTGAAATAGAGTCCAATGCATAGTCGCAAACCACGCAATATAAGTTTATCATTACATCAAAGGTTCCAGCCCTATCCAGTCAAAATAATGATAGATCAAACAGAAAATTAATGAAATTTCCTAGTTTTGCAATTGGTTTTAGGGGAGCTAGGGCTATTAATTAGCGAGGCCTCCGCAAGAGCCAACTTTAGGGTCCCTCTATGATGATGTGGAAACCCACTTTCAAGTTATTTTATCATAAGTAACCGTTTGTTTTGAAATATATTCAGTTTTACTCATAAAAACCTCTATATATACGTATATTACGTAATGCCGTGTCAGGCCCAGCATCGTGACGTCACAAATTCTTCTCTGCGGCCTGTCTTACGGAGGTCTCGCTTGAAATCAAATTTTTAGAGGCAGCGCGTCAACCAAGCGTCAGCACAGGCGCGGATATAGGGGGGTGCGGGGGGGACGCCCACCCCTTTTGTTCACTCGTCCGAAAGTGATTTTTATTTGAAGTCATTAAACATTAATATTATCAGTCATTAAACATTAATAGTTTACTTATTTTATGTTGTACGCATATTCGGTACATGTTTTAATCACAACGGCCTTGAATTCCGAAAAAAAATTCAGCGTCCCTGCGTCAGCAAAGGCCGCTTCCGGCTAAAAGCACGCGATTAAACAATGGGATCCATGTAGAAGTCGCGTGTGGAAATCAAACAAATGCAGCTCAAAGAGCAAACCGAAAATCCATGATCAAACATCTAAAAATACTCACGTGTCGGTATGGTATAAAACATAGTACAAATAGAGTTCATGTAACCTATGTAGTATGTGTGCGTCTAAATCGGTCGAATTTAACCTCAAAAGTCAACATAAATGTTATTAAACATGTTATTAAGGTAAGATCTGTGGGTAAGATTTACCAGATGTTTTAATTAAATATCAATACAAGTAAGATTGTTCCTAAATCGAAATGGGTGCAAATATAAATATATAATCAAGTGCAATAAACGCGTATAGAAACTCTCCAGGCGGATATAAGATAAGAAATTAATTATGTAGGTAGGTATCAAACATTTTACAGTAAGTACTGCCACTATCTATTCCAGACAGTAATTATATAAGTTGTAGTTCCTTGAGTTAATCTTTTGTTAAAAAAACAGCACTGATAAATTCGCACGTGATTCGCGGAATTTGAACAAAGTCCGACTATTTTTATTTTACTGTTTAATGTTTATTGATAAACACCGGGGAAATAAGCGATATCCTCCTACACTGGAAACTTTACGTTATTTTCAGATTTATTGTCAGTAAATGTATTAATAAAAGACTGAGGTAAAAAGATAATAATTTACTTAACCTAGCTAATATTATCGGTTTTGATTAGATTAAACTTCGAATCGAATTTCGGGCCTAGGTAGGTCGTACAATATATAAAATGCCTGGAAAATATCTTGTTAAAAGTAGCGGGTGATTTGCAGGGAAATTATTTTCCTAGCGTGATTTGCGATTTGAGCTTTAACTCACTCATATAGGTATGTATGGTTGAATACACGCTGACTTTCGACTTCTTTTGTTTACTCTAGAAAAACGTTCCAAAAATAAAACAAATAATCAGTTTCACAGTTTGGGCGTCATGTGCACGACGCGATTTTCAGATAGTTTCACAACTTCAAATTTGAAGCACGTCATGTTGATTGTTCATAAGATACTTTAATCCAAATAAGTGTAGTGACGATAGTGAACGTTATCATTTACGAAATACCGGCATAATTATTATATAGCACTTCAAAATTATGGTTATTGCTACACTAAAACGTGAGTAGTCTAATTCTCGTGAGCAATTTTAAAATCATTAGTGTGTCGATACCGCACGTGATTCGATTCCCGACAGTTTTGCTAATAGGTAGGTACCTGTTTAATAATAATATCGCTAAAATAATTAAGTTAACCTACCTACTTAAAGATTTTCGCAAGCCCATGGGCATTGTTTACTTCTTACTTTGTATAATATAATTATTCTGTGTCATTTGCGACCGTCAGGGCATGAAATTTTCCAGAACAGTTTCAAAACACTGCCTCAAGCTTTGACTTTTGACAGCGGCAGCGGCACAGAACAAGGAGGCTCCTTATTCTGTGACAGCGGGAACTCGATCAAACGCGCGTTCTCGAATAAGCGCACAGGACCGGTCTTGGTAGTTTTAAAGTCTTTAAATATAAACAAGAAGTGGCGTCCTTTGTGTTTTGTGTCAACAGACTTGTGCGATGGCTCATTGGATTCGGAATTACGTCTAGAAAAATTTATAGAAATGGTTTTAGAACAAATTAAGATGAGAAAAATGCTTTTAGTTATTCGCTTACAACTCAAAAATTATAAGCGATAACTGAAATCTGAAAAAAGTTTCTTGAAGAGGAGGAAATTTCCGATAAAAAAGTCCCGACTCCCGGAATTCTATCTTCATTATTTTTTATCATTTTAATTCAGCGCTGAATATGGGGCTCCACGAGGCTATTACGAGCGCGCTCCGCCTTTGAAATTTTTTTACGGTATTAAATATTAATTAAAAAATTTGAAAAATCTGTGATGTATACTTAACATTTTAAAGAATAAGGTGACGTTCGATAAAGCCTTAAAGTTAATTTTTTAACAAGTTAGGCGATTGTTAATTAACGAAATTTTTTGGGACCTCCGTTGCCATTGGAGACAACAAAAAACGTTTAAATAATAGGCCTATAAATTTTTCGTTTCTTCGAGCCTTTGTTATAAGTGTACTTAAGAAGATCACAATGGAAAAAAATTTAAAAGTTGTTTATTTTGTTTATAATTATTTGTTTCGTTAACACTCGGAGTAGTTTCCACAAACACCAAAACACTTTCACTTCGCTCGACGCGCGTTTCGCCAACCAAGTTGGCATCATCCGGAGACGATTAAAACTGACCTAATAGCACTTAATAGCAGTTTTAATCGTCTCCGGATGATGCCAACTTGGTTGGCGAAACGCGCGTCGAGCGAAGTGAAAGTGTTTTGGTGTTTGTGGAAACTACTCCGAGTGTTACAGTTACATCAAAGGTTCCAGCACTATCCATTTGTTTTGTTAGCAAAAAATTAAAAATGAGAAGTATGTTGTTTACATTTTTTTTAAATATGAGTTATGTTATGCGTTATGTGTTTGGATTCGAGAAAGATATTCATTTACGGAAATTTTTTTTTTTCGACATTTATTTATAAATTATTTATAAACAAATTGATTACTTTAATATTTAAAAAATTCACAGATCTTGCATCTTACGCAAGTATCGCAGGCGTATTGAAAATACCAGACACAACTGGTAAAAAATTCTCAAGTGTTTTCTCAATTTCTCCTTTTTATTCAATTAAAAATACGCAGTTTGCCTAAAAATAGTGACGGCTTTGTCAAAAGTTGTGTTGTATATACAGGCTGGTTAAGAATTACAAAATCTTAAAATTTGGTAAGAGTAAATTTCGTGATTTTTGATCACCCCGTATAAAAACATAATTGTGGCAAATTCATCATTAGTTTTTTATATGTGATTACCGAATTTTAAGATTTTGTAATTTTTGACCATCCCGTATAATAAACATAATTTTTGTCGACATTACATATTATGTCGACATTTAAACAAGCAGAAACTTTTATAAATAATAATAGCGTTTTCCCGAAAACTAAACATTTTTAGAGATTGTGTAATTTAGGACGACCCCGTATAAAAAAAATGATTTTTGTCGACGTCATTACTATTTTTTGGGCAAGTAAAAACTTTTATAAACAATAACATTTTCTCGACAATGTAAAATTTTATACGTGGTGATCAAAAAGTACAAACTTTACTCTTATCGAATTTTAAGATTTTGAAATTTTTGACAATTCCGTATAATAAACATAATTTTTGTCGACATTATATATTATGTCGACATGTCGACATCTAGGCAAGCAGAAACTTTTATAAATAATAGTGTTTTCCCGAAAACTAAACATTTTTAGAGATTTTGTAATTTGGGACTACCCCGTAAAAAAAATATGATTTTTTTCTACGTCATTACTATTTTTTGGGCAAGTAAAAACTTTTATAAACAATAACATTTTCTCGACAATAAAATTTTATATGTGGTGATCAAAAAGTACAAACCGAATTTTAAGATTTTGTAATTTTTGACTACTCCGTATAATAAACATAATTTTTGTCGACATAATATATAATGTCGACATATAGACATTTAGGCAAGCAGAAACTTTTATAAATAATAACGTTTTCCCGAAAACTAAACATTTTTAGAGATTTTGTAATTTGGGACGACCCCGTATAAAAAATATGATTTTTGTCGACGTCATTACTATTTTTTGGGCAAGTAAAAACTTTTATAAACAATAACATTTTCTCGACAATGTAAAATATTATACGTGGTGATCAAAAAGTACAAACTTTACTCTTACCGAATTTTAAGATTTTGTAATTTTTGACCACTCCGTATAATAAACATAATTTTTGTCGACATTACATATTATGTCGACATGTCGACATTTAGGCAAGCAGAAACTTTTATAAATAATAGCGTTTTCCCGAAAACGAAATATTTTTAGAGATTTTGTAATTTGGGACGACCCCGTAAAAAAAATATGATTTTTTTCGACGTCATTACTATTTTTTGGGCAAGTAAAAACTAGTATAAACAATAATATTTTCTCGACAACGTGAAATTTTATACGTGGTGATCAAAAAGTACAAACTTTACTCTTACCGAATTTTAAGATTTTGTAATTTTTGACCACCCCGTATAATGAACATAATTTTTGTCGATATTACTTTAGGCAAGCAAAAACTTTTATAAACAATAGCGTTTTCCCAAAAACTAGAAATTTTTGGAGATTTTGTAATTTGTGACCACCCCGTATGAGAAAAATGATTTTTGTCGACGCCATTAGTATTTTTTGGGCAAGTAAAATTGACGGAATTACTACTTATACTTGAACAGTTTTGATATAAACTAATATTCAAAATATTAATAATTATTAAACATTAGCGGCCAAGTGACCCAGGCAGCTTTCACGATCCCACACAGTCCCTAAATGTTTATAAACATTAACGGCAGCCGATAATTTATATTTTCATACTAACATTCTCTGTAACTGAATGAACCATATAACCCAAACATATACATAGATAACAAAACCGCTAGGTCTCCTTCTGGAGGACGTGACCAATTGACCATGTCGAGGTCGCTCGTATTCACGAACGTTTTCTTATTAGAAACAAATTCAGAAAATCATATTTTTTTTAAATCTAAAAAAAATTAAAAGGACAGCCATATGCAGAACATATTCAAAACAATTTTTTTGGATTTTTTACAGCGTTTTTTAATATCATACGATACTGAAGTTGAAACAGCCATCCTCAGCTAAAAAATTGATATAACTTTGAAACTATTAGAGATATTTTTAAACAAGTTGACTCTCAATTCTGTCACTATTATTTATCACTTGTTATGCGCAATTATGTTTATACGCAAAAACCCCTCATTATATCGATCCCTTCACACCTGCTACCGCATTTTTAACAGCGTTGTCAAATATAACCGATTTCCAGGAATATAAGGAAAAACAAATGATTTTATATACATCGCCCATCACATTATGAC
Source organism: Tetropium fuscum (assembly GCA_964058915.1). Lineage (NCBI taxonomy): Eukaryota > Metazoa > Arthropoda > Insecta > Coleoptera > Cerambycidae > Tetropium > Tetropium fuscum. Next base: position 147,695 of record CAXKVY010001072.1, read on the forward strand.
ATTATCATGTAGTATAACAAAATATTGTTCACACTATTTACCTTTCGTCATATCATAAAACATTGGATGGTGAATGTGATGCAGAATAAGAATGTTTCCCATTCAAATATTACGGATCCATTTTACACGTTCCTCGGCCGTGTCATATCGGCATCATTGGCGTTCATTTGGGTGCCTAATACCATCGAACATTTTGGGGTAAAGTGGGGTCAACAATAATTCTTGAAATAGAAGTAAAGTTTAATTTCGTGTATCATTTTGATGGGTTTTGTGTTAAAATTGATTAGTTATTCGTATTCTATCAAAACATAACAATGAAATGTTGAATGAATGCGCCTTTATAGTCAATTATAGTGACGATTTTAGCTTGCTCTAAGAAAAGTTATACTGCCCCGATCTCCCATTGCGGCAATTGTGGGTATCCTTTGAATATTTTTTTATGTCTCATATTTCGATGTTACAAACAGTACTTTTATAATTTAGTTCAGTAGACTTTCACATCAATTTCCTGTTGAAAACATAATATTTTTTAGGGTACATTTACTAAATAATGTAATTGATATTAATTATTGATGGAATGAAAAAAATAATGCATAAAATAAAAAATAAATAAAACTGCGTTATTTGATCAAAAAAACGCTTTATTTTTAAATAAACAATTGCAACTTTCAGATATTTTATTACTCAACAAAACTGCCTTGAATGTCCATTATTGTAACTGCATTATTTAATAAGTCATAATGGAATCGAAAACATTGAAAACACCTTTAATTTTTATAAACAAATGCGCATAGTTACTGACAAATAAATAATAGTTACAAAATTGGGAGTTAACTTGTTTAAAGATTAATTATTCCTCTACAAATTCGACTTATCGACTCGAATTATCTATTTCGATATCTTTAATAGTTTCAAAGCTATTATTTTTTACGCTGCAAAAAAAAAATACAAAAAATGTTTTCAATATATTGTTGCATATGGCTGTTTTTTTAATGTTTTTAGAGAAAAAATATTTTTTTTTTAGAAAAAAATATAATTTTCTGAATTTGTTAATAAATTGTTAAGTTAATAAACAATGAAATTATAGCTAAATTTATTTTTATTTTATAGAGGACTGTCAATTATGATTTTTAAGAAAAAAATAATTTCTTAACCATTATTTAAATGATTTGTTATTGGTTAAATGAAAAAAAAATGATTATAAACAATAAGATAATGTTTTTAAGAAAAGTTTTTTCCTAAAAATCATAATCTCAAAACAAAATTGTAAAAAAAAATTAAAAAATATTAAAGTAGTCAATTTGTTTATAAATAATTTATAAATAAATAATTTATAAACAAAATTTTTTTACCGTAAATTAATATCTCTAATCCCAAAACAGTAATATGATAATGAATATTTAAAAAAAAATAAACAACATTACTTTGATTTTGAATTTTTAACTTACACTTTAAACTTAAAAAAATTATTATTAACAAAATAAACAACTTTTAAAAAGTTTTTTAACGTGATCTTCTTAAGTACACTTATAAGAAAGGCTCCAAGAATCGACAAATTTATAGGCCTATTATTAAAACGTTTTTTGTTGTCTCCAATGACAACGGAGGTCCCAAAAAATTTTTTAAGTTAACAATCGCCTAACTTGTTTAAAAACTAACTTTCTTTTCGACGGACACCTTATTCTTTAAAATGTTAAGAATCATCATCATCAATGACCATAAGACCCTACGAATGCTGCCTACGTCATCAGTCTCTCTTATGATTGTGGACTCGCAATATTGTAATATGTATTGTTTTCCGTAGAAAGATGATTGTTGAAAACAAATGACAGTGGCTCCTCAACCGGAATGGATTTTATGATAGGTGGCTTGGCCGCTAGCGGGGCGTGCATCTTCAGCAACCCTTTCGACGTCTTAAAGACTCGGTTGCAGCTCCAGGGGGAGCTACGAGCCAGGGGACAGCACGAGGTTTATTATAAGAACGTGTTTCACGCGGGTTGGGTGGTTGCCAAGAACGAGGGCATACGGGGCCTGCAGAAGGGACTGTCGGCCGCCCTCGTTATGCACAGCGTCCGGAATAGCGTCAGATTAGGCAAGTTTGCGTGTAGTGCAGGCTGTCTACGGATTTTGACCCTTATGTGGAGATGCAGTAAACCGAAATATGTAAAAATCAACTTGCAGCTCCGGGTCTCATGGTAAATTGGGCCAAAGATGGCCAAAAACGGTTTTTTCAATTATAGTAAAAGTTGTAGAACTATTAATTACAGATCGATCTGTGGAGATCCGATGTCAAAAAATTCAAAAATTAATTTTTTATTTGCAAAAAGTCGTTAAAAACCCCCGTTTTTTTGGAACGCGCATATCTTCGTGACGATGAATAATTTTTTTACGAAACTTGGTGAAAGTGGAGATCTCTACTAACTAAAAAAGATCATTTTCAAAAAAATTAAAAATAGTATAAAGTTTTTGCAAAAATTGATTTTTTCGAAAAAATCACGTTTTTTTTAAAATCTCGATAGCTCATACACACTCATATTTGGAGTCAATTTTTAGCTTAAAATTTTCTCGAAATGTTATACTACCATTTTTATTTAATGCGCGCTTTTTAAATTAATCGTAAATATGTGAAAAATCGGTTGAAAAATGGGGGTTTTTTGGCAACAAAAAAAATCGATTTTTTTTTCAAGAAATTTTTTTCCCTTTTCTGTTAGCAGCATTGAATAGCTGGTATTTTTCTATAAATTTGAAAAAAAAAATTATCTACGACCCTTTGGAGCTGAGATAATTTTTTTTTTGAAAAAAATCTAGTGTCGCTATCTTTTAATATTAAGGGCGGAAATTTCCAAAGAATAGAGAGCGAATATGTCATTGTAGTATTTTTTTATGTAAAATACAAGTGTTGGACTACAAACTCTGTAAATATCAGCCCTTAATATTAAAAGATAGCGACACTAGATTAAGAAAAAAATTATCAGCTCCAAAGGGTCGTAGATAATTTTTTTTTTCAAATTTATTTATTGCGCGCTTTTTAAATTGATCGCAAAATATGTGAAAAATCGCTTGAAAAATTGAGGTTTTTTTTGACAACAAAAAAATCGATCTTTTTTCAAGAAAAAAGTTTTTTTATTTGCAAAAAAATCGTCAAAAACCCCCGTTTTTTTGAAACGCTCATATCTTCGTGACGATAAATCATTTTTTCACGAAACTTGGTGAAAGTGAAGCTCTCTACTAACTAAAAAAGATCATTTTCAAAAAAATTAAAAATATTATAAACTTTTTGCAAAAATTGATTTTTTCGAAAAAATCACGTTTTCTTTTAAATCTCGATAGCTCATACACACTTTCATATTTGGAGTCAATTTTTAGCTTAAAATTTTCTCGAAATGTTGTGCTAACATTTTGATTTATTGCGCGCTTTTTAAATTAATCGTAAATATGTGAAAAATCGGTTGAAAAAGGGGGGTTTTTTGGCAACAAAAAAAATCGATTTTTTTTTCAAGAAATTTTTTTTCCCTTTTCTGTTAGCAGCATTGAATAGCTGGTATTTTTCTATAAATTTGAAAAAAAAATTATCTACGACCCTTTGGAGCTGAGATAATTTTTTTCTAGTATCGCTATCTTTTAATATTAAGGGCGGAAATTTCCAAAGAATAGAGAGCGAATATGTCATTGTAGTTTTTTTTTATGTAAAATACAAGCATTGAACTACAAACTGTAAATTTCTGCCATTAATATTAAAAGATAGCGACACTAGATTTTAAAAAAAAATTATCAGCTCCAAAGGATCGTAGATATTTTTTGTTCAAATTTATTTATTGCGCGCTTTTTAAATTGATCGCAAAATATGTGAAAAATCGCTTGAAAAATTGAGGTTTTTTTTGACAACAAAAAAATCGATCTTTTTCAAGAAAAGTTTTTTTATTTGCAAAAAAATCGTCAAAAACCCCCGTTTTTTTGAAACGCTCATATCTTCGTGACGATAAATAATTTTTTCACGAAACTTGGTGAAAGTGGAGCTCTCTACTAACTAAAAAATATCATTTTCAAAAAAATTAAAAATATAAACTTTTTGCAAAAATTGATTTTTTCCAAAAAATCACGTTTTCTTTTAAATCTCGATAGCTCATACACACTTTCATGTTTGGAGTCAATTTTCAGCTTAAAATTTTCTCGAAATGTTGTACTAACATTTTGATTTATTGCGCGCTTTTTAAATTAATTGTAAATATGTGAAAAATCGGTTGAAAAATGGGGGTTTTTTGGCAACAAAAAAAAATCGATTTTTTTTCCAGAAATTTTTTTCCCTTTTCTGTTAGCAGCATTGAATAGCTGGTATTTTTCAACAAATTTGAAAAAAAAAATTATCTACGACCCTTTGGAGCGGAGATAATTTTTTTTTGAAAAAAATCTAGTGTCGCTATCTTTTAATATTAAGGGCGGAAATTTCCAAAGAATAGAGAGCGAATATGTCATTGTAGTATTTTTTTATGTAAAATACAAGCATTGAACTACAAATTCTGTAAATTTCAGCCCTTAATATTAAAAGATAGCGACACTAGATTTAAAAAAAATAATAGCAGCTCCAAAGGGTCGCAGATAATTTGTTTTTTCAAATTTATTTATTGCGCGCTTTTTAAATTGATCGCAAAATATGTGAAAAATCACTTGAAAAATTGAGTTTTTTTTGCCAACAAAAAAAATCGCTTTTTTAAAAAAAAATATTTTTTTCCCTTTTTTGTTAGCAGCATTGAATAGCTGGCATTTTTTTGTAAATTTGAAAAAAAAATTATCTACGACCCTTTGGAGCTGATAATTTTTTTTTTAAATCTAGTGTCGCTATCTTTTAATATTAAGAGCGGAAATTTCCAAAGAATAGAGAGCGAATATGTCATTGTAGTATTTTTTATGTAAAATACTAGTATTGAACTACAAACTCTGTAAATTTCAGCCCTTAATATTAAAAGACAGCGACACTAGATTTAAAAAAAAATTAGCAGCTCCAAAGGGTCGTAGATAATTTGTTTTTTCAAATTTATTTATTGCGCGCTTTTTAAATTGATCGCAAAATATGTGAAAAATCGCTTGAAAATTTGAGGTTTTTTTTGACAACAAAAAAATGGATCTTTTTTCAAAAAAAAAAAATTTTCCCTTTTTTATTAGAAGCATTGAATAGCTGGCATTTTTTTTGTAAATTTGAAAAATATGTATCTACGACCCTTTGGAGCTGATAATTTTTTTTTTAAATCTAGTGTCGCTATCTTTTAATATTAAGAGCGGAAATTTCCAAAGAATAGAGAGCGAATATGTCATTGTAGTATTTTTTATGTAAAATACAAGTATTGAACTACAAACTCTGTAAATTTCAGCCCTTAATATTAAAAGATTTTTAATTTTTAACACTAGATTTTTTTTAAAAAATTATCAGCTCCAAAGGGTCGTAGATAATTTTTTTTTCAAATGTATTTATTGCGTGCTTTTTAAATTGATCACAAAATATATGAAAAATCGCTTGACAAATTGGGTTTTTTTTGACAACAAAATATCGATCTTTTTTCAAGATTTTTTTTCACTTTTTTGTTAGTAGCATTGAATAGCTGGTATTTTTCTATAAATTTGAAAAAAAAATTTTTAAATACGACCCTTTGGAGCCGAGATAATTTTTTTTTAAATCTAGTGTCGCTACCTTTTAATATTAAGGGCGGAAATTTCCAAAGAATAGAGAGCGAATATGTCATTGTAGTATTTTTTTATGTTAAATACAAGTATTGCACTACAAACTCTGTAAATTTCAGCCTTTAATATTAAAAGATAGCGAAACCAGATTTTAAAAAAAAATTCCAATTCCAATCAGCTCCAAAGGGTCGTAGATAATTTTTTTTTTCAAATTTATAAAAAAATACCAGCTATTCAATGCTGCTAACAAAAAAAGAAAAAAAAATCTTGAAAAAAGATCGATTGTTTTGTAAAAAAAACCCGATTTTTCAACCGATTTTTCGGATATTAACGCTCAATTTAAAAACAATTTAAAAAGCGCGCAATAAATAAAATTGGTAGTACAACATTTCAAGAAAATTTTAAGCTCAAAATTGACTCTAAATATGAAAGCGTGTATGAGCTATCGACATTTTAAAAAAACGTGATTTTTTCGAAAAAATCAATTTCTGCAAAAAGTTTATAATATTTTTAAATTTTTTGAAAATAATCTTTTTCAGTTAGTAGAGAGCTACACTTTCACCAAGTTTCGTGAAAAAACGATTTGTTGTCCCGAAGATATGAGCGATTCAAAAAATCGCGATTTTTAACGATTTTTTGCAAATAAAAACTTTATTTTCGAATTTTTTGACATCGGATTTCCGCAGATCGATCCTTTTAACAGTTCTACAACTTTTGTGTAAAACTTTTTTTCATTTCATGCCACCATGACGGTAAAATTGAAACCGTTCTTGGCCCTCTTTGGACCCAATTTACTATGAGACCCGGATGTGTATTTTGGCTTATTGAAATCTACGAAAAATTTCCGATTTTTTACATTTTTTTTTTTGTTTACTGAATCTCCGAAGTGAAAAATTAACATAGGGCCAAAAATAGGCAGACTGCAAAAAACAAAGATGTTATGCTAATAAAAATAATAATTTTAGGGACATATCAGTGGTTGAACAAACAAGGGTACTTAACCGATCAAAAGGGCAAGACTATCGTATACAAGAGCGCTGCTGCTAGCGCATGCGCAGGAGCAGCGGGGGCGTTCCTCGGCAGCCCTTTATTCTTAATAAAGACACAGTTACAGTCTCAGGCGGCTAAGCAGATCGCTGTGGGGACCCAGCACGGGCATGACGGTGCCTTCCAGGCTTTGAAGAATATATTCGTGAACTATGGGGTAAGTCATATATTTATATAGTCCGAGCATTCTAGAGAAGCGCATAAGAACATAATTGGATTAAAAAAATATGGCCTTGTAGGTAAAACAATTTAAATATGAGTTTCTATTTCTCACCTCGCCTCACGTCAGGGTTGCAAGAGTTTAAAACAAATTGTTTAAAACACATTTGTTTTAAACATGTTTAATATGAAATTGATTTTTATAGATTTTTTCGTTGGATATTGTCGTTTACACCCTTTTTAATTTTGATAAAATAATTAAAATAGTCCCCCCGTTTAGCCTACCGTAAGAGTCCCCCATCCCCCGTCCCCCCTACCGTAAGAGTGTAAAGTCACTGATAATAGGATTCGTCGTGAAAAGTTCTACTATCACGTAAAATAAAATCGAATAAAAATACTTTACGGAAATTAACCGTAGGGATAATTGAAGTGTTAATTATTTTTACTTGTTAATTTGCCAACAGACGGCACTAGTGGAATTAAGATAGTCCCGAGCTGGCAAGTTGTAAAGCGACTTTTCTCAATTATGGGTGGGATTCGAGGTCTATGGTGACGGATTGTAAAAATTATATACGTATAATGTTGAAAAGTAGAGATTTGTCAATGGAATCTTACCACACGTTGACTTGTACTGGACAGCAATATTGGTTTTGTGGCTGCTGCGTAGGAGACACAAAAGATTTAAATAAAACACAGAATTAAACTTAAAACGAAATAAAAACGAAAATTCTAAGGAAATAACCGTACGTTATGGTTATGATAATATAGAGAAAATAAAAATGTATGTTTGAATGGTTAAAATAAAAGCGATTTCTTAAAATAGTAGGTAGGTACTAAAGCGATCAGCGATCAGCTCACTGGCTCAGTCAAGTAAGGTGTGGTTTGGCAAGGCAGTCGGCCTCGCCGTCCACTAGATTGGGCTGTTTTAGAGTCTTCTCGATCAATTTTCTTTGGTCCTGTTCTTTTCTTCGGTGTCGTCTGCTTCTTCTCGTATCAGTCGTGCTGAAATATAAGATCGTGATTATATTATACTTACCCGTTCTCCAGGCTTTGGGTCTTTGGCCGCTTGTGAGATCCTGCTTCCTCTGGATCGTAGTCCATGGCCAGCCGGATAAGCAGATTCCCGTTGTTGTCTGTGATGACGTAGAGCTTCTTGGCTCTTGGTCCTCGATCATCTCTGTGGCCGTCTTGTATTTCAGATCCCCTCGTATGACCTCGTTGGTCATATACCAAGGGGCGCCTACTACAGTCCGAAGCGCTATGTTTTCCACTGCTTGGATCCTCTTAAGTTGCGTCTTCGCTGCGTATCGCGATGTGGTGGACGCGTAGGTCAGCTGGGGGCGTAAGACGGTCTTGATGAGGGTTATCTTGTTCTTCAGGCTCAGCCTCTTGCCGCCGGCTAACATTGGGTACAGCATGGCTCGTGTAAACTTTGCCTTTTTCGTAGTGGCATCTATATGGTCCTTCCATGTCAGGGCTCGATCCAGGGTCACGCCAAGGTACTTGACGTTGTTCTCCCACTGGACGTTGACGTCGTTTATGGCGACGTGTCCTGTTGGTCTCTGCTTGCGAACCCTCCGGAACAGCACTGCTTGGCTCTTCTCCGCGTTGATTTCCACCTTCCATCGGTTGCACCAGTCCTCGAGAAGCGACGCGGCTTCCTGAAGGTAGCGGGTATGGCTTGTCTCGCTTACGAGGATCTGCGAGGATGGCGGTGTCGTCTGCGTAGAGGGCCCTGGTGGTGTTATTCGTCCTCCGCATGTCCGCGGGGTATAGGTTGAACAGGTGTGGGGAGAGTACGGTCCCTTGGGGCACTCCTGCTTCTAGACGTCTATCGGTTGACAGCTCTCTTTCTACTCTGCTAATCCTCTGCCTACTCTGACCAATCCGTCGTGCAATACTCTGTCGAAGGTTTTAGCGATGTCCAGGAAGATTATCCCTGTGACCTCTCTTCGGTTGAATCCCTCCTGTGACCTTCGTATTGGCGAAGTTCGCCCTGGCTACGATCAGGTTGCCGCTCATCGCTGTCCACAGGTCCTTGTTCCTGAGGATGATGGGGGGCACCTTGTCCTTCTTAGGTGTCCTGTTATCTTGTTCCGCGGTTTCCTCGGGCTCCGTTGCTTGGGTCTCTGTGGTCTTGGCGGCTGCTGTGGGGGCCTGCCTCTTGGGTCTCTTCTTCATCCGATGTGTCGATCATCGGCCGGTACTTCTTCTTGGACATCTTTGTCGGCTAGCCCTGGGACTTTGGCTCGGAGACTGGTCCTGGGACTCCATATCCACGTCTTGGTGGACATGGTGGCATCAGAAAAGCCATGCTTTTCTGATGCCGCCTCTCAACAGAGAGGCACTGAACACAGTAGGACACTGAACACAGTGTCCTAGGGCTGCTACTAGCTACCTTGAAGGGCTTGCTCAGACTCAGCAGGGCCCTCTGGAGATGCCATCTCTAGACTAGACAGGAACTCGTCCCTGTCTATGATAGCTGCCTCCTCCTCGGTTGTTAGGGCTGACTGATAACCCTGTTGTCACGCTCTTAGCTTCGGTGCGGAGGTTCAGACAGACCACTTTTCCCTACAGGCAGTATCTGTAGGGGCCACGAATAACTTCTAGTGGAGAAGGGCGGAAGCCAGGTCACGTGATACACCGATAGGTCTTGTATTACCCTATCTTCGAGAAGAACACAGGTTTATGATTACAGCAGTAATCATAAACTATATCATAAACTAGCAGGCGGAGGAAGCAATAATACTACGCGTGTATTAGTACATCTACAGTAAAGCGTGCGAACTTTCTGAACTTTCGCGGATATGATGTACGCGGACTAGTTTTGTCGGAAGTTGCTTGCGTGACTCAGGTAGCCTGTGAAGTCCCTGCTGCATGCAAAATGCTCAGCAGAAGGGTGGATGCAAAATGCGACAACCCGAAGGGTGCAGGATGCTACGACCCGAACTACAGCCTATTGGGTGAACCCACACGATTTCCACGTGTATTTAATTACGATTTCGGAGACCGGATTTCCTTAGCGCTTGTTAATAAATTACACTTGGTTTTCTTCTGTGACGGGGAACGGTAGCAGCAACCACGGCAAGTCACAACCTGTCTGATTCGAGCAAACAGCAGGCGAAGGCGGTGGGCAGAGTGAGCAGGTGCTCGTGGTTAGCGACTCACTGCTAACTGACTTTACAGCTGCTTTTAAATGATTTCGGACGGTTTATTCGCGTTGAAGCGTAATCTCCCTACCTACCGATAGCGTTGGGAGTGCAGCGCATGTGGCGCTGTCTGGTATTTCGGTGCCTTGAGGTGACGGCTACGCGGATTCTTGTTACTGGAAAAACTATTTACGGCGGCGTGGTACCCAGAAGGGGTTTGTTTATGACCTGGTTATAAGCTGAACTGAATGTACAATTTAATAACAATATTTACCTAAAAGGAAATGAAATGTTACAAGGCATATTGACGGAGAGAATAAAATAAAATTGAAATTAACGTAATGAGGTGGTAATTATTTCTACTTCATTACACTGTAAAAAATAAGAAATAATTAATTTATCTTAGCAGAAAGTTAAAACATGAAAAGCCTTGGTAGGCAGTTCAACGATTTTATATCTAGAGTCTTGCAAAAGACAGTTTATGTGCATCCACTGCGTAGTTCTTGGCTTCAGGTAATAATTCTCTTAATTAGGCTCTAATCGCCTGCTCATGTAGTTTTATGGTCGGTCCGTCTGCTAGGCACAAACTGTAGGGGTAGTGGGTGGGGGTCTCTGGGTGTAGAATGACATAAGAGGCGGCCTGCGAGTGGTTGTATAGCATATGGCCATTTGAGTTACTTCTGTTGTTAAGCCCGATATTGTGCTTGGCGTTAAGGTCGCCTATTATTATTATTTTGTCACCTAAAATCATTATTTCGTCCAGATCTCTGTGATTCTATTTTGCGGCCTATTGTATGCTGCTACGATATATGTATTCTTGTATAGCTTTATGATAGTGTGCTCTATGGCTATATTAATATTTTCGACCTTTTGATGCGAGACATTGTTCTTTATGAGAACTGCCATGCCTCCCCTAAGGGTGGGACGATCACTTCTATGTATTATATAATTATGTATCTGTCGCCGCCACAAACAATAGAAACAGTACTCAATTTCGACTTAGAAAAATCACGTTTGTAGTAAGTACAGTGATTATACTTGATAGCAAGTGTAGAGAACTCTGGACTCTGGAGAAACTAAAATAACAGCCAACTTTCCATAGAAACTGCAGTCAAATCTGAAATACATATAAAGGGTCCGCCAATAAGCGCGCTCGATCTTTAAAATGAAATAAAGCAAGTTGTGTGAGAGGTATAAATGAAATTTATTTTTTGTTTGAAAGAGTATTCGAAGGCATTATGTATGGAAAATAATATCGGTCAAATGTCCACCTCGGCTTCGCTGGGTGGCGCGCATACGAGAAGTCCAATTTTCAATGACTCTGGCGCACAAATCGGGCTGTATATCATCGATGGCGTGGCGTATGTTGACTTTGACGGCATCAGTGTTTTGTGGTTGGTTTGCGTAGACCTGTGATTTAAGAAAACCCCACAAGAAATAGTCTAGTGGGGTTAAATCGCACGATCTCGGTGGCCAGTTGATGTCGCCTCCGCGCGAGATAACCATTCCTCCGAAGCGCTCGTGCAGAAGATCCATTGTGGCGCGCGCTGTGTGGCTCGTAGCGCCGTCCTGCTGAAACCACATATCCTCGACATCCATATTGTCGATTTCATGCCAGAAAAAGTTCGTTATCATGGATCTGTATCGTTCGCCGTTTACCGTGATGGACACACCATCGTCGTTCTCGAAGAAATACGGCCCGATGATGCCTCCGGCCCAAAATCCACACCAAACAGTTACCTTTGCTGGGTGCATTGCTTGTTGGCTGATTGTTCACCGAACCGGTTGCCTCGAATTTGTTAATCAAACGACGGATAGTCGACTCAGCAGGACGATCAATTGCACCGTAAAATTGGCGGAGCGCGCGGAACGTTGCTCGAACCGATGAATGATTTTCGTAATAAGTTTTAACGATTTGCACATGTTGCTCGCGGCTGAATTGGTTCATGGTGATTTGTGAAGATACACTGAATAATAACAACTACGTTTGCCAACTCTACCACAAACAACATGGCCGCCATGAGCTGTCAAAGATCGAGCGTCCCTATTGGCGGACCCTATATATCTGGCAAGTGCAGCAAACTTTTAACTTTGAGAAAATAAAAAGCTAAGTACTTACAACAGAAACAGTAGTCAATTTTGACTTAGGATCACAACATACGTAGCAGATCTTGCACAAGAAAGTGCAGTAAAACCGAATAACCTACATAAATTAAAACTTCAAAAGCGTTAAAATAAACAGCCGTAAACCAACTCTTAAACATAAGAAAATACTTCCGGAAATGATCCCCAAAGTGCTAGAACATACAGGGGCTAAAAGTAAAATACTATCCCCCAAGAAAAAGAAACGAAAACGCCCCGGAAAACTACTGAAAACAACCGGAACCGACGCATTTAAAAGCCAATACGAAAATACCACAGCCAGAGAAATCAGACAGAGGACCCTGGACTTTAGTGGCCCCGGAAGAGGATTAGACATAAACACTGACAACTACAGTGCAAGCATATCTGACAACAACACTACAAATCTCACGGTAAGCTCGAACAACATAAACGATACTAACCTTAGTAGTAATCAAAACTCAAACTCATCCTCACCCAAATCAACACCTAGATCAGTGTATGTCACACCCCCTATCCTAGAATATAGACACATAAACTATAATGAACAATATATCCCTACGCTAAGGAATACAACCCTAACCACCACCACAACTACAACTAATTCCACAACAATAAACATAACACATTCTACACCCAGAACATCCCCAACTAGCGAAACAGAACACATAAGTACACAATCATCTATAAACATGAATAATGAGACAGTGCTGGAAATAGGGGAACAAACTGAATCTGGGTTTGTTCCGGGTGAAACAGGTTTAAATAATATACAGGTAACCGAAAATATAAACATCAAAGACGCCAAATCTAAGACACTCAGTCCGAGTAAAACTAAATTGAGGTCAAATAGGCCACAGAAAGCATATGCAGATACGCCACTAGATTTAAATACATTTGATTTTGTAATCCCTACCCTAGAGACACAAATACCAGATAAAAAACGAACAGAAAAATTAACCCCACATGCGCTATTCCCAGAAATATGTATAAACCAAAATGCTGATGATGTGGTTTCTGAGACTGAAAAGTCGCAGCCCCTTAGCAGTAACCCATTTATAACCCCACATGATAAAAATAAACTTACTAAAAAAGCTAAAAAACAAAAACCAGTCATACAAAAAAGAAATACATCATCCTCATCTGAGGACATAGAAACAGAGCATATGAAAAAGAAAAAAAAAAGAACCTCAATAACACCAAAAAATATCCACAGTAAGGATGATGAAATTATGATAGTTAACTCAGAATCAGAATCAACACAAATTCAACAAAAACCCTTGCAACACCAAAAAATAACTAAAACAAATACTAATAAAGATACAACCAATAATCATAGAGACAAACTGCCTCCCCCCATTCACATATATACAGACTCACATGCCAATATCGTCAAACACATTAGAAACAATACAGATGAAAATACAATTTTTAAGTATAATAATAGCTCATTAATATGCTACACTAAAACTTCAAGAGATCACGGTAGAGTCATGAACCTATTAAAAAAAGATAAAACGGAATACTATACTCACAATATGAGTAACATACGACCAATTAAGGTAGTAATTAAATACATACCTTTAGATACCCCTGAAACAGAAATCGAGGAAGACCTCAGAATTCAAAATTTACCCTTCCTAAATATTGCAAGGATAATGGTTAGCAAAGATGGCAGAAAAGTGCCATCAAATATCCTCCTGGTTACTATCCCTAGAGAGGCTGCACCCGAGTACTATACGCTTAATGAACTGTCTACTATCGAGTCAGTGTTAGTGAATATAACAGGCCCGAAGTGGCACAGTGTCATCGCTGCCAGTACTTTGGGCATGCTTCTCAGCTATGTAATAGAAAGCCAAGATGTGTCAAATGTGGCAAAGACCACATAAACAATGCATGTAATGCAACCAATTGTGTCTGTGCAAACTGTGGTGGTGATCATCCCGCAAATTACAGGGGATGCTCAGCCTACAGGGAAGCGAAAGACAAGCTCACAAACATTAGACTGGCTAGGGATGGTAACCAGAGAGTAAACACTGCACAACCACAAAAACAGGTGAACATGGCGGCTTGGAACACAAACACAAAACAGACTGACAATGACAATTACAATGGAAATACAGATACACAGACACAGGATAATATAACTAAATGGAATGCATTTAGAAATAAAGAAAGAGCACAACGTGCACAACAAAATCAAAAACAAGAAGTCACTGAAACAGATAGCTCCTATAAAGATATAATTAACTTTATAAAAAATTTTGATCTTACAAAAATATGGGACACTATAAAAAAATTATTTACAGAAATAATAAACTAAGACAACCCAATTGATAAAATCATTGCTGTAATAGAAGCGCTAACTAGCCTATTTTAAAATTAATCAATAATAGTCACAGATACGAACATAACAATGAACAATAAACGTAACGGACTGAAAATACTAAACTATAATGCAAATGGGATACATAGACAAAAGACAGAACTCAGAATACTACTATAGGACGAAGACGTAGCCATATGCATGTTGACAGAGACAAAACTGACTGACTCCACACAATTCGCCATCAGGAACTACCGGGTTATCAGAGAAACCCGAGCTGCAGGAACTGTCGGCACCGCACTACTTATAAAAAACAATATAAAACACCACCAAATCATAATACCACAGCTTAACACACTTGAAGCCACGGCGGCAATAATAGAACTCAATAATAAACAAATTATGGTCATCTCTTGCTATCGCTCTCCAAGCAAAACCTTTATTAGTGCGGAACTTGCGTTCCTCATGACTGCGCACAACAGCGTGATCCTTTTCATGGAACTTTGAACTAGAAAACTGGCAAGAAAACTGGGCAGGAGCTAAACTCCACGATTATCTATCAAAAAATTTAGACATTAAAATAGTACCTCCTGATATTCCTACTAGAAGACCACCTGCAAATTCAAAAGTAGATATAGGGCTAATTAAAAACATTAACTGCCATATTGAATCCAACACCCTAATAAAGTTAAATAGTGACCACTATCCAGTTATCACAAGCATAGAGCTACCACATCACAAGATTCCGATACCAGTCAGATACTCCGAAAAGGATCACGACTGGGACCTATTCCGGAGTTACCTGGTGGCGAACACTACAAATAATCCCACTTGCGACACCCCCGCGCAAATAGAAGTCGCAGTCGGTAAAATCACGACGCTGATCAACCGAGCTATGAATGTCTCCCTAATAAAACGTAAAACCTCATCCTACACTAACCAACTGCCTTGTCATATAATCAATCTGATAAAAGACAAAAATAAACTAAAAGTACAATATCACAGAACAGGCAACCCTCAAATCAAAACGCAAATCAACCATATGCAAAAAATAATCACTAAAAACATAAAGGAATACCATAACAACAAGATTTATGACGAGGCAGTCTCCCACGCCCATGATCCTTATCACATACCAAGAATGTTCACCAAAAAGTCCTTCGATATCACACCATTGACCACATCCACTAAAATAGCGCACACAGACTCTGAAAAAGCGGAAATGCTAGCGGAACAGTACCAAACACAATTTACACCAAACCAAATAATGCTGGACAACTTTAACTTGGCTATGCGATATCAGCAACACATAAGCACAAGTCCTCTAAGTCCCAATGAAAAACCAATATATTTCAAGCCCTCACAAATAAGAAATAGAATTAACAACATCCCTTCCAAAAAAGCACCAGGCCTTGACAACATAAAAAATTATGCGCTAAAAAAGTTACCCCTAGCACCAATACTCAATCTCACTAAAATATACAATGCGACCCTAAAACTAATGTATTATCCAAGTCGATGGAAACAATATAAAATAATCCCGGTTAAAAAACCAAATAAAAGGGCTAGACACCCTTCTACTTATAGGCCAAGCAGTATTTTATCAGCGCTGGCCAAAATCCTAGATACGCTAATACTTGAGGAGGTACTGGCCTTCACCGAGGGGAATGATATCATCAGTGAGAGCCAGTACGGCTTTAGAGGAAAGCACTCAACAACTTTGCAACTTTTCAGGGTCTGTGAGCATATTACATCCAATTTTAACCGCAATCATAGCAAGGCATTAGTCACGCTGGACTTAGAGAAGGCCTTTGACAAGGTTTGGCACCCAGGGCTCCTGTTGAAACTACAACAAGCGGGGTTCCCCGAACGAATCATTAGAATAATAAATTCATACATAACTGGAAGAGAATTTCAAGTCCCACTAAATGATACCTACTCCGAACCACAACCGGTACGGTCAGGGGTTCCCCAGGGCTCGTCTCTGGGACCGATACTGTTCAATTTGTACATTAATAATATACCTATACCTGAAGTTGCCAGACAAAAAATAGCCCTTTACGCGGACGATACAGCCCTGGTTGCCAACTCTAGGTCTCAGCAACTAGCTGAGTCCCTAGTCCAAAGACTCGTAAATAAGACAACTGACTTCTATAGGAGCTGGGGTCTGCACATCAACCCGACTAAAACGCAAGCCGTTATGTTCACCACAAAGACACCCCGAGAACTGGTAGGACTTAGAGTCAGCAATACACAAATTGACTGGAGTGACGACCTGGAATATCTGGGAGTCACACTGGACAAAAAACTCAAATTCAGTAAACATCTCGATAAAACCACCATACAATATAATACTAGATATTATAAACTCTACTATGCAATGAAAAACATCCCACTGCATATGGCAAGCACTATATACAAAACTTATTTAAGACCGGTATTAACATACGCGGCACCAGTGTGGCTCCCCCTTATCTCCAGGTCGGCGCAAAGCAGACTCGAAGTCCTACAGAACAAATCACTCAGAGCAGTCACTGGACTACCCGTATATACTAGAATCACAGACCTCCTCAACTACACGGGAACTCCAAGGGTCTGCGACTTTGTATTACAAAGGCTATGCATAAATTTTAAGAAAAACCTGTATCAACTTGACAACCCTAGTCTAGACAGCGCCAAAACCCCTAAATTTGTGGAACACCCTCTGTTTCCGGCACTTAACTATTACTATAGTAATGAACCCTAGCCACGACACACAAACATAAGTCAATAGAAACACAATATCCCAACAAACAAACCCTATTCCTCAACCCAAGCATACAATAGACGATACCCAGATGTTTGTTAGCCATCTACGGCATCCCGATCAGCATTCTATTGTACACAGCAACCGGTAGGAGAAAAAAAAAAGGTGGGGACGGGGTAATACCACTACCACTACCACTAAAAAAAAAGCACCCTACCGGACTGTACCCTAATACTAACATAAACAACTACGAACAGAGAGCCAAAGTCGAGTTCTACTCACCTTTCGAAACCAGATTTCCACGTCGCCTTGCGACACTGCTCCCGCAGCACTCGCCGATGAGACGCAGTCATCGTCGAACCAAACCACGCATAATGCGCATTACCGAATCCCTTGCACGACAAGCATACCAGAACCCCGCTTCCAGGGGTTCTACACTCAACGTCCTCGACGGTATCTCCGGATACCAAAACAAATCCAAGAAGCTGCCGCCACCTTTGATGTTCGGTCCAGGGCAAACGGCGCCCATCTACAACATAAATTGTAGCCCTGCGATGCAGAATACCCCAACAAAAGGAGAGGCGAGTACATATCCTGTGACTGTGCACCGGTTTTAGGTAGGTTTCTGACAGGCACATTATATCAACTTTGTTACTGTTTAAGTAGTGGAGTAACTCTATTTTTTGTTTTAGGCCGGCGCAGTTCCAGCCTACTAATTTTATGTTATTGTCGTTGTACATTTTAGATTTATATGTTGTATTTCGGAAGGTGACCCGGGGTTTGTATTTTTTCTAGCGGGGTGGTAGCTTTTATTAGCATTGCGTTTAGGTGTTGTATATCTTGCACGGTCTCCCTTAGGTCGATCAGCGGCAGGCTGCTTATACTTATCTTTATTTTATTAAATAAAATAAATTATGTTTGGTAAAAAAATATTTTTTCTTATTTATTAAACACATAAACACTTGTACAAAATAGGAAGACAGAGAAAAGGTACATGGAAGTGTACAGCCAACGAAACCAAAAAGCGGTCGAAATAAAATTGTAGTGGACGATGATGCAAAGAATGCGATACGTAGAACGGTCCACGGTTTCTTTAGAAATAACGAATTGCCCACTTTAGATAAGGTGCTGCAAGGTATAAGTGAAAATGATATGATACCTAAAATGTGCAGGAGTAGTCTGGCAAAAATTTTGAAAGACATGAATTTTACGTATGGAAAAGTAGACAGAAAGAGTATTCTCATAGAAAGATATGAAATAGTTGCTTGGCGGATGGATTATCTTCGAAAAATAAAAAAGTCGAAACGAGGGGCGGAAAATTTTTTACACTGACGAAACGTGGGTCAACGAAGGACATACTATGAAGAGAGTCTGGCAGGATGGAAAAGTGAAAAATGCACGGCAAGCTGCGACTGAAGGCTGGACAACTGGTTTAAAAATGCCGTCTGGAAAAGGTCGCCGTTTAATATTATTTTTGTTTCTTGTGGGAAACATGGCTACCGGCGAACCACCCACTAAAAAATGGTGACGGGCTGAAAGCAATACTTCATGAGTGGTGTGGAAACTTGCATTCAATATCAGCTGTAGTGTTGAAAATCTACATATAAAAACCTACTACTTTAACCCCCTGTAAGTAGTTTAATCCCTTGTAAGTAGGTACCTATTGTTCATTGACTTTATTTTTATGTAGGTACTTACCATCCTAGATCACCTTCTACTTTCACCCCCCTAAGAAAAAAAATTGTCTACGCCAATGAAAAACATTGTGTAGGTCAGGGTTGCCGGTCGTTCAACTATACATACATATTGTACGCCGTATAGAGACGGGCAATCCGATTCTCTTTTATGAATTGATTCTCGCGATTCATTCCATAGAAATGAATCGATTCGTTCATTTGAACGAGATAAATAAGGTGGCACGTGTCACGTGCGTCGTGTTGTCTGTAAAACAATTGCTGGTTTATACTCGGTAGTTTCGAGTCTCGATACCTATCTCAAAACGTCTAATTTATTTTGCAGGTGCATGGTAAATATGGGCACGAGACAATTAAGTAATTAATTAATTAACGTAATATATCACATTAAATAAATCATAAAAATAAACATTCTTAATATAAATAATTATTTTTCTAAGTGTATTTCAAAGTAAATAACAATTTGTAGTTAATAGAGAGAAAGAGAGATGGACATTTGACACTTTTCATATAATTATACATAAAATAATCAATAACCATACAAATATTCTGCGCGATTTTAGGTTTAGTACGACTTGGCGTCCGCAAATCCGCTATATATTCAAAAGTTTTTCACTTTTTTCGATAGGAGCTCTAGTTTTTTAGCTATTTACTAAAAACCATTTTGGTAACTGCGAATTTTTCAGGTTAAGTTCGCCATTCAGGCGCTAGTTGAAAGAGATAGAAACTCATATTTATTTTTTTTTACTACTCGCCCATATTTTTTTTCTCCATGTAGGAATTTCTTCCTCCGAAAAAAAGGTTGACTGAGGTAATTTGTAGATATTTGGGCTCTGGAGGGGCGTGAATGGCACGATACTTAGAGCAGTGGTTGGATCTTCCGCCCAATTAACGTCCTTCGCTATAACTAAAGATTTACTCAGAGACTATGACCTATTTACCACCGTTCCAGTGGCGGCTTCTTTGTTCGCCAGCATTATTGGAGGGGTGTTTCAGACGGTTCTCATGACACCCTTTGATTTGGTTTCAACGAGACTCTACAACCAAGGTATTCATGTACCATGTACCCTGGTTCCGAAAGAGTGTGGAGTGATTCATACATAATATCACACCACCATCACAAGTGAACGGTCTGCCTATTTGCAATGGATCACAGAATCTCGTAGTGTGCAAATTCGTGTACACTCTATAGAAATGGTGGGCAGAACTCATTAGTAACCGGGTCTACCGCTCTCATTGGTCAGTTTTAGGCGGTTCTAAATTAAATTAAATTTCATTGGTCAAAGGTAAAGACGCGGGATTTCCTTTGATATATTGACGCATGCGCTGTTTCATGCATGTATGTTTTGGCGCGACAGTGGCGTTTCATTATGTCTTATGTACGGTTGATTCGCGATATAAATTAATTATAATATTGCGTTATACGCGAGTGTTTAGTGTTTTTATGCGATGGACGCGACGAATGCGAGTAGTAGTGGTTCTAAAACCAATAATTCCAATCATAAGCGACCGAATTTGACAGGAGGAGAACTGAAAATGATCAAAAATGTATACGAAGGAATATTCTTAAGATAATAAAAAAAAACATCACAAGTATACTTAAAAACAATGTTAGTAACTTGGATGTTTTATTTAATTTTTTTATTCTGCCCCCTCTAAAATGATACGCCTATGGAATTTCGTTCCCTTCGCACCTCATGTCCCTGAGCCGTCCATATGCTGGTGATGAATCACACCACACCATTTCGGAACCAGGGTATAATACATTTAATTGAATTACCAAACAAATGAAACGGTTGCTTTAATAACATGGAGCAATTTTTGCTAGTTTTATAAGAGTTTTATATCTCTTTAGGTGTAGACGCTACCGGGAGAGGCGTGCTGTACAGAGGCATCATAGACTGTTTTATAAAGATCGGCAGGTCCGAGGGGTTCCTGGGATTCTACAAGGGCATCGGGGCAAATTATATGAGGCTTGCCCCTCACGGGGCCCTGTGTTTGGTGTTCTGGGACATGTTGAAAGATTTCCAAATAAAATATTACGATACCAGGGAACGTTACTGAAAAACATCTCGGGTTAGGTATTTATTTTTGTAGGTAATTTTTGTATATATTGATTTGAAATATGTATAATAGCATAACTAGTCGTATTTATTTGTACAATTGCATATATATGAGTATTTAATATGAAAAAGAAATTGTTTTATTGCCCCTTCCTTAGCGAAGACCAAGACTTTAAAGCCTGTTGGTTATGGACAATATTATGTTAAGTATTAAGAACAGTAGGGTAATGTATAGTTCGCTTCGCTCAGCCTCCGATTTTGTCTGAAAACGGTAGAACCCTTAACGTTTGTGATGCTTATACTATTTTTGCAGAATCGCAATAAATGAAAACGAACTTATACGCGAGGGGATGACCGCTGACCGAAATTTGTACAAAAAGTTCCCCTTTGGGACTGAGTTCCCCCGAGTTCCTTCTGAATTCCTCGGAGTTCACATGAGTTCCCCAGAGTTCCATGTAGTTCCCTTTAGTTCATCTAGAGTTCCTTGGAATTTTCTTACTTACCTACAACCTTCATTGATCGACTCTACCACCTAATTTAATTATTATTTTTTAACAATGTCTTTTATAATTCATTTTTTGTTTCTTTCATTAATTTTTGTTTATAAATAAAATGTGTTTTGATCGTACATTTATTTTAAGACGGTTTATGGCCGAGTGCACCGTACGTGTTAATCCTGGATTACGGTTAAGTCCGACTTGCATGCAAATGTGTCAAAATAAGTCGGACTTAAACGTAATCCAGGATTAACACGTACGGTGCACTCGGCCATTAAGCGCCTATATGAAGTGGAGTCAAAAATAAAGTCAATAATAAAAATAATTCAAAAATGTTTTTATTCAAACAAAGTAACAAAATAAACATGTAGAATTCTTACAAAAACAACAAGTACCTAGCCTTTATTTACTGGTGTCCCCGAATGGGGTTACTTATATACAATAAGTGGACCTATTTAAATAAAAGTCTTGGATTAGGTCGAAGAAATTTGCAGTGATAGGGATTTAGGCTAGTGATCCGTCCAATAAAAACGGATTGCAAATAATTTTTGGCTGATATGAGCTCAACCAAAACAAATTCATCTAAATTAATTGAATCAACATTTTTTTCTTGAGTAGGTTTCTCTGCCTGCGACAAATGTTCATTTTCAGTTTTATCCATTTCAACCTCTTGAAATGACCCCCAGAATTGTCACTTGAGTTTATGGTATCCTCTGATCGAGCCTCTAATGAATCTGATAATACTTCTGTGTCAGTGCTATCATCATAGATAAGCGTCTCCTCATCTTCTTACTCTGAGGAGGAAATGTCTGTAAATCTGTTTTCTACGCTTAGATTTGGATTGTTTGTTGTTGTCTTCCATTTTTTCCAGAGCATTATTGTCTACGCCGGAGTTAGTTTGAAGGTTAGGATCGTTATTCTCTTTGCATCGTGCCCTCTTTGGTGTTTGAGTTCGAGTCTTATTTCAAGTTTATTTTGTAATGAATCTCTGTAGTATCGGAACTTACCCTTTCTTTTGGCTAATCTAGCAACCGACAAAGTGCTGATTTTCTGATGACAGCAGGCGTTCCATCATTGAGAGTGACTTTAAAAAAACTACCCTTTTCAACCAATCTGTCCTTTTGTTTAGAGTAATTTTTCAATTTTTAAACCATCAGTATGGAATGATTTTTCGATTAAAATGGGACACATATTAATGTAGTGCTGAATCCCAGGCAGGATGGTGTCGTTATTATGACGTATTTATTTCGTCAGTTTTTAGGATATAAATACGTTAAAAGAACTACAAGAGAGATGTCAAAATGACGAGAAAAAGTCACAGCCAAATGACGTTTAAATGACGTCATTAACTGTTTATTGGAATAATGCTATATGCCACAAGTAAAAAAAATTGCTACTGGTCTTTGAAGTTTAAAAAAAATTTTCTGAATTTTTTCAAACATTTTTGAAAAAACAGAATTTTTTCAAAAAATTTTGAAAAAAATTTTTAGAATTTTTTCAAAAAATTTTGAAAATTTTTTTAAATTTTTTCATAAAATTTTGAAAAAATAAAAAAAACAATTGCTTCTGGGTCTTGTTTCCAGGATATAAAATTCTATTCTAATTCGGTAGTTAAATGAACTACAAGAGAGACGTCAAAAGACGAGAAAAATTTTTTGCCAAATTTTTTGAATTTTTTCAACAAATTTTGAAAAAATTTTTAAAATTTTTTCAAAAATTTTTTAAAATTTTTTCAAAAAATTTTTTCAATTCTTTCAAAAAATTTTGAAATTCTTTCAAAAAATTCTAAAAATTTGGCTGTGACTTTTTCTCGTCATTTTGACGTCTCTCTTGTAGTTCTTTTAACTACAGAATTAGAATAGAATTTTATATCCTGGAAACAAGACCCAGAAGCATTTTTTTTTGAAAAAATTCTAAAAAAATTTTCTAATTTTTTTGAAAAATTTCTAAAAATTTTTTGAAAAAAATTAAAAAATTTTTCAAAATTTTTTGAAAAAATTCAAAAAATTAATTATTGATAATAATATAATTATATAACATTAATTATTGTAGACAAATAAGAAATAAGTATAACTAAAGGGAGGAAAAATGATCGTCGATAATATGACGTCAAATTCATGACGTCCTAAGGATTAGTAACGTTAGATTAAAAAGGTACGTCTGAATGACGAGAAAAAAGTGACGTTTTAAAGACGACATAGAAATGACGTCATATGTTCGGCCTCATATTGGTCACTTGACGTCTTAGACCTAAAATCACCTTAAACATAATAATGACGTAATAATGACGTAATAATGACGTTCGTAATCACTCGTCATTTTCTTCAAGATTTTCTCCATCCAATTCAGGACTTCTAAGTCGTTTTTCTACTTCAGGGGATACCAATCCAATTCCAACAGTCTTTATCGGGAGAAATTCCAATCGACTCTGCCTTTTGCCTGGAATCCTCCAATGCCTTTAACACTGTTTGTTGTATTTCTAAATCTAAAATTTGAGAGCCCTGTGAAATATTTTCAATGATTTTTTCGCGACGATCTTCTTTGACAAACATAAAATTTCTCCTGCAGTCATGCGATATATTAAATATAATTTGTATCCGATCGATCCTATTCAGAAAATATTTTATTGTAAAATTCACCACTGTGCAAAATGTTGAGGTGAGCGATCTTGTTGCTCGAAATAGTTTTAGCGAGAAATAGTTTCAGCGCATTTAAACTGCGTGTAGATGACGTTAGTACCATAATTGTGGAGAGAGTTCCTCGGAGTTCCTCAGAATTCCTCGGAGTTCCCCCAGAATTCCTTGGAGTAATCAGTCTTCCAGACTTCGAGTTCCTCTGAGTTCCTGTAGCTCGTACAAAAGATTTCTCCAACGGTTACCCCCTCCCCAAGCAGCATGGTGACGTCATTATTACGTTCTTTTAAGGTGATTTTAGGTCTAAGACGTCAAGTGACCAATATGAGGCCGAACATATGACGTCATTTCTATGTCGTCTAAAACGTCACTTTTTTCTCGTCATTCAGACGTACCTTTTTAATCTAACGTTACTAATCCTTAGGACGTCAAAAAATTTTGAAAAAATTAAATTTTTCAAAAATTTTTGAAATTCAAAAAAAATTTTTAAAATTTTTTGAAAAAATTCAAATAATTTGGCTGTGACTACAGCTTCCTCTTGACTACAGCTGACTCTTTTAACTACAGAATTAGAATAGAATTTTATATCCTGGACACAAGACCCAAAAGCAATTTTTTTTAAAAAAATTTTCAAAATTTTTTGAAAAAATTCTGAAAAATTTTTCAAAATTTTTTGAAAAAATTCAAAAAATTTAAAAAATTTAGAAATTTTTTTCAAAACTTCAGACTATTAACTATTTTTTTTTACTTGTGGCATATAGCATTATTACAATAAGTTAATAGCATTATTACAATAATCAGTTAATGACGTCATTTAAACGTCAGTTAATTACGTCGTTTAAACGTCAAATAAACGTCATTTGGCTGTGATTTTTTCTCGTCATTTTGACGTCTCTCTTGTAGTTCTTTTAACGTATTTATGTCCTAAAAACTGACGAAATAAATACGTCATAATAACGACACCATGCTGCCTGGGGTGTTTAGTTTTTTTAGTAATGTCAAAAATGACGTTTTTGTACAACTGTCAAAAAAACTTGACATTTCTACTTGACCTTTTTTACATGTTTCTTGTCGCATCATTCACGAAATTGGTCATATGTTTTCTTATATACTAACTTGGATTTGGCCGATAACATATTAGATACTATTGCATTTGCTTTCTCAGATATATCCGATGAGGTGTCACTATCATAATCAACATCCATCTTCTTAAAAATAACTTGAAATTGAAGCAACTACGAGCAAACACAGTCAAACACGCGGCGTGCCAATAAACCGTTTCTATAGTAACGACACAAAAAGACCACTGGAAGCTGTGAAATTGTATTGGAAGTATTAAGGATAACATGTATGGAAAAGAGAAGTATTATTTAGTTATTTTGGACTATTTTTTTCAGACAGGAAAAATTTTGGAATACGATTTTACTGAAAACATTGAATAATATTTTCAAGACAACAGTCGTTTAAAAGCGATAACTTATCGGGACAAAAAACCACGTCAAGATGTATTGGAAGTATTTATTTTTTATATATTTCAGACGGTGTAAATTCACATTAACAGTTGCACAAAAAATTGCACATTCGAGAGAATTTTAAAAATTAACAATTTACGCACTTAATACAAAAATAACTATTAATTGAAATATAACTAAAACAGAAGTCGAAAAACATGAAATGTTCCAATTTCCGATTTCTAACTAAATTATTGTTTTCTTGTTTTTCCTATTTCTATTTTCAATCTGCCTTTTTTTCTTGAATTATTATTTTCTTCCTTGGTTTCCACCCTTTTTGTTTTCCTGATATCTCGATTTCTTTTTATAGTAAAATCTATGCCATACACTTTCTCCCTTTAGTTATCGAGTTTATTTATGCTCAGCATCTTTACATTCACTCTGTCTACTATACCTACATTTTACATGCCTAATTTTAAAAATAGAAATTTCTGAAACTATTACTATGATTACTATAAGTTATTTCGATTATTTGTACTAGAATTTTGTTGACATATTTTGTTCGATTCTCGTCAAATAATTGTACATTTGTTCCATATTCTTTATATCATGTACTGCAATGGTTTCCGCCACTTCCGGCTTGAATTGTCTCGATATATACAATATCAAATCTGTCTCATTAATTTTAGGAGTCAGGTACTGAGCTGATGAGTATAGCTTAAGAACATAATTAGTAAGGCTGTTTGACAATCTATTATTAAATCTCCCAAAATACAATCTTTCTCTCACGTTCGACTGTGCATTATTCCCCCAAAAATGTAGTAATTTTTTTTATTCAAATTGAGCAATGTCATTTATATCATTTTCCATGCCATTAAACCATATTAATGCATCTGCTTCTAAATTTTCTCTTATTCTATCCAAATTATCTTCTCTGTCCATTCTTCTGTCTTCAATGTCAGTTATTCTTCTTGTTACAGCCTTTATCATTATTATGGGACGCAATTTATTCATGTTTGCTGTAAATTTGGGTAATTTATTTTCGCTATGATATACTACTCTTGTTATATTTTCGACTTCTTTGCTTGTCAGTTCTATGACTTTCTGTATTTCCTTCTGCATATCTTCTATTTGTTTCTTGTTACTTATTCTTTCTAGTTCCCATTCATTTTTATTCCCTTTTATTCCACTCTTCACTCGTTCTATTTCTTCATTAAGTTTAGACACTTTCTTCTCTACTTTGTTTATGCCGTGTTCTTGTCTTTGTATGGTTTCTTCTAATGTTATAGTTCTGATTACTACTGTTGTTATCTGTTCTTCCGCCTTGGCTATATCTTTTTTTCAATTCTTCTTTCCATGTTTGTGTTTCTTTTCGAATTTCCTCTCTAATATCTTTTCTTTTTTTATCTACTGGCTCTACCATTATTTTCACATCTTCCTCTCTTCCATTTTCGATTTATTTCAAATCTTCGCTGCTTCCCTCTTCTAGTCTTCCTTTCGGCTTTATTTAATGGTCTCGTCCAATCTCTTGCGGTCTTCTTCCTGTCGCTTTCAGTCTTTTTCCTGTCGCTTCATTATCTCTTCTAGCATCTGTTGCCATGCTGGAGTCTGATTACTTAATTCACTTGTTCCTATCGTTGTGCTTTCTTCTTCTGAATCACCCCCCACTTGTTTTCCACTTTTAAATCAATTCTATTCTCTCTTTGTGACTTTGCTCAAATTTTATTAAATAAATTTTACAATGTTAATGCCTTTCAAACTTTCACACTGAATTATATAATATATCACTTTTCTCGCCCTCTTTCACGCTTCACTGGGCATCACTGGCCCCACGTTGGGCGGCATTTATAATGTTATTTTGTACTGGGAAAATTTAATTTTTATTCAATTGATGCTTATGCTCCGGCTAATTGATATTAATTTTCAGCATACCCCGTCTATCTGGATTCTCTGCAACTCAATAATTCCTCTTTTCCCTTTAGTTATATCTGCAATATTTTTGTCTTAGTTTCTCTCTGGCATCCGATTTCTTTCTGAATTATTGTTTTCCTGCTTTTCCTATTTCTATTTCCAATCTGGGTTTCCTTGGTTTTTCCTTGGTTTCCACCCTTTTTGTTTTCCTGATCTCTTGATTTCTTTTTATAATAAAGTCTATGCCACGCACTTTCTCACTTTAGTTATCGAGTTTATTTATGCTTAGCATATTTACATTCACTCTGTCTACTATACCTACATTTCACATTCCTAATTCTTATTTAATATATACTATCATTTTTTTTTTCTATATTTGATATATTTTAATAAATATAAGTAATTTTGTATTCGCAATCATTTCAGATAATATATTATTTGATACCTACTAAATTCTCATGCACAATGCTTTAACGATAAATCTCTAAGCTAAGTGATTTCTAACATCATTATAACTCAATTATAGTTCATCTATTATCTATTATACAATATGATTATTTATAGATATACTTAGTTATAATATCAACAATTCACACTTTTCTACATATGATATGTAAGAAATTTTGTATTATATTACGGGTACTGTTCTAACCTCTGATTTAAGATGATGGTACATCGTACAAAATCTATTTTCATATATATATAAATATATATATATATATATATATATATATATATATATATATATATATATATATATATATATATATATATATATATATATATATATATATATATATATATATATATATATATATATATATATATATATATATATATATATATATATATATATATATGTTATATGAAACTCATAGCAGCTTATAATAACTTACATTTTATTATTTAGCGTTACTCAGATAAGATTTCCATATCAGTGCATATTATATGACACATCCTTTCTCATGGCATTATATTTCGCTTATCAGCACATAATGCAGAATAGCCGTTGACCAAGCTGTCGCTTGCCCACCTGCATGCTGAACTTGCATTATATAGTTTATAAAAGAACATTTCAAAGCAAATTGTATTTAGTGTAGTATCTGTATTCAAACAGTAAAGTCTAAATTTAACTCACTCATATTTATTTTTCGTCAGGATAGTTGCAACTATCCATTTTCTGTAATAAAGTTTTTAAAAAGTTATTATTGCGACAAGCAATATAACAAAATTGGCGCAGTCGGTAGGATATCTGTTAAACATCCCGGAACAAGGTGCCTAACTGGAAGTGCAACTCTCTAGAACAAGGAGAACATCTTCGTGGTGCCTAACTAGACGAGCCAGACTTCGAGAACAAGGAGGATTCCCTCACCGTGGTGGCAGATCCTAATCTCTTGAAGCAGAAGTACCTACAAGCCCAAGCCCATGTGCAGCTTCATGTAAGTACAAACTTTTAAGAATCATCTCGCATTCTTGTATTCATTGTATTTTTGTGCAACGAGAAAAGTAATCAAACCGATACTTTTCAAAACAGTTCTATATTCCAACGTAGCGAATATACATTCACATTTCTTTGTACTTTCGTACACATTTTATATACTTATTTTATTTCAACGCAAATCACATTACAATGGCAACCGCAAACGATGCCCCTGCCGAATCTAATGTAAATTTAACCGATGTAGAACCCTACAGGTTATCAGAAATATTTTCAATCATTCCTGATTACGATGGTAATCAGATCTTCTTACAAACGTTTCTCAATTCATGTAACACCGCCTTCAGCATGGCCATTGCCGACCAAAAGTTACTTTTAACTATCCATGTGAAAAATAAATTACGTGGCAGAGCCGCCGAACTAATAAATTCACGAAATCCAGCAACGTGGAGTGAGATAAAACATTTGTTGACCATGCACTTTGGCGATTCCCGTGACTTGACCTCCTTAATTCAAGATCTGCAACGTATACATCAATTACCAAACGAATCGGCATTAACATTTATCTCGCGCTTACAATCTCACAATGCAAAAATGCACGCAGGGATACAAAAACAATCTTTGACCCACGAACAAAAAACAGCGCAAGCTAATTTAATAGAAACAATGACGCTGAATACACTTCTTGCCGGTCTAGAACCTAGACTTGGACAAATTATTAGAGCAGGCAATCCGAAAGATATACTTTCAGCTACTAATAGAGTCAGGAGAGAATTGCAACTCTCCTATTTCCAAAACCAAAAATTCCAAAGACCCAATCCGACGCAATCAAACACGGTTTCAAGTCAAATAAAGAAGCCAATTCTTCAACAAAAATTATGTTCATACTGCAAACGTACCGGACATATTATTAGTGAATGTCGCACACGACAAAATTCACAAAATACTCAACAAACAAATTTTTCACCAAACTTTCAACAGAATTCGCAAAGCTTTCAGCAAAGACAAAACCCTAGCTATCCACCAAGAAATTTACCTGGCCCTAGCTTTCAGAGACCATTTCAGCAACAAAATCAAAACTTTCAACAAAATCGTCCGAATTTTCAACAAAATTCAATGAGGCAAAATCAAAATTACTCAAATCAAAACAGGCCATCAGCACCCCAATCAACCCCAAATTTTAATAGGCAAAATAAAACTCATCATGTTAATTATGATAATTTACCAAGCGAAAATTCAAATAATTATCAGCATGACTTTAATGATATTGATTATACTGCTAATCAATATAGCCAGAATACTTACAGCGACAATGGAGAATGTGACCAATTTGATTATACTGATAATCAAGAACAAATAACGTTTAACGAAAATTTTCACGATTCCCCATTTCCAACCGATCCCCCGGACTATCAAACAGACCAAACACTGGACACATTGACAAACCAAATTCAAACAATGAATTTGCAGAATTACAACCCCGATGTGAACTTCCCCGAACAAATATTTTTCTAAACCCGCTTTTAACCGTAAACTCAAAAAATCTTTATTATATAAAGGACATCACAAATAAATTTAAAATTTTAATTGACTCTGGAGCTGGTTTAACTATTTTCAAACAAAACACATGCGAAAATTATAAGCAAAGATCCCCGGAAAATGTTGTTATTCAAGGAATAACAAACCAAAAAATTATAATAAACGAATCAACACTTATTCCATTTCAAATTGGTAACCCACATAAAGTATACATACACAACTTGGATATAGAATTCGACGGACTTATAGGTTCCGACTTTCTAGAGCATTACAATTGTATAATTGATTTGAAAAACAAACAACTTATTACTGACTTTAAGACGATTCCACTTTTCAAAGTTACTGAAAATTCACTTCATGAATGTACAGATAATTTTGATATTGCTAACAATATTTCGTTAGAACCTCGTACAGAACAAATTGTTAAATTAAAATGTAACTTAGTAAATACTGACGCTATACTGTTAGCGCAGGAAATAGACAGAGTAAGACTTCCAAATTCCATCGTAAGAATAAATCACAAAGGTGAATTTTTAACATCAGTTGTCAATGCAAACGCAATGCCGAAAAATGTAAATTTTTCCAAATTAAAATTCGAACCATCTCAAAATTCTAACCAAATATTAAATATTAATGATAGCAACCAGGATAATTTTATAAACGATAACTTTGAGCGTGAACAAATTATTTTAGACCAATTAAGATTAGAACATCTAAATCATGAAGAAAAAGATTTAATAACAGATTTATGTCTTAAATTTTCGGACATATTTTATTTAGAAGGTGATAAATTATCATTTACAAACGAAATTAAACACGCAATTGACACTAATCATGCTAAACCTGCCTATACAAAATCATATAGATACCCACAAATTCACAAAGAAGAGGTAAAAACACAAGTCTCAAAAATGTTAGACCAAGGTATAATTCGACATTCAATATCACCATGGTCCTCCCCAGTTTGGGTAGTCCCGAAAAAAATTGACGCTTCTGGAAAACAGAAATGGCGTGTAGTCATCGACTATCGAAAATTAAATGAGGTTACAATAGACGACAAATATCCCCTTCCGAACATTTCAGACTTACTTGATCAATTAGGGCGATGCCAATATTTCACTACTTTAGATTTAGCATCCGGTTTCCATCAAATTGAAATTGATCCTAAAGATATTCAGAAGACCGCTTTCACAGTCGAAAATGGACATTTTGAATTTGTACGTATGCCATTTGGATTAAAAAATGCTCCATCAACGTTTCAAAGAGTGATGGATAACATCTTATTGGGAATTCAAAATGAACGTTGTCTCGTTTACATGGACGACATCATTATTTATTCTCCAACAATCCATGACCACATTTCTAGGTTAAATGAAGTCTTTAAACGTCTTCAGAAAGCGAATCTTAAGATTCAACCTGACAAATGTGAATTCCTAAGAAAGGAAGTTGCGTATTTAGGACATGTTATAACTGAAAATGGAGTAAAACCGAATCCCGCGAAAATCGATTGTATTCAAAATTTCCCTGAACCGAAAAATCAAAAAGAAATCAAGTCATTTCTAGGACTTGCTGGTTATTACAGACGCTTTATTTCAAACTTCGCAAAAATCTCAAAACCAATGACTAAATTACTTCAAAAAGACATTTTATTTCATTTTGATACTCAATGCAAAAATTCGTTTAACGAATTGAAACAAACTTTAATATCATCTCCAATTTTAATTTACCCTAACTTCGACGAACCATTTTTACTAACAACAGACGCAAGTGCATACGCTATTGGCGCTGTACTTTCACAAGGACCCATAGGAAAAGACCTACCTATCGCTTATGCTTCTCGAACACTATGTAGTGCTGAATCTAAATACAGTACGATAGAACGTGAACTGTTAGCTATAGTATGGTCAGTAAAACACTTCAGACCGTATATTTTTGGCAGAAAGTTTAAACTAGTTACCGACCACCGACCTTTGACGTGGTTATTCTCAATCAAAGATCCAGGCAGCAGACTCGCTCGCTGGCGCTTGAAACTAGAAGAGTACGATTACGAAATAATCTACAAACCCGGCAAAATCAATAAGAACGCCGATGCTCTTTCTAGAATAAAAATTAACCATTTTAAAGAATGTTCCAAATTAAATTTCAAAATATTAGCCGCAAACAATTCAGATGAAGACGAAACTATAGAAATCAATGACGAAGATGAACCTAATTCTGACGAAATAACGAAGGAACAAGTTTCAAATGAATTCGAAACTTTTGTTAACCTATACAAGACAAAATCCTTAATTGATTATTCAAAAATAAAATTTACAAATAAACAATTATTAGACCGAGACCATAAAAATATCATTACCTTTTTCAAACAAAATAAGTTAGAAGATCTTCATTATAAAATAATAGAAGATATATTTGAGGAAAATCCTGATTTTACAACCTATAAAGTTAACACAGTATCTAGCAAATCTGTGAGAAAAAGAAGGTATTTTATAGTCCCTTTGCCTTTCGACGGAGTAATAGAATGTTTATTCATCCTATTATACAAATTAAAAAACGAAATTGATCTCTCTCAAACCTTTCATGTAGAAAACAATTTAGATTTACCAATATTAGAAATGCTTTCATTTATTTTTGCCGAACAAGATTTAAAATTAGTTATTTGCCAAAATATCGTCAAAACACCAGACAAAGACGAAATTCCTATCATACTAGACCAACATCACTCAGGTAAAAATAATTTACACAGAGGTATAAATGAAACCATTAGACGTATTAAAGAAAAGTACAATTGGACTGGCTTAACCAAAGACGTAGAGAAATTTATCAAAAATTGCGAAATTTGTCAAAAATCAAAAGTGTGTCGTAAAAATCTCAGTAACCCATTAGTGATTACCGAAACACCAAAGACGCCTTTCGAACGTATAAACATAGACGTTTTCGAAGCACCAAATAGAAATTACGCACTGACCATCCGAGATGAGCTTACAAAATTTACTCAAGCTTATGCTCTTCAAGACAAAACAAGTAAATCAATAGTCAATACTTTATTGCTATACTTTCAACACTATGGTACACCCTTAAGGATTCACTGCGACTATGGCCGTGAATTTGACAATAGCCTACTCCGTGATTTATGTACCTTGTACGACGTCAAATTAACCATTTCAAACGTTAGTCATCCTCAATCAAATGGATCACTAGAACGATTTCATGCCACTCTTACCGAAATGATAATAGTACACCTCGCAGAAAACCCAGACGAACATCCTTTTAACATCCTCCCTTACGCTGTAATCTGTTAGAACAATTCAGCAAACAAAACGCACGGATTTACACCGTTTGAGTTAATTTTTGGACACACATCCAGTAGACCCCCTGAGACATTGTACAACGAAAAAGACCTGATTACAAAATATATACGAGACCTCAATAACAGAATATCTCATTATTATAAAGTTGCCCGATCTCGAACCCAGACGCATAAAGAAAAAGCTAAAGTACGCTTCGATAAACATGTCCGCGAGAATCGTTACGAATTTCAAGTAGGAGACAAGGTTTACGTAAAAGAATCACAAATTAAAGATAAATTGCAAAACAAATTTAATGGTCCCTTTGAGA
This sequence comes from Tetropium fuscum, assembly GCA_964058915.1. Lineage (NCBI taxonomy): Eukaryota > Metazoa > Arthropoda > Insecta > Coleoptera > Cerambycidae > Tetropium > Tetropium fuscum. The sequence goes on from CAXKVY010001072.1 coordinate 181,760, forward strand.
TAATTCAAATATTTCAAAATTCTGCAATATTAGTTAATCTTGAAACCAAAAACAAAACAAAAGTAAATTTTGACAGAATGAAGCCTTACTACGAAAATTAATTTATTTTCAGGTTTCTTCTGCTGATCGGAACAGTAGCTTCACAATACACGATAATCCCAATTAATAACACCGTAGGAGTATACTATCACGAAGACACTAAGATTGACATTACTCACGACAAATGGACACTTTTGGTACATAAAAACATAACATCCATCAAATTAGCATTTGACAACAATGACAAGATCCTATCTCAAATCCTAAACATGTTTGATCCCGCTATCCATAATTTCAACGTTTTTCAAACAGAAGTAAAATCTCATATCAGCCTTTTAAACCAAATTTCTTTTATGACACCAAACGTTATAAACGCGGACTCATTAATGGTATAGGTTCTGTATTTAAATCACTTACTGGTAATCTTGACGCATCAGATGGAGAATATTACTCTAACTGTATAAATAAATTGAACAATGATGAACATCAACTAGAAAATTTAATTAAAAATCAAATTTCAATCACAACTTCGGTCATCAAAAATTTTAACACCACTATCCAAAGGTTGCGTGTTGACGAAGAAACATTCAATAGAGACATTAAAGAAATAGAAAACTCTATTATCAGTATAAATGATAAAACTGATTCTATTTACATGAAATTAAAATTTCTAGGAATTTGTGAACAACTTATGGAAAGTTACTTGTACATTGAAGATAACTTAAATGACATTTTAAACTCGGTGACATTTGCACGTTTAAAAATAATCCATACTTCTATTATTACCCCAGGAGATCTAATTACCTCATTACAGGAAATTTCTCAAAATTTACATAAGAATAATTTACCTTTACCTGTCAGATTTTCAAACATTGCTCAGTATCTAGACATAATAGAACTAGAAGCATTTCAATCCAATTCAGATTTAGTATTTGTTTTAAGAATACCCCTGGTAGAACAACAAACGTACACCCTCTATCATTTGTATCCCATTCCTATTTTGGATAATAGAACTGGTTTACATCACATTTTACCTATCACAAATAAATATATCGCGAAAGACGATGATTCTTTGATGTATGTACCCGTTCCTGATCCAAGTATTTGCAAACCACTAAATTATGGCACAAAATTATGTTCAAACTTATTTGCATACCCAATTGATAACGACGCTACCTGTGAAGCACGCTTATTTAAAAATCTACAAAGGATACCAGAAAACTGTATTACTTCACTGATATTAAGTAAAGGCTATAATGTCCAAGAGCTTGAAGCTAATATGTGGTTAACCATCATCTCTGAACCTCTACACATCACGATAAGCTGTCCCAAGAAAAGTTCAGTAACAGAACTTATTTACAAAAACTCAATCCTGAAATTACAACCTGGCTGCAGTGCCTTTATTGGGATCACTAAGGTCCAAGCAAGCACCAAAGAGTATTTGGAAACAAATTACAACCCTCATCCAGTCTTAATTCCATTCGACTGTTGCAGCAAAATGCTAGACAAACTAAAGTTGCCAGAGCTTAAACCACTAAAGCTTAACAACCTCAACGTGGAAGAATTGGAAATTGCGAAACATAAACTCGACCAATATTCCAGAGACTTAGATGACATCATTAACCAACCCTTCATCGAAAAACACTATTCGTGGTTTACCTATCTAACTATTACGCTTATTATTTGCATTATAATTTTATATGTATCCTGCAAATGCCGACGAAGAAGAAGACTATCCATTGTAGCATCTGGATCACCTCCACCTCCACCAAATCGCAGATTTAGTGTCCTCGCCAGGCTACTTCCAAGGAGAAGACCACCCATACACCGCGAAGATGAAATCGACGAAGAGTGCATCGAAGTGAACAGTTGAAAAACTAGCGCATCTCAGTGTCATTTTTGAAAAGAACTTATTTTTATCATTTTATATTATATAATTTAAATATTCTTTATCTGTATTTTATCTAGTTTTACTATTTCAATATTTCGTATTATGTAACTTGAATTTAAAAGTCGATGTATAACATCAACTTTTTTATAAGAAGGGAGTTGTTATATGAAACTCATAGCAGCTTATAATAACTTACATTTTATTATTTAGCGTTACTCAGATAAGATTTCCATATCAGTGCATATTATATGACACATCCTTTCTCATGGCATTATATTTCGCTTATCAGCACATAATGCAGAATAGCCGTTGACCAAGCTGTCGCTTGCCCACCTGCATGCTGAACTTGCATTATATAGTTTATAAAAGAACATTTCAAAGCAAATTGTATTTAGTGTAGTATCTGTATTCAAACAGTAAAGTCTAAATTTAACTCACTCATATTTATTTTTCGTCAGGATAGTTGCAACTATCCATTTTCTGTAATAAAGTTTTTAAAAAGTTATTATTGCGGCAAGCAATATAACATATATATATATATATATATATATATATATATATATATATATATATATATATATATATATATATATATATATATATATATATATATATATATATATGTAGTAGTGGTATTGTGGTAGCGAAATGTAGTAGTGGTATTGTGGATTGATGGAGAATGTAACAGAGTATGAGCGGGTTCCACACATATGCATACCAAAGATGTAATGTTTAAATCTGAAATTTGTGGAGAAATACATGTTTATATGTTTGTTTTGTTTAACTCTTATCCGGTAGAATGTGTGTATGTTGTTTGTTGCAAATATAGATGAAGAATGTATATTGGACACAAAAGATGCCAAAGTTTGGAAGATATAATATAAAGTGTAAATTAGTAGGTATTCATTTGATATAAAATTGTATAAAATATTAGAGAAAATTGTGTTAAAAAAATCGAGATAGTATGGTTGTTA
>CAXKVY010001073.1:0-306167 GCA_964058915.1 Tetropium fuscum
ATGCAATAAGGTAATGCAATAACTTGCAATACCTTGTATAGACCACAGGACGTTTTGAAATTTCGGAAAAAAACATAACATTTTTATAGCACTTGGTATAATATCAAAATCATTCGTTTTACCAAAACAACTAAGACAGTGATATTCCTAAGAGAAAAACCTACAATTTGAAAAAAAAATCGTTAAAAATACATAACGTCAAATTTGAGTTAACTTTTTGGTTGTGCGTTAAATAAGTTGCGCAGTGTATATAAGGTATTTTTAACATAACCTCAAATTTCTCGAAAAAATGGCGGAAAACTGATTTTCGGTTTTCTGTTTTTTCTCCTAAAATACATTCAATTACCACGAAATTATGTGAAAGTATAATATGTATCTTTTTTTGCACTTAGCATGATTTTTTTTGAATGTAGGAAACAAGTAAGTACCTAGTTTCCGAAATATTTACATTTTCGAAAAAAAAACCCAAAATCTTCCACTGAAAAATTTGTTGTCCACGTGTTTTTTAGATTTAGATATTCTATTCTATATTCTAGATAGTCATTTTAACCGTTGAAATGTATATCTTCCTCTCAATTTTCCGTTTAATTGTGTTTCTTATTGGAAATGATTCATTATAATATCCTCTATGTACAATTTTGCTACAAAGATAGGTACTTTAAAGTTCTTCATTTTACCGTTTAAATTATCATATTACACCGGAGCATGGAACATTATTCTGCCGTCTTAACGAAAAACGCCTTAACTACATTTTTTTCCAAATCGAGATATGTGTGCCGTATGAAAGAGCAAACAATTCTCTACCTAAATGTGAAGCATCTTGCTTTAGTTTGGAAATAATAGCCAAATATACTTTTATCTTAACTACAAATCTGACACTTTTGTGATGTAAGATTGCCCCATCTACAAATATTACTGTGAAACGCCTCAATTTGCCGAGCGGAAGCTTTAACTTCACTGAATTTAAATAGCGTGATAACCTAAAACACCTCATCTTACAACGCATGCGCATAAGCTTGTTTACTCTGTAGTTAAGAATCACAGAACAATAAAGCGACATAGATATGCACTAAGATAATTGAGAAACTATTAAATGCGCTGTGGCGATATTGATGAATGTAATCGACTAATGAAAGTAATACGACCTGAATTGCTAAAAACATGCTAAAGGGAACGCGTAGTCACTGCTTACAATCAATTTGTCCGTCAAATATACCTACAATAAATTTCGGATTCTCAAATTGTGCATTATCAAAAGTGAACGTAACATTCTTTTTAATGGACTTCAGCTCTTCAAGCTCTCAATTCGGTTGTATTTTTTTAAATGTTTGTTACCTCAGAACGTCGTCAAGTTCTGAGGTAACAAACTCTATATTTTCATTAAATCTCTATAGTTTCATTTAAAATGGAGATATCAAAGCGAATAAAAAAAGGAAATGTTAAGAAAGCTTGAGAAAAAAACTATCGCCATTGGTACAGTCTGTATGTATGTATTTTTTTGATTAAACAACAAATTTAAAAAGTTCAGCGAATTCACTACAAAATTTCCTACAATTTAAAAAATAGATGATCTAAATTAGGCGACGGGTTCAAAAAATAATGTATTCCAAAGTTGGGCAAATTTTTTTGTGTTGCGTTAATTTTGTCCGCCAGTGTATGTAAATGTAAATATAAATTCATTGTAAAATGAGGCCCACGTTTGTGTCATGAGCTATATTTTATATGGAGAAAGCCAAAATTTAGTTTACAGAATAAAATTATTCTGTAAACGTTGATAATACTGTCGAGGAATCCCTAGCGCAGTTAGATCTGACCTCTCAAGACCAGTGGACACGCAGCGCGGTGACGATTTTGTACGCTTTAATGACTACATGTCGGAACAACCGTAACTTTTTAATTAGTGGTCAACAGAATTAACAGGTCAGGTATTAATAATTAAATGAAACCGGCTATTGCCTAGTATTGCACGGCAGGCATTACGTTATTTAATGTCCATTGTTGACCAGCGGCGGCGCGACGGGCATAGTAAGGCGATGCGGCATTTTTGCGTTCTGTTGAAGGATGATCGTTTTCCGGGTTGGGGAATGCCGCGTTGAAATAATGTTTCCTGTTAAGACGTTGTCCATGTAGATGGTTTCATCGCATATGATTTGTAACAAAAACATGTTCTACGAACAGTACGAGCTCTTTTCGTTCTTCTTATCAATACGCGCGATTACTAGGCGCTCATATAACTTGAAATCAGTTGATACGGAACGAGTCGCCACTATAACGTATCGGTTATAGTGGCGTCGACAATAAAATTTAGAGCACATGTACACCAAAGATATTAAGTAGGTACTAAACAGTGTTGAAAGGTTTACTCAATTTATAATTAGGAACCCGTCCATTATTAGTACCACAATGTAGAATTAAATCGGTCATCTGTCCAGCTTCTTTTAACTGTATCATATGTGTCGTACCAAGTTTCGTCCAAGTAATAAAACGGTCGTTGTTCTTTTCTAAATTTGGTTATGCTTACCTAATATTCCAAGCGCCACAAAACAATTCTACGACTTTCCAGTATCGTCGCCCTTATTGATGATTTTAAATTAAATCCTATTTTTCTAAGCCATCGCCATAACGATGTGAAATTTTATTTGTACTGAATTCTTAGGTTGGTCACGGTGTTTACCATTCTTTTTTCAATATTCTCTTTTTTGAATCACCTCTCTAGCCCCTTCAACAACGAGGATGCGACATTTTAGATGAAATGGTGTTATTAAGTTTGATATTTAACAAGGAGGCTATGGTAACGGTTAACACTGAAACGTTAAAGATTCAGTTGAAATTCTCGTGAAAAAAAAAATTCAGTTAACGTTCTAAAAGAAAATGCCAGTGAAAATTGGTCCAATTCAAGTAGCTAGAGTTGTGGCTTTGGTAGAAGATGGAAGGAGTCAAAGATATGCGCTCGTATTGTTTTTCTACCAGAAATAACTGTCCGAAGAGCGATCCAGCGCTACCGAGAAACGGGCCAATACAGCAGACGTCCAGGTTCGGGTAGTTCCAGGATTATGCAAAATATTGACGATCGATTTATTGGTCTGCAAATATCGAGGAATCCCTATCAAACAGCTGTGATCACAAACCGAAATTTAAGAAACGCACGAGGAACAGTTGTGTCAGATCCAACAATTTGTCGGAGATTCAGGAGTCTCGGTTTTATCGCAAGAAGACCTGCTATTGGAATGCGATTACGTCGACGACATCGAGTAGCTCGTTTGGATTTTGCTCGAATTCATCTTGTTTGGAATGAGTTGCAATGGTCTCAAGTTTTATTCACTGACGAATCAAGATTCATGTTGAGATCAGTAGACGGGCATCGGAGGGTTTGGAGAAGGCATGGGGAAAGATACGAGGATGGTATGTTCAGTGAAAGGGAGAGTTTGGCGGTGGTTCACTAATGGTATGGGGTGGAATTACCAGCGATGCCCGTACAGAATTATTTGTGTTTCCACCACGACAATCTCTAAATGCAGTTAGATACATAGAGATCTTGAATGAACATGTTGTCCCATTTGCACCTTACATTGGCGAAAAATTCCTCTTAATGCAAGATATACAGGGTGAGTCAGTTTTTTGTAGACAAACTTTAACAGGGGATAGAACGCTTAACCTGCATAGGATCAACATGTTGTATTGTTCCTGTCGAAAATACTATAGTGGATGTTACTTTTTTCGGGTACTTCGGATATTCTGCATAATGGAACTTTTTTTTCGTACGCCACTGACATTATCTAATACATATTTCTAAAATAACGGCCCCTTAGTAACAATTTTGATCTCTTGTAATTTTGCTCTAACTATGACAGTTTTCGAGATATTGGCCGTTGTTTCTCTGAGAGTGTAATGTCGTTATTATATATTTTTTTTCTTGAATTTTCTTTATGACTTATAAACGAACGCTTAGATTTTTTCATGTTTGGGGGATAATGCCTATTAATTAAGGCGCATAAAACAAGCAGTAAGAATGTTCAAAAACTTGCACAGTGGCGGGGTGGAAGGGGTGCTCCACCCCTTTCGTAAACAGAACATCTACGCCAAAGACTATTTAAAAAAAACTGTTATTTTCGTTATCTACATACAGTTTAACAAAAATAATGTCCCTTCTTCTGTTTCGAAATTCCTGTGCGGTTCCTAGTTATTTTGATTTTTAGTGTTTGATGTGGTACTAAATGAAGTAATTTATTTATTAGCAATAATAATTATCGGCTAAATATTTAATTCTTTCAACGAAACCTACCTAAATATGGTGTTAGAGCAAAATTAGAGATCAAAATTGTTACTAAGGGGCCGTTATTTTAGAAATATGTATCAGATAATGTCAGTGGCGTACGAAAATAAAGTTCTATTATGCAGAATAGTCGAAGTACCCGAAAAAAGTAACATCCACTATAGTATTTTCGACAGGAACAATACAACATGTTGATCCTATGCAGGTTAAGTAAATATGTATATGTGTAAAATATTTAGTGAATATATCATTCCGTTCAGAAAATATTACACATTAATGTAAAAAAAAATTAAATTTTAACACCCTGTATCTTCCTTAGGAAGCTAGATCGGCCATATCTTTATAGGCACTTTTCTTTTTAAAAACGTGCGTTCTATCCCCTGTTAAAGTTTGTCTACAAAAAACTGACTCACCCTGTATAAATTACTTTATAAATAGATACATTATTTTGTCGGCCATGTTTACTTTTTGAAAATGAAAACGGTCTCTGGAATAAAACTGCTTTTTCTAATGTAAACAATTTGCATAAAGTTGTAAAAAGACAGGTAAGGAATCGGTAAGCAAAACAAAGTTTTAAAAATTGCGTCCCCTACTTAAAATCCCACCGCACGCCCCTGTTATCCACGCTATTACAATTTTGCTGACCGGGGGCTTACGACTTCGAAACCGAATTCCTCTGCCGTGATGTGATGCCTTCTATCTCTAATATACCTATGTTATGTTAAATACTATTAGAAAACCGTATAGGTACGAGAACACTTTACAGTTTGTTTTATTCGTAAATAAACATTGTTACATTTCAGTTTGTTACATTTGTTCCAGCGTCATTCTGCTGTAAGCTTGTGAAACTTGTGCTGATATGCTTGGAACTTGAGTTCGTTGTTTAATATGTCATTTCAAGGAGTCCCTAAAATAACTCCTCATTTTTATTAATCATCATAAACCGAGGTCCTTAGAACAGAATGTCTCCTATTAATTAACAGACATTAATGTGCGTCACTCTAGTACCAAAGCACATATTTAATTTTATGGCCGTTTTTACCCGTGGGATTATTATGTAAGAAGGACGTTTCGAGATAATGAGGATCAAGTGCCAGCAAGTCGCTGTGTAGTATCTGTTTTGCACAACTTTTTAACGAGCATCGGATAGATGTATCACCTTTATCTGAAATCTCAACTCTGCTATTGCCCTTATTTATCGTCCGCACTTGGGTATGTGTTAGCGGAAATTGAAGTAAAACCGATCTAAAAAGTTCAGTGATATATTTATAATGGTGTTATATAAGATGTTATATAAGCTACGTGTTATATGGGAGAACCAGTTCATATCAAACCCTGATTTTATTTTTAATTACAGTGCAATAATTGATATCGGTTTTGAATGACTCTTAGATCAGTATTTGAAGAATGTTTTTAATTTGTCAAATTGGCGATAATTTCAATAATAAATATTAATTTTGATAAAAAGGTAAATAAGTTCATTTGGTTCTTTTTGCCGCGCCTTAGTGGGCAAAAAGAATAATTGCTTTGGGCATAGATTAAGTGAACAGATAATCAATCGTAATGCACTTAATTCTCGCTCTAAATTATAACCGACATCTACAGAAACTGTATTGAAACTGAGGGTTCTAATGAGCTAGAATTCTCATTAGAACCTCATTAGAATTCTCATCGAGCTGTAATACATTTGTGTATATCTTTCATTCATAAATTATGCTCCGCCTTTCAATTTTCAACTTGAATGAAGACAGTCCAACCCCAGCCGGTTTATGTAACTATGAATGTTGCCAAATTTACATGGCCAACTTTAAATGCTAAGTAAACGTATTTTTGAATTAATGGATAATATCAATATTTCCTTAAAATAGTATAACACTTTCTTTAGTTAGGTATATAACGGGTGCGTTCCTTTCAAGATTTTACTTTACGGTCGTTTAGCTGATTTTTGAAATAATTTAGATTAAAACGTTAATAAAAGCTGCTGCTAATGTATCTTTAAAAATCCTGTGACCAGAAGTATTATAATTCCATTGGCATTAGTTAGCTAGTTAGTTGAAAAGTGCGAAATGTTCTTCGTAAATTTTTTGGTCGTAAAACAAATTTTAATATTTAAAAAACCATTAAAATAGGATGGTTTTATACCAGCAACTACGTAGATAATACCTCATTGATAGGCAGGTACAAGTTTATATCTGAAACTTTTTATAAATACTTAGTACAGCCCAACAAAATCTTGATTATTGAGCATTAAGGCGAATGCCTACTTTTATATTTGTGTAGAATTATATGAAACTTCAAAGTAAAATATGAGCAAAGCATTTCAGGTAACTTACCTTACCTTACGATTAAACTTTGAAAAATACTAAGGGGACTTCTACTAAATACTAAGGGGATTAAATCTGAAAATACTTGGCTAAATTAAACAGCCCGTTTGAGTATGAAATACTTTTTTTAAATACCTAAACGTAAGTTGGGGAAGATTAGACTAAACCTAAAATAAATATGCATACTTACTTGTTACGCTATAAAAAAATTATTCAAACAAACGTACATTTAAGAGTATCCATTTTTACACATTTTATTAAAAACTAATACCTACTAATATCTATACAGGAGATAGAACGTTATCTGTTGCCGATTAACTGTTTCCAGAGTATAGGTCCCATGTCGACAATACCATTGTTCCATTGCATTGTTCCATGTGCCTGCTGCTTAATTAAGGGAATTTTATTACTTTATAATTTTTTTATTAATCAAAATGGAACCCAGCAAATTATATGTTAACGAAAGATATTTATAAAATCCTAACTTAAAATCAAAATGTATAAAAATTAAATATCTTTATCGCACAAAACAACACAAAAACATTTAATCGGCCCTTCAAAGTAGAATAAAATTAACCAACGAACTTTTAACAAAAATCACAATTATTAACTAATAGAAATTACACTTCTGAAAATTAGTAATTGCTTTTTGCGTAATGCACATTAGCCAACTGATATTTATTTAGGCCAAAATATAAGAAACTGACGGCTGAATGACGCGGCGGCAAACGTTAAGTAACAATATACGAGTATTACCGGCTTTCATTTGGTTTCTAAATAACTGACCCGTTAATTAATTTGGACGCTAATTAAAAATATATGGCCAGTTCCAGTATGTTAGCCAGTAAAGCGTTCAAATTGCACGAATCTATTTACTGCACTAGTTACTTCCATATTTGGTAGTCGAATGGTGGGATGTAAAGTTGTACGCTAATCAGGGGCTGTAGGAAGAAATGCTCGAACAAAACACAAGAAAACTGGTTGTGATGTGGACTAATTTCTGGAATAAATTCATGTCCCCGGTGGTTGGACGGAAAAAGCACCTACATCGCAGATGGCTGTACAATGCGGCGGAAGATGCTTCACCCAACGGTAGATGATAATTGTTAATAATTCATCTGTTTGTATGTGGATAAAACTGTACACCTTGCCTAAGAGATCGCCGGGGTACTACAGGGTTCTCACTAGGGACCTCTACTTTTTAATGTTTTCGAATATTTTTTATAGGTGCTTCGTATTTTGTAGACATATTATTTTCATGTCGACGATCTAAACAACCCGACAACCAACCCGACACTACATCAGAAGTTGATTACACTAATGATATTTTCCTATGACGTTGGTATCAAAAACTCAAGATCCCTTTTAGGTTATTTTCATTAAAACTTGAATGTAGAAATATAGATGATTCCTCGGGATGCTAAATATGAAGGAGAAACCGTTATGTAAATCGAGAGATATTTGAAATTGGCAATTGACAATCTTGAATATTAGGGTTGATTTAATAGCTAAAATATGGATTTCTATTTACTTTTTTTAAATCTCCGTGTTGCCATACCACGCTGGCAGAAGGAAAACCTATAATGCAGCCCGCACGAAAAGCGAATTTGGCTTAAAAAAATTATTTCTATCTGATGTCTATCGATAAATATAAATAAAATTGAAGTGCCTGTTTGTAATGTCTTGGATTTTTACTAAATTCAGAAACCAAATTTTATTTTTTTTGTGAAATGTCTGTCTGTCTTTTCTTTTGGCTCCGCGCAAAAAATAAAATCTATGAAATTGTGAACAAAATCCGATCTCTGAATCGGCTGGACCGATTTTGACGGGACTTTCACTGGCAGATAGCTGATGTCATAAGGAGTAACTTAGGCTACTTAGTACTTACTATATTTTAGAAAAAATTAGGGTTCCGCGCAAAAATAATAAAATTCATGAGATTGTGGACAAAATACAGTCTCCGAAGCGGCTGGACTGATTTTGACGGGACTTTCAGTGGCACATGCTGATGTTATAAGGACTGAGGCTACTTTTATTCTAGAAAAAAAAATTAGGGTTCCGCGCTAAAAAAAAATATCCAAAACGGCTGGACTGATTTTGACGGGACTTTCAGTGGCAGATACTGATGTTATAAGGAGTAACTTAGGCTACTTTTATTCTAGAAAAAAAATAGGCTTTCGCGAAAAAATATTAAAATCCATGAAAATGTGAACAAAATGCGATCTTCGAAACGGATGGACCGATTTTGACGGGACTTTCACTGGCAGATAACTGATGTTATAAGGAGTAACTTAGGCTACTTTTACTCTAAAAAAAATTAGGGTCCCGCCAAAAAATATTAAAATCCATGAAATTGTGAACAAAATTCGATCTCCGAAACGGCTCGACCGATTTTGACGGGACTTTCACTGGCAGGTAGCTTATGTTATAAGAAGTAACTTAGGCTACTTTTATTTTAGAAAAAGAATTAGGGGTCCGCGCAAAAAAAAATCCATGAAATTGTGAACAAAATCCTATCTCCGAAACGGCTGGACCGATTTTGAACTTTCACTGACAGATAGCTGATGTTATAACTTAGGCTACTTCTATTTTAGAAAAAGAATTAGGGATCCGCGCAAAAAAAAATCCATGTAATTGTGAACAAAATCCGATCTCCGAAACGGCCGGACCGATTTTGACGAAACTTTCACTGACAGGTAGCTGATGTTATAAGGAGTAACTTATGCTCCTTTTATTAGAAAATGAATTAGGGTCCCGCCTAAAAAATAATAAAATCCATGAAATCGTGAACAAAGTCCGACTCAAATAGGGAAGTATACATCCAATATAAACTCTAATAAATAATTATAGGCGCCCCCCACCTTTTCCCCCTCCCACGACTTAACATCACAAAGGCTGCCTATCGCTTGTGTTAAATTCGCGTGGACGAAGTCGATGGTAACCGATAGTCGTCAATAAAATTGTAGTAACGGCATCCATTTTCCAGATTTTTGTACCGAGGCTACCACCGGCGGTCCGGTTCCCACCGGCTAGTCTAATAACCACGTAAAAACGAACACGCAAGACGCGTGCATGTCGTTTCCTTTCCAAATTACGAGCAATTTTAAAATAATAACCGGACCATCTAACCGCAAGAAATTAGTAAAATGAAATGTGTTTATAGCGGGCCCAAGTCACCTTTTGCTGACATCACGAAACCAGTCAGTCCTGTAACCAAGCCTTACACTTCTTACTTGTTAAATACGATGAAAACACTATTTTTGCAGTTATTTCTGCTTGTACACCAATTAAATTGGTGTTCTTGCTTATTTAGCACACATTTAATATTACTACTTTAGATTTACTATTATTTTATAACAAATTTCATGAAACTTGCTACGCATGAGCGTGGCTGTTGCTTCAACGAACGCCTTAGCTAGACTCTCTTTTAGTTGTTGATTGCTACTACGGATATGACGTATTAAGAACATTTGCACTTCCTGATTACCTTCCTTCCTTCTCGTTATGATGTTATGATCTGCCCAATCAGATTGTTGCTTAAAATTTAATTTGCTTAATTTTTCTTAAAACTTCTTAAAACCAATTTGATTTTACTTTATATAATTTTAAATCATACAATCAGATTCGAACACCTTCTGCTGTAGAACTACCGATATCCATTTTAACACTGATGCTTTCGCATTAATCATTGAATCTAGATATAGTGATCAATACTCTATAATTATCATTGTGACTTGTGTATTGTAATTATGCTTGAAATAGATTGTTGTGGCGATTAATTATTTAGGTATTACGATATTACGTTTTGACCAATCAGGCGCGTAGCATGTTGGCGTTCCGCTATAGTCTGTTTGTTGGTCATAGGTCATAGATATTTCATAACCTATTAGGTTTAGACAGGGGAAGACACAAGAAACGAAAAATATCTAGAAAAGTTAGTAGAATGAAAATTTAAGATTCAATACAGGGTGTTCCAACAAAAATATCGAAGTAATTTGAGCCGGAGAATCACTTTTCGTAGTACTTCCAGTTCGGCCGGAAATCAAATTTTTATGATTTATCAAATCTTTCTCACGAAAAAACTTAAATAACCGTAACAGATTTGTTCGTACATTCATTTGTTTCATGTGAAAATGAAATAATTTTTCGATTTTCCATTTTCTTGAAAACTGTCAAAGATAGATATAGGGTATGCTACATATTTTGGACCTAGAATTTCCTGGGCAATCTAAATCTCGAATAACATACAGGGTACCGTTTCCGGTTAAACGGGAAATTAAAATTAGATTTTGAAGCAATCAAACTGTGCATTGTTGTTAACCATAAAAGCTCCCAAAATTTTAAATAGATATCTTTTTTTGCAAGGAAGTGGCTAGTAATGTCGTAGGCGCCCGGTATATTATCGAATGTGTGCGGTTAACAAACCACAAGACACACCACAGTGATTTTCTTATTAAATCCCAGATTATAGTGCATATAACAGCGTATTTATTCTTATATGAAAACACTTTTTAAACTTGAAATATGTCACGTTACCACTCGTCCACGAGGCAAAAAGAAAAAGGAAAGAGAAGCGGCTTCATCCTACAAGCCCAGACAATGGCCTTGAAATCGGGTCATGTGCCATAAAACTGCAGATAGCCTAAACGCGCTCACAGAATAGGGACATAGAGGCTACTATAATGTGTCGTTACTCAGCTTGTGACCTACTTGCCTTGAGATCTAATAATACATGTTATATGAATAGAGCAATCGATTTCTCAAATAGATTTAATCAGAATTATGTACCTACAACGACCTTCTGATATCTAAATGGTCAATTGATAAAAGTGAACGTAACATGGTTTAACATTCGATTATTTAGAAGTGTTTCGCCAAGTTCACGCACATACATTTTCCAATATATTTATGAAGTTGCGGGTAAATATATCATTGGGATAATTATGAAAGTCCGCTATAAAATAATAAATATTTTGTTAACAGATATATAACACATATATATATATATATATATATATATATATATATATATATATATATATATATATATATATATATATATATATATATATATATATATATATATATATATGTATATATATGTATATATATATATATATATATATATATATATATATATATATATATATATATATATATGTATATATATGTATATATATATATATATATATATATATATATATATATATATATATATATATATATATATATATATATATATATATATATATATATATATATATATATATATATATATATATATATATATATATATATATATATATATATATATATATATATATACATATATATATATATATAGTGCTGTTTTAATGTGATTTGTGATACAATATAATATTGGCGAAGGATGGAAAATATTCCAAAACGTAGGCAGTACCGATCGGTAGGTGAGAAAAGAATAATTTTACGAGTATTTTACTGCATACAGAGAGATCACCCTCATCGCGACAAGGATGAATTTGTGGATATGTGTTCCGATTATACAGAAGCATCAAAGGCAAGCATATACACACTTTTAAGAGAAGAAAAGGTACATGGAAGTATACAGCCACCGAAACCAAAAAGCGGTCGAAATAAGATTGTAGTGGACGATGATGCAAAAAATGCGATACGTAGAACGGTCCACGGTTTCTTTAGAAATAACGAATTGCCCACTTTAGATAAGGTGCTGCAAGGTATAAGTGAAAATGATATTATACCTAAAATGTGGAGGAGTAGTCTGGCAAAAATTTTGAAAGACATGAATTTTAAGTATGGAAAAGTAGACAGAAAAAGTATTCTCATAGAAAGATATGAAATAGTTGCTTGGCGGATGGATTATCTCGAAAAATGAAAAAGTTTCGAAACGAGGGGCGGAAAATTTTTTACACTGACGAAACGTGGGTCCACGAAGGACATACTATGAAGAGAGTCTGGCAGGATGGAAAAGTGAAAAATGCACGGCAAGCTGCGATTGAAGGCTGGACAACTGGTTTAAAAATGCCGTCTGGAAAAGGTCGCCGTTTAATCATAACGCATATTGGAAGTGATAGTGGATTTTTGCGTAATGGAGAACTGATATTTCAATCTAAGAAGACCGGAGACTACCACGAGGAAATGAATTCCGAAGTATATGAGAAATGGTTTGCCGGCGTACAGGTTTTGCCGGCCGGCGTTTTTGGATACAGGTGATTTATTTTATTTCTCTTATTGTTTTTATTTTTTGTTGAGAATTTTTTGCTTTATTTTGGAATATGGGTATATTTATTTTATTGTTTTTATTTTTTGTTGAGAATGTTTTGAAATATATATTTATTTTATTGTTTCATTTTTTGTTAAAAATTTTTGGTCTATTTTGGAATAGGTATATATTTATTTCATTTTTCCGTTTTAAAGTTTATTTTTCACGGCTACTTAGCTGTTTTGTACATATTATTTTTGTTTCTTGTGGGAAATATAGTTACTGGCGAACCACCCACTGAAAAATGGTAACGCGCTGAAAGCAATACTTCATGAGTGGTGTGGAAACTTGCATTCAATATCAGCTGTAGTGTTGAAAATCTACATATAAAAACCTACTACTTTAACCCCCTGTAAGTAGTTTAACCCCTTGTAAGTAGGTACCTATTGTTCATTGACTTTATTTTTATGTAGGTACTTACCATCCTAGATCACCTTCTACTTTCACCCCCTAAGAAAAAAAAATGTCTACGCCAATGAAAAACATTGTGTAGGTCAGGGTTGCCGGTCGTTGAACTATACATACATATTGTACGCCGTATATGTAGGTATACACCGCTACGAGAGTCGAAATAAAAAAATGGCGGTTAACAAAAATATGGCAAAAATAAGTTAGAAAAGTATCGCGGTTAGCAAACATTTTTGTTCGTCTCGTATGAAACCTGAAAAACGCAGATTTCCAGCAGACCTCGCTTTATTTACGAGATAGGATAGGTATGTTAAAAAATGTAAGGAAAATATTATTTGACGGCAAAAATTTATAGTGGGGGTTAGAGCAGAGCCGACTTCCGAAAAAAAGTTGATTTATGGGCTGCTCGAAGTAGGTACTGACGTATACTGAGGTAGGGTACTAATAGGTACCTCCTCCACTTAAGACATTTCTCTAATAATTTTATCCAAAAAATATCCCAGTGCTTGAGGCCGCTAGGTTATAAATACAACGATATAAGTTAGGCGATTTATTGGGATTTAGGAAAACTGGAAACGCTCTCTGGTTTATTACATAAGTAGGTACCTAATTGTTTATTGACTTTATTTTTATGTAGATACCCTAGATCACAAATTAATAATTTACATCAGTGGGCAAAATTAAAAATTCTATAGACTGTTTATAAAATTAAAACTGTGTACCTACCTAGCCACGAATGAAATGAAAATTTACAATGACTGTAAAATACCTCAAGGTCAGTTTCTAATTTTGATTGGCTGTAAAAAGTGTGTGTATTGGAAATCGCTTTGCGATGAGAAGCTGGTAGGTAGGTATGTATTGCATATGTAATTATTTTTAAAAATATGTTGTATTTAGTCTCTGTTTAGTTATGTAGGTACCTATTAACAAACAAGCTCTGATCTTCGTCAAAGCATTGAGTCAAAGTAAATCGGCGTTGAGTGTTGGCGATTTAGTAGGTTAGGTAGGTACCTACTTACACAATAAATATGACTGTATTTCAATTGCAAGTATATTTAGTTTATTTTTCGAATATATGCATATAAAAACCTTCTACTTTCACCCCCCTAAGAAAAGAAAAATGGCTACGCCAATGAAAATCATTGTGTAGGTCAGGGTTGCCGGTCGTGGAACTACACATACATATTAGAAGCCGTGTAGACACTGATTTCTGTAGTTTTTTCTAACATCAACATCATTTTAAAACTTTCCTGAATCAATTGTTTCTCTAGATCCATGTTGATGCAGTAATATGTAGTCCGAAACAGTAATATGTAGTTGGCCACGGCTTTACCATATATATCCATGATACAAATTGTATCATGAGTTCTAGCTACATTTATGGATGTGGATAGCTTCACACCTATCGTAGATAAGCGCTTGTGTGAAATTTTCCATTACGGCAACTATTTTTGCGGTTCTCCTTTTAGAAATAGCCCGTAATGAATGTTGTTATAGCGCACAACTATAAACTCGACGCCATTAAATGGTTTTCGCTTAGCCAGAATTGAAAGCATCCGCCGTCTTATACAGATCTACAAAGAAAATGATTTTATGGCGGTATTTACGACAGGTTTTTATGCAGACAAGGCAGACAAGGGTTTGGATAATTACACGCGGGCTAATAAAATGGATAACGAGTGTATTTATAAAGTTGCGCCAAGCTGAACCGAAGATGCGAATCGTTAAATAAAAGCAGATGCGATTTAAGACGATTCTTTCGCTAGGCTGACATCCTTACATGTACGGGTGTGAAGTTATCCACATCCGCATTTTCAGATAGGACTATAATTGATAAAGGCGTGGTCTCAATTCATATAGGTTCCGCTTTTGATTAAAAATGTATGGTTTAGGAATAAGTACATGAAAACTTAGGGATATAAACACAATACAACTATACAACATCTGCTGAGTGGATAAAATTAATGTTAACATATATTATTTAAGCCGTGATACAGATTTTATTTAAATTGGGTTAAAATTATTTAGATAAATAATAGCAATTAAAAATGAAGGTGTAGAGTTTTTATTTCACGATAGATCGATAGAGAATTAAAGAATACATGATAGAGTACCATTGCATTTATTTGTCAGGCCGTCTATTTTTTATTTTTTACAGCAGGTTCATTTGGACCTGCTGTAAATTTTTTAAACAATTTTAACCCCATTTCATCCCCCTAGACGGCCTGACAAATAAATGCAATGGTGGTCTACCATGTATTCTTTGATCCTCTATCGACCTGTAGTGGAATAAAAACTCGTACGCCGTTATTTGAACTTGCTATTATTTTTTTAAACAAATTTTACCCCATTTCATCCCCCTAGACGGCCTGACAAATAAATGCAATGGTGCTCTACCATGTATTCTTTGATTCTCTATCAACCTGTAGTGAAATAAAAACTCTACACCTTCATTTGGACTTACTGTAATTTTTTTAAACAATTTTAACCCCATTTCATCCCCCCAGACGGCCTGACAAATAAAAGCAATGGTACTTTACTATGTATTCTTTGATTCTCTATCGACCTGTAGTGAAATAAAAACTCTACACCATCATTTGAACTTGCTATTATTTTTTTAAACAAATTTTACCCCATTTCATCCCCTAGACGGCCTGACAAATAAATGCAATGGTACTCTACCATGTATTCTTTAATTCTCTATCGATCTATCGTGAAATAAAAACTCTACACCTTCATTTTTAATTGCTATTATTTATCTAAATAATTTTAACCCAATTTAAATAAAATCTGTATCACGGCTTAAATAATATATGTTAACATTAATTTTATCCATTCAGCAGATGTTGTATAGGTGTATTGTGTTTATATCCCTAAGTTTTCATGTACTTATTCCTAAAACATACATTTTTAATCAAAAGCGGAACCTATATGAATTGAGACCACGGCTTTATCAATTATAGTCCTATCTGAAAATGTGGATGTGGATAACTTCACACCCGTTAGACATGTGCTTAATTTTGTATTAAACAAATAGTGAAGAACATTGTTTGTCCTTTTCGCTCATATGAATCGAAAGCTTATAAAAATTTCGGAGAGCAAAAAACCGAAAAATCTAAGTATTACAAAAGTTTTGAAGCTTTAAGAGAAATTCCTTTAACTACAAATTGTACTCACGTTAAAGATGGAGGATTTCTGTTGCACAAAGTAATTTGGCTTCAAACAAGAACGTTTCAATGAATAACATATTCAATGAATATGTTAATTTTATTTCACGAACTCTTCGCGTTCGCCATTCTGAACTCTCGTCATAAGCCCTTTGAAAACTGCAAATAATTTTTTCAAAAAATCTCGATTTTTTTAATCATGAAATTTGCAATAAAAATCGCATTTATTGCGACAGAAATTTTTTTCTTTCGGTATTTCACTTCACTTAACTTCAATCGCTATTGCATAGAAGAAAATTAAACAAAAAAAAATTATTTACGAAATTTTTTTTTTAATAACTTTTGCTAATTTTATTGTGAACTCCTGAACTCTTTCTTCTCTATCGAAAAATTCATCGTGAACTCTTTTACGTTGAAAGAACAGCGCAGCGTGAAGTTAGCAGTAAAACTTAGTCCGTTTTCTCTTGTACGTCTTTTCTATAATGTAGGAGATATCTACGTAAGAAGGAGCGATCAAAGTCACAGCTCTAGGTGCTGTATGCGAACGCTAAGATATGATAGTTACATTGGCATGGTATAGGACATGGCCAGACGTCGCGAAGTGTCCTGTAATATGTCCTAAAATCATAAATATCATAAAATTAGCAATTTTGTCCTAAAAACGTCCTAAATCTGAAATATCTGTCATAAAATTGTCGAATTAATGCCAATTGCACCGACTTCTGTTTAAGCAACGAATACCAAAGGAATCCAAAAGCGTCTTTTAAATTAATTATTCACGATGAATGTTCCCTTTCATTCAATAAGGCGAGTTGCAGCCAAAATCACAAGTGTCTTTTAAATTATTCACGATGAACGAAAAGTGAAAATGAGGCGACTTGCAGCCAAAATAAAAGAAAAAAAAACGATATCTAACTACAGGCATTTCAAATTAAAACATTTAAATGAAAATAATATCTGTTTTGTAACATATTTTATGCTAAGAGCAGCTGGTAATTTGCTATCATGTATAGATAGCTACTGTTTTTATATGGGAATATTCTCTGAACCTTCCGAAAGGAATATTCTTTTCAGATATCCATAAAATATCACAGGAATATTTTTCTTCTAACAGATTATTCATAGAATATTCGATTTAATATACATATTAATGGAACATATTATGTAGAAAATATTACAGGAATATCCAGATGAGTTTATCTTTGAGTGAAATAAGAATATTCTCCCAGTATTTTTAATCATATTTTTTTATATAGAGACATATTTATAGTATTGAGAGTGTTCAGGATATAACTTCTTGATTAGGCAACACTCAATAATCTTAGTTATTCAGGGACTATCCCTTAATCTTAGTTCATAGACAGATAATGCAACACTCCATCCCCTCTCTTTTGTTTTAAAACCATAGTTGCACATTCACACTCATCCAATACACACCTACTTTCAACTCGTCGTATTACACGCGAAAATAATAATTGTTATTGAAACATTATTACTCCACCTCAACTACCCTTCAACCTATCCATAATACCAGTGCTTTTACCCTATTGTGCAACGATTCACCTGGTTCCACCTGAAGATACAAGGAGGCCTCCAGCGTATAGAAGACAACACAGAAAGGTATTTAGCACATTCAATTTCCCCCTTATATTTACTTCCCCCCTATGCTTTTGTCAACGTTAGTTCACTGGTCCTTCGGCTAATAAAATTGAACCTTTTAGTTGTAATTAATTATTATAATTATTATAACAAATCTCAATCAACAACAGATCGTAAAACTTAATTTTCATTAATATGTCCTAAAACACCCTAAAATTCAACAGAATAGTGTCCTAAAATCATAAAATTAATGTGGAAGTTTGCTCTCAAGAGAGCCCTGAATATTTAAAATTTTGATAAAACACGCATAAATTGTCAGTCAATTAAGGCAGTTTTTTTAGAAAAAAGAAATGGCGAATTGGCATTATGTACAGCTACTGTTTTTATATTGGAATATTCCCTGAACCTCCCGAAAGGAATATTCTTTTTAGATATCCATAAAATATTACAGGAATATTTTTCTTCTAACGGATTATTCATAGAATATTCGATTTAACATACATATTAATGGAACATATTATATAGAAAATATTGCAGGAATATCCAGATGCGTTTATCTTTATCTTTTAAAGAATGAAATAAGAATATTCTCCTCGATATTCTCCCAGTATTCTCTCGAGACATAAATTAATTTTTAATAATATTAATATTTTTAAATACGGAAACAGAGTATGGAGAGCAAAACTTAATTTAAATTATGTCATAAAATATCATAAAATTCTGCAAAATATTGTCCAAAAATCCACCCGCTATAAGTTTCAGTCACAATTCTTAGCCAGTTTCGTTTCAAACTAGTAGCAACTGTACCCAGCCTGCCATCCCCGTATCTCCCTGTTTATTTTGCACCTGTGAGAGCAGGTGGCGTGCTGTAAGAACCCCACGGGCCTACCTAGGTAGGATAAGACTTATGGTACGCTATTTTTCGTCTTTTATACCCAACGGGAAACGAACCGCGCAAAAAGACAAAGCAGTCTTTTCGCCCGTGAAAGCAGGCTGCATAGCTATTTTTATTGCCTACACGACACACTATGTGCAGTCGAAAGCGTGTAATGAAAGCAACATTTGATTGCTGTTAAATTTCATTAGGCAACGTAAATAAAACTTTATAGTGTAATAGGAAGGTTTCTATTTGGAATTAACGTAAACTTACGCGCTGATCAAAGAGCGAGGGATTGCGGGTGGTCTTAGTTGGATAAACACTTTTTTGTGCCATTTTATATACGCAGCAGTTTTGTATACGACATTGACATTTAAATTTCTATCTGTATTTTACAGGTCATTTATATGGTATAAATTAAAATTATAAGTATTAAATACATACTCTTGAGAAATAGGTACGTATTACAAAGTAAAAATTACAGTGTTATAGCACAAGGAGCATAGACGCCACTAGGGGGGACTTGGGGGGTCTTAGCCCCGCCCACCACGAAATATTCAATAGCCTCCTCCAAAAAGATTTGGACGAGCTAAAAAATAAAACAATCACGGATAAAAAATAATAAAGCAAAATAAAAGGTAGAGTAAGAAGACAGTTCCAGTCACTGAAATTTTGAACCACGATAATCTTACCAGTCTCATCAGCTAGTAAAAGATCATTTTCAGTAATGCGTGCAATCCTAAATTGGCTGTGATTAAAAATGGAGCAAGACAATGCTATTACCCCTGGAATACATTCAACAGCGATTTAAAGCGGGCAATAAAAGTTTGCCTAACCTAGCTCACCTCTTAATAAAAATAAAATTCCCGTGGACGCCACTAGTCCTTGGTAGCCAAATTATCCTTGGTTTCGAATCTAAGAGTAAAATAAGACACACTGTATACTTATTACTAGGTTTACTTTGCAAATTGTTAGAAATGGCGATACAACAAAAAGTTGTTTTAGTTAAACTAGTTTTAAACTATACTTAAAACTAGGCTTATCTGTGATATGCAACGAGTCTTCCAGTAAGGTGGATCTCTGCTGTAATTCTACGCAGGTACAGGGGTCGATAGACTTCAGCAAGGTGGTCCTAAAGGTGGTTCCAAAGGTGGTTATAAAAATGTGGAACAAAAAAGATGGTGTAAAAGGTGGTGTGACTTACAGTCGCCGAAAGACACTGCGAATATATATATATATATATATATATATATATATATATATATATATATATATATATATATATATATATATATATATATATATATATATATATATATATATATATATATATATTAAGATAGATATATATTAAGTGAATATATATCTGATAAACCTTACTAGGTATTTGGAAGACGGCTTCGAAAAGATAGCTTAGCTGTGTCCCTCATTCAACTCTAGGGAGTTCAACGCAACGCAGGCTCTAGAGAACACAAAGTAGGCAAAATAAAATATGAACACGCGGTTTCAAGAAAACAAAGTCTTACCTCAATGTTTTTTTTAATAAAAGTTATTTGATCCCACTAATGTGGTATGTCTATATCCAAAATCTCAACACACGTTATTTAACCAAGAAAATCTCTCAAACTCTTAACACATTGGAACAACAGTATGCCATTCACGCGTCCAACTAAAAAGAAAGCGACGTGGCCATCGCCCCAGGAAATTAGACCATAGACCTGCCGACCTAGGCTAGCGTCACAGAACTGCCAATGTTCAACTCACAAAACAATAAAGCGACACAGATATGGACTAAGATATTTGTGGTAAACATCTATGACAAAGAATCTATTAAATACGCTGTGGCAATATCGATGAATGTAATCGACCAATGAAAGTAATATGCCGACCTGAATCACTGTCTTAGTCACTGCTTAAAATCAATTTATCCGTCAAATATGCCTACAATAAATTTCGGATTCTCAAGTTGTTAATTACTAAAAGTGAACGTAACAATGCGTATCAAGTTAGCAGGGCAACATGGGCAAATCGAAAAATTACTAGGCCGCAAATATGCCGCTTATTAGTTGCGAGTCAACTAATTTTTCCGTGGTGCTCTGCTAACTTTATATCAACTTAGCAGGGCAACTAGAATAAACTAAAATCACTTATTTTTTTAGTCGCTAATTAGTTGTGATCGAATAACATCGGTACGATTTTTTTTAAATAATTAGTTGCCGCTAAGTTTATATCAACTTTTGACAAGTCAACAATGTTACAAAATTTATTAAAAAAATAATGGATTTTCTTAAAGTACGTAGTTTTTTTGTCGCTATAAGGTGAAATATATTATTATGAAAAAAACGATGGCTTTAAAATGTTGAATTGATAATGCTGGGTAATTAAGCCTATCAAACGATGTCCGTTCCTCACGTTAACAGAACAAAGTCAGCAGAACGAAAAATTAATTTTTAAATGCAGAACAATGGAATCTCGACCAAAAAATGTTGGTTGAACTTATACCGGACAAATTCAGAGGATGCCCCCTGCTATCTTTACGCAGGAAAATGACTATATTTCGTCAATAACGGGAATTAATAAATCGCGATTGTTTCTTACGTAGCAACTAATTAAAAGCAGCCAAGCGACAAATTTTAAGACCAAACCATTTTGATTCATCTGATAACTTAGCCATTCAGAGGGCGCCCTGCTATCTTTGTAAATTTTTTGTGATTTTTTTAATGTTTTAAGTTAGCCCCCTCTGCTACGCCTCTGATACGGTGGCACAGATGATTTGAACATACTAGGCAGTGTCAGAAAGTTAAAATAAGTAATTCTGGACGGCAAAATTTAGTCGATACCACTTGGTAAATTTTTTGTAATTTTTTAAAATTATATCCCGCTTCTGATACGTCGGCACAAATGATTTGATCATGCTACAGTTTCAGGAAGTTAAAATACGTAATTTTGAACGCCAAAATTTAGTCGACACCACTTGGTCAATTTTTTGTGATTTTTTAAATTTTAAGAGCTCCTCTAACCCCCTCTATCCCGCTTCTGATACGATGGCACAAATGATTTGAGCATACTAGGCAGTTTCAAGAGGTTAAAATAAGTGATTCTGGACAGCGAAATTTAGGCGACATGCCCTTAAATAATACGATAATTTTTTTTCCGAGGGTTTGCAGTTCTGTCACTTTATAAAACTGCGAGTTCTGCCACGCCAGATTTAAAAGCAAAAGTGACAGGTTTACAGCACTAAAATATGTAGGTATACCTAATTCCAACTAGTAAAATGTAGCCTATCCGATATTAAAAACGGATAAGTACCGTTGTGAGCAATAATTTCGAGCCGCGACGACGTCTTTATCGACCTGGTAAAATTTCAAACCGTTGCTGACAATTGCCGAGTTGCTAGCTTCACACCGATCCTGCTCATAGAGGATACGGAACCCCCTAATCAGCCATCAGTGCATCGAATTTCAAAAGCTTCACTTTCCTCCGATGCATCCGCTCTGAAGGCGTCTTAATAGCAAGTACTGGTAAAACTAGTTTGCTGCATAAATAGATCAGAGTACCATAAATGGATAGCCTACAACCGTACGTTATAATCTTCATGTTTACAATAATCAATACGCCGAGCACACCCCGGGAAGAATATGCGGTAAGGTACGTGTCGTAAAAATTCAAGGAAATAACAATCCATTAATCCTTTATCTATATCTTGTCGGTGATCATGGTCAACCGACGTAACCTAAAACTTCATATACAGCAAACAGAACATAATATAATGAGCACGACAGGAGTGCCACAGGGTGCCCATCTGGGGCTTCTTGTACATCATATTTTTCTTAACGGCGTGTGCATTTAAATATGTCTTCCAGACAACACCGTGCATACGTACTATGATTTTATTGTAATTTACACCTGAATCCTGAATTCTATCCAATAAAATCTTATGAAGCAAAAATTTCACGAATACCGACCTGAAATCATTCTATCTGGCGGCCTAAACTGACAAATGATTTTATTATATGTATACTTAAATCAAGCTTGATTCACTGAGGTTTGGAACAGTGGCGTAATTAGGATCGATGAAGTTATCTAAAAGCGCCCCCAGCCTTTATAAAATAAATAAGTTTAGTTAAAATAAAACATTTATTAAAAAAATCAATTTATTTAACATAAAATAAATCAAAAACATTTCTCATAGTTCCTCGCCAATAAAAACATAACATTGGTTATAAAGATATATCAATAAAACATAAAAGAAAAAATCTGTTAACGCATTTCAATTATTTCAAATAAATAAAAGTATATATACCCGGTTCCGAAATAGGGTAGTGTGATTCATACATAATATCACACCACAATCACAATTGAACGGTCTGCCTATTAGTGTGTAAATTTGTGTACACTCTATAGAAATGATGGGCAGAACTCATTAGTAACCGGGTCTACCGCTAGGTGCGCCGCTATAGAAAATGCAACGTGTTTTCATTGGTGAGTTTTAGGCGGTTCTAAATTAAATGAAATTTCATTGGTCAGAGGCAAAGACGCGGGATTTGATATATTGACGCATGCGCTGTTTCATGCATGTTTTGGCGCTGCAGTGGCGTTTCATTGTGTCTTATGCACGGTTGATACGCGATATAAATTAATTATAATATTGTGATATACGCGAGTGTTTAGTGTTTTTATGCGATGGAAGCGACGAATGCGAGTAGTAGTTGTTCTTTCTCACTAACTGAAGCGGTTGTTATATGCGCTTCGTTGACAAAAGTCTGTGTGAATAGTGTGTTTCGTGCAATTACAGATAAGGAACCCATTGCGAAAAAGAAGGAAACGAAAACTCGTGGCAGAAAGAAAATCGACGTCGCCGAAGATGTCAAGGACGCAATCCGCCGGTTTATCCATGGTTTCTTTTTTAAAAACGAGATTCCGACACTGAAGATAATTTCACTTGCTATTTCTGACGATCAATCTATACCCAAGTTATCTCGGAGAGTTCTTTTGAGAATTATGCACGAGATGAATTTTCGTCATATAAAACTAAATCGGAATAATCTTCTTATTGAGGAAAACGAAATTGTTTTATGGCGAAGAAAATATTTGGAAAACGGGAGATTTTCGGATGTCAGACAGAAAAATTTATTATTTAGACGAGACTTGGGTAAACGAAGGGCATATGGTTTCAAAAGTATGGCAGGACTGCAATATTAGTAATAGAAGACAGGCATTTTTAGAAGGATACTCTACAGGACTCAAAGCACCATCTGGAAAAGGACGACGGCTGATAATTACGCATATCGGAAGTGCATCAGGATTTCTGGAAAATGGTTTAAATGTGTTTGAATCGAGGCGAACAGGAGATTACCATGAAGATATGACACGCGAAGTCTAAAGAAATTGAAGACAAAGAAAACGTATAGAGTATACATATCACACATTTTTAGAACCATCTAATAACAGTATTTTTCTTAATTTAATAAAAAAACCATCACAAGTACACTTAAAAACAATGTTAATAACTTGAATATTTTATTTAATTTTTTTTATTCTGCCCCCTCTAAAATGATACGCCTATGGAATTTCGTTCCCCTCGCTCCTCATGTCCCTGAGCCGTCCATATGCTGGTGATGAATCACCACACTATTTCGGAACCAGGGTATAATCAAATATAAAGCAAGTTAATTACATATAGGCTTTCCTTGCCTTTACATTTGCAAAATGTTTTATAATTTGTTTTGTATGAATACCTTGCTGTATTATTTTCAATTACCAACATAGCCAGTGTAGAGAGCTGTTGTTGTCCCGTTGATAGTGATTTAAATCTGTATAAAACAATGGTTTAATATGGCTGTATAAAACGGTATTAATCAGTATGTATAAACCTGGATAGGGCTGGAACTTTTGATGTAATGATAACACTCGAAGTAGTTTCGACAAACACCAAAACACCTTTACTTCGCTCGACGCGCGTTTCGCCAACCAAGTTGGCGTCATCCGGAGACGATTAAAACATTTAATCGTCTCTCATTTGGTGTTTGTGGAAACTACTTCGAGTGTCAGTATGTATAAAACATTTGAGGAGTGATCAAACAAAACGCAATATATCCACTTTTTGGTCATTTGCAGTTAGGTACAGTGCACCTGTTTTAGGTATGAAATAAATACATTGGCGACCTCAGATTTATTCAAAAGTCTAATAATTCCCATTGAAATTGAGCCTTAAATGTTAGCGATTCAATCAAAACGTAATAAATCCAAAGTGTTGTAAAATTTATTTTGTTTTCAATCAAATTGTAATAAATCCAGTTGCCGGTAAAGTAAAATTCTTTGTTAAAATTGAATGTTTATCAAGTTAAGTGCAACATAAGTTCGGTAGAAGGAGACATCCAACTTTAGTAGAAGTTAGCAGGCAGAAGGTTTTTCCTCGCCTGCTTCAGATTGCTGTGGAACGTGCTTGAGACTAAAGCACCAAATAAGAATAGGAAGCGATAAGCAAAAGAAAAATACTATGATAACTTTTTACGAATTAACTAAAGAAAAGCCAGATTCACCTCTGACATTTTTTTTTGATTTGCAGCAGGTGCAACCACTGCCTAGAACTCTGATCCTTTTTATGCACACCAAATTAGTTTCTATGTATTCTGTTGCTTGTATATGCAATCTAAAAATCCCACATCTTTTACATGGACTGAAGACTTAGCAGGGAGAGGTTCTGTTCAAATAGGGTCTGCTCTTTTAAATTACCTTGACTCCATTAACTTAGATGGCATAAAAATGCTGAGGTTGTTCCGTGACGCATGTGGTGGGCAGAATGAAAATTTACATATAATACATGCACTCTACTTTTGGCTAAAATTTAAAGCCCCTGCACGTGTGAGAGAAATAAGAATAACCTACCCTGGTTCAAGGACATACCTTTCTTCCGGCAGATCGAGTGTTCGGAAGAGTTGAGAAGTCATTACGGATCATCCATTTTGTCAAGTACAAATTGGTGTACAAAAATTCTAATTTATTCTAATTTTGGTTAAAATAGAAAGAATTTCCTATTTGAAACGAATTTATCTAAGAAAAGAAAATAACAAGAAGATAACAACAATGAAAGTGGTTGGTTTCCAGAATTTTAGATTTGAATCGCTAACAGAAGCTCCAAAAAATTTAATTAAACCAGGAAAAACCGATCGAAACTTAAGACAGGAAAAAGTGGCACTTAATATCGCCATTCCAGAGACGAAGAAAAAATCTCTAAAACATCTCGTGGATGAACAGTCCACAATGGATGGATGACTAACAGTTTTCTTGGTATAGAAGCCTTTTAAGTGCTGATGTGCAAATCCTTGAACGAGAAGAGCCAGAAGAACATGAGCTATGTGACTGTTTAGAACCTGACCATGGTGCTCACATTTAATTTTTTTGTTTTTTGTTTATTGCAATTATGTTCCAAATAGGTTAAGCATTAGTTTTTTAGCAACAGTTTTTTTTATACCAATAAAACTTATTAAAACGTCAACTACCAATCAATCAAATCGTAATAAATCCAGTTGAGTCAACCAAAACGTAATAAATCAATTTTTTTCCGTGATTTACTCCTCATATCATACAAGAGCTACAAAATATATTGTGTTGTTATGTTTTATCCATTCTGCGCATTATATCCAAATGACTTTTTTTAATCTCTAAGGCGTTTCCACTAAAAGTTTTTTTCGTTTTTCCATGTATTTTTTAAAGTGGATATATTGCGTTTTGTTTGATCACTCCTCATATAATACCTTAGTTTTATACTGGGTATTATATCACGTATTATGCAGTTTTATACGGTACGTACAAAATAATTTATACGGTTTTTTCGGCATTATATCAACTTGAGAAGATTTTAACACGGAAAAGGATTTTTCAGAAGGTTGTAAAATTATTGTGATGTTATTTCCGATTTAGCTCTTTATAGAAGCAACGAAGGTTTATGGGCAAAATCTTCTGTACAGCATAGTCTAAAACCGCGAACTGAAGGAACTAAAATAAATTAAATAACTTGGTGGAAAGGTATTTGTGGTTCTAGTGGACTAGCGAAAGTTGCAATTGCGATATTTCAGTCCTACTTATTCTGCTTCTACTGAAAGATCTTTTTCTACATACGGATATGGATAGACTGACAAGTACGACAGCAAATCGTTTTTATTAAACATAATTTATGAGAAATGTAAATAATAGGGAAGAGGAAAATAATAAGAGGAAAATAATAAGGACAATAAATATAAGTCGTTGCTAAAGGTACAGAAGCAGAAGATATTGAAGATAACGAAGAAATGACCGATGCTGAGACTAGTGAGAGAGATAGATATACAATATGATGATACAGAAACTCAAGAAAGTGAAGATGAGGCAGAAGTGCCAGAATAATAATAGGAGGAGGAAGGCAACAGATAGAGAGAAATGGTCGAAATGAATAGTGATGAAGAAGAAAAAGAAGCGGACAGTGGTTGCTCTTAGGATTTCAGTATTCCAGTAAGAAATACTCGTACTTTTGGAAACGCCAACAAACGCACAATTTTAAGTTACAAATAATTTTAAGTGTAATCAAATGTTAAGAATTATCAGTTTGGAATGGAGTTCCCTTTCTCACACTCGGGGGAAGTTTACCCAGTCCTTGTCGGCAGACATATATAAAATATATTCCCCTCTTGTTAGCAACAGGTCGCATTTCAACACCTCTAATCTCAGCTTGTAATTACGTGTCTGTAGATAAATTTAAGACGACAAGTTAAGACGGACTATGGTAATATAATCAGGGATTTAGTAAATTAATTTATTTAGCTATTATTATACAAGAATGTTGTGGATTATGATGTGTTTTCTACGGCGAGTCAAAGGGAGCGAATTGCTAGTTTTATTTATGTATGCCTGCATTGTTGCTTCGGAAGATAAACATATTAAAAATAGTTCTGCCTTGGCGGGACGGATCAAAGCGACTTCCTTAAAGCGGGTACAGGAGTACAACCAGCATCGTTATAACGTGATAACAGATAAAAAGCAGCATGGGTTGTTTAAACACGGTTTATGTAAATTTGAATTGGGATATAGTGGATGCTAATTAATGTATCTGGATGCCAGTAGCGGCCGGCATGGGGCACAATATATAGGTATATTGAGATAAACGAATATTTAGAGCCCAAATCAAAGGTTAAAACATTATAAATACATCAGGAAATCATGAAATAATGTAAATTTTATGTTCAATAAAAAGTCCCAACTCTAGTAACATTCCTCACGCACGCATGTCTACGGGTTTCAAGAGCAATACAAACGTCAACCGGCAACGATGAATCTGATTGGTCAACGTCTATTTATATAAATATCAAAGTTATTTATCGGCGCATAAATTATGTGTATTTAGAAAGAAAATTGCGTTAGCGTCACGTGAAAATGGGGCCTCGAGAGCTGTAATCTAGAAGCAGATAAAAGAAAGACAGTGTATGATAAATTATGGCATTTAAAGGTAAACCTAATTAATTTATAAAAATAGCGTTGATGTGATTGGCCAGAGTTGTCAACGAAGATAAAACTAGAAGCGGGATTTGTTCTAGTCCCGATAATAATATTCTAAATAGGATTTTATAAATGCCCCTATCCCACGGGAACTAGAATTCTGTAGGAGAAGTTTAAATATCCATGGAATAATATGTAATTAAGAATTTGAAAAAGAAAAAAGTTACCTCTAAATATTGTTAGGAATTAATAAAAGAGGGCGCCACCAGTAATTTCAGGCTACTGGACCTCTGTATGGACTCTTCCTCCGGATGCGTGGGCACGAGGGCCTCCTAAGAGTGGAAAGAACAGTACGAAATATAAAAATGCCTTACCATTCGGGCTTACGGCGTTTTCCAGACGTCCAGGCTTCTAATCAGATTGAGATTCTGATTAGAATCTCAGAATCTCAATCTGACATTCCAAAAAAAATATGACAGCTCAATCTGTCATGCGGATAAGCGCTGCCTACCGCGTGAACATGGAACTCGCGACGGCTCGCCGCGGTCCCGCTGAAAACACAAATACAACAGATTACAGGAGGAAATGCATTTGTTTAACCGGAAAGATGTTCGGTAGAGACGCATAATAATGCAGGGAGTTTTAACAGTGATAGCGTGGTAATCAACAGCTAGCTGGTTTTCTGTGAGCTAAAATTCATAAAATTTAATGTTTAAAAGTAGTTTGAGGTGTTTAAAATAGTGATATGGTGTGCAGAATCCCACTGGGAAATTCTTAAGCACGTTTTTAAAAACAAATTTAAGTGAATTCGGTAAAAATCCACGCCTTTCAAGTGTAGCGTCTCCAGTCAGCGTTAAAGAAAATTCTACGAGTGTGGCAAGCTGATTTATATAAATAAACGAAGATTTAAATACGAGAAAGTGAGTAGAAATTCTGGAGATATTAAGTTCCGTAAGGGTCAAAATCCAATAAGAAGGTATAACAAACGTATCAAATATAGCAGTTTTCCAGTTCGGAATAGTTCCGATAGATATCCGGAGGTGTACTAAAGAAGTTGGCCATAGTGTAAAAAAGAAAGCATCGTTCCGGTTAGATGGCAGCTGGCGTGATTCCAGAGATCACAGTACACAAAGCCAGTGTTTGTTAAGTGCTTATAAAACTATAACTAGAGGACATAGTAAAGTAATGACTAGGTATCTAAGATAATTTTTATTTTAAGGATTAATTGTTTCTGTAGGCTTAGGCCCATGTCAATAACATAAGGTACGTAGGTTTTGGCGTAGGTTAATCTTCAGTTGCTCTGAGCATTTCTTTTTATTTTATTATCTATGTTGATAATCACACTTCCTGCTGCAATTTGATTTGCAGATATAAATTTTTCTTTGCTGTGTTGTTTAGCGTAAATGAATTATCCTCGTGACAATACAATGCTTCCATATTTAATAATAAATACTTCTCTGTGTATTCAGCTTATGTTTTATCTCTCACATATCAAATCTTCCATAGTTATAAATATTACCACCTTTAAATACTTCACACTAAGATTATTATATCCACTAAGATTATTATATTATATCCAAAGAAAATGTAGAAAAAACATGAGGCTTTAAATTGGCTATAATTGCAATAACTTGCAATACCTTGTATAGCCCACAGGACGTTTTGAAATTTCGGAAAGAAACATAACATTTTTATAGCACTTGGTATAATATCAAAATCATTCGTTTTGCCAAAACAACTAAGACAGTGATATACCTAAGAGAAAAACCTACAATTTGAAAAAAAAATCGACCAAAACGAACATAAATTGTCGAAAATACATAACGTCAAATTTGAGTTAACTTTTTGGTTGTGCGTTAAATAAGTTGCGCAGTGTATTATGACTTATATAATTATATATTATGTCTTATTTATAATATTTATAATATTTTAAAGATACTATTTGAAGCTATAGCTACTATATCATTAATTTTTTTTTATTTCAGGTGAGTAATAATCCTCTACGTTTTCTGCTAGAAGAATCAAGTAACAGGCAAAGTGCAATAATTGTAAGTACATCATACACATAATAAGAATTGCGTCTAATTGTTTCGTGGCACGACAAATTCCTAGGCGCTTGCGACAAATTACTAATAATTATTCAGTTAAAAAACCCTTTTATTATTTTCGGCGGTGGTTGTGTTTAATTCGGAGAAAAAAATTATTAATTCTTCGATTTCTATGAAATAAGAAATCGCCGCTAATTATTTTGTGGCGCGACAAATTCCTAAGGCACTTGCGACAAATTCCCAAAAAATAATCACTTAAAAGAACGTTCTTTAATTATTCTCAGGGGTGGTTGTGCTTAGTTCGGAATTTTCTTTTATTAGATTAATATCTATTTCTATGAAATCAAAAATCGCTACTAATTATCTTGTGAAATAGAAAACTATTTATGTGAAATAGAAAATCGCGACTAAATGTTTTGTGGCACGACAAATTCCCAGGCGACAAATTCTCAAAAATAAATCAGTTAAAAAAGCAACCCTTGAATATTCTCGGAGATGGTTTTGTTGTGTTCGGAGAAAAATGTGTTAATTTTTCTATTTCTGTGAAATAAAAAATCGTGACTAGTTTTGTGAGAGTGTGAGAGTTTTGTGGCACGACAAATTCCTAGGCCGCCAGCGACAAATTCCCAAAAATAAATCAGTTGAAAAGGCACCCCTTGAATGTTCTCGGAGATGGTTTTGTTGTGTTCGGAGAAAACAGTGTTAATTTTTCTATTTCTATGAAATAAAAAATCGCGACTAAGAGTTTTGTGTCACGACAAATTCCTAGGCCGCTAGCGACAAATTCCCAAAAATAAATTAGTTAAAAAAGCACCCCTTGAATATTCTCGGAGATGGTTATAAAACCATCTCAGATAAAAATTCAGTTATATCTCAGTTCAGATAAAAATGTGTTGATCTTCCTATTTCTCTGAAATAAAAAATCGCGACTAAGAGTTTTGTGGCACGACAAATTCCTAGGCCGCCAGCGACAAATTCCCAAAAATAAATCAGTTAAAAAAGCACCCCTTGAATATTCTCGGAGATGGTTTTGTTGTGTTCGGAGAAAAATGTGTTAATTTTTCTATTTCTGTGAAATAGAAAATCGTGACTAAGAGTTTTGTGGCACGCCAAGTTCCTAGGCCGCTAGCGACAAATTCCTAGGCCGCTAGCAACAAATTCCCAAAAATAAATTAGTTAAAAAAGCACCCCTTGAATATTCTCGGAGATGGTTGTGCTGCGTTCGGAGAAAAATGTGTTCATTTTTCTATTTGTGTGAAATAAAAAATCGCGATTTATTGTAAATTAGTCGTGCCACAGACTAATTTCTAAAAATTAATCAGTTAAAGAACACACCTGGATTTAATGAGTGACAATTTAGACAATTTTGACTTACGCTCCCATGAAGACGTTTTACTCCTATGTAATTCTATTAACTGGAGGGTTTTCTCGTTTGTCCACTCCATGCTGATAAAATTCACGGCGCGACAAAGTAGTTTAGAGAATTCGCTCGCTACCAAATTATACTGTCGACAACACGTGTAAACACCAACGAGTTCGTTTGTTCATGCTGTGTTTTCTATTTAAATTCTTTTCAACTTGGACGGACATTCAAAGGTTGCGTCTATCTGAACGTATGCCTGTCTTTAACGACACATACCGAAGCGAACCCGTAGGTACTCCGCTAATTAACTGAAGGTGATCGGGTGACTAATTACATTATCGCATATACAGCACAGATGCATATATTGATAAATGCTCGGGCATTCTCTTAAGTGGTTTCCTTGAGTAATTTAATAAGAGATACCGTTATCGATAGTCAATATTGCTATTCGAGTACGGACTGCCGCCAAAATCAGTTTGGTTATTCAGATATTACCATTATACAGGCTGTAGTGGATGTTAAGTTTTACAGTAGGTATTGTATGTTTATATTCAGTGATATATTATGTTATAAATAGAACAAATAAGAGACATCATTCAAAGGGAAGGGGAATAGAAAAAGAAATTAAATTCCAGAATGCAAGTGTTTTGTCCGATTTAATATAATTAAATTAATAAAAAGCCTATGGTTATTTCCACTTGGAAATTACGCTAGATAACGAAATTATTTGGCTTTTTAGCGTTCTGTGTTAGAATTGATAAAGGATTGTGAACCATACTACACTGACGGACATAAAAAGTGGCGCACCTAGATTTTGTCCCAAATTTGAAGTTCAATAACTTTTAAACCAGCCTATCGATTTTGATATTTTTTTTTTGTTTGAAAGGGCGATTCTTGCGGATGACTATTTTTTAATTGGCTTTCCATAAAAAATGTATTTTTTAATATGTACAGCCTTTAAAAACCGATTATGATTTTGATACGAAATTTGATTGTCGCTGTGGAGTGAAATTTTATTTGTATTGAATTCTTAGGTTGGTCACGGTGTTTACCATTCTTTTTTCAATATTCTCTTTTTTGAATCACCTCTCTAGCCCCTTCAGCAACGAAGATGCGACATTTTAGATGAAACGGTGTTATTAAGTTTGATATTCAACAAGGAGGCCGTGGAGCTGAAAATGTCTAAAAAGTTCATCGTTTAAGAAATGTTTAGCGTTTTCGATTACGGACGCTGAAATAATTGTTACTTACAAGTACAAACAACATTAATAAGAAATAACAAACAAAGAATTATTCGACATTTTAGTAAAACGACTGTAATTATTAATGATTAAAACAATAAACTTAAAAAATAACTGAACAACAAACTAACTAATGACGAGTATTTCCTCCTATGGCTGCTATAACAGCTTCCATACGCCTAGGCATGCTTTCAATCAAATTTGTGATAGTGATTTGAGAGATATGGCCCCATTCTTCTGTAAGAGCAATCCTCAATTCATTTAGATTCTCTGGGTTGCGTCTACTAACACGGTGTCCCAATTCATCACATAAATGCTCAATGGGATTCATATCAGGCCTTTTAGCGGGCCACGGCATACGATTAATTGCTGCCACACTGCTGTATGCGGTCGTGCATTATCTTGCATTAAGAGGAATTCTTCGCCAATGTAAGATGCAAATGGGACAACATGTTCATTCAAGATCTCTACGTATCTAACTGCATTTAGAGATTCCGTGGTGGAAACACAAATATTTCTGTACGGGCATCGCTGGTAATTCCACCACATACCATTAGTGCACCACCGCCAAATGTCTCCCTTTCAATCAAAACTCAACATGAATCTTGATTCGTAAGTGAATAAAACTTGAGACCATTGCAACTTATTCCAAACAAGATGAATTCGAGCAAAATCCAAACGAGCTACTCGATGTCGAAGTAATCGCATTCCAATAGCAGGTCTTCTTGCGATAAAACCGAGACTCCTGAATCTCCGACAAATTGTTCGATCTGACACAACTGTTCCTCGTGCGTTTCTTAAATTTCGGTTTGTGATCACAGCTGTTTGATAGGGATTCCTCGATATTTGCAGACCAATAAATCGATAGTCAATATTTTGCATAATCCTGGAACTACCCGAACCTGGACGTCTGCTGTATTGGCCCGTTTCTCGGTAGCGCTGGGTCGCTCTTCGGACATTTATTTCTGGTAGACCAACAATGCGAGCTGCATATCTTTGACTCCTTCCATCTTCTACCAAAGCCACAACTCTAGCTACTTGAATTGGACTAATTTGCACTGGCATTTTCTTTTAGAACGTTAACTGAATTAT
Organism: Tetropium fuscum; assembly: GCA_964058915.1. Classification (NCBI taxonomy): domain Eukaryota; kingdom Metazoa; phylum Arthropoda; class Insecta; order Coleoptera; family Cerambycidae; genus Tetropium; species Tetropium fuscum. Next base: position 34,126 of record CAXKVY010001073.1, read on the forward strand.
TTTTTTTCACGAGAATTTCAACTGAATCTTTTGACGTTTCAGTGTTAACCGTTACCATAGCCTCGTTGTTAAATATCAAACTTAATAACACGCCTTAATAAATAGGTCATTTAAATCGAAATGGATCCTTTACGGAAACAGTTATGAAATGAATAGCAAAGGTTTAACATATATTATAACAGTTTAACATATATTAAAAAGATAGAAATCACAATGTCTTATAAATCTCACTATCACTGTACACCAAAAAGCACGGAACGAAATATAACTTGTTCAAAGTTAGGCAAGCGCAAATAAATGCGAATAAGATAGTAGTAGTAAGAGGACAGCGCGTGGCTATTGATAATTTTTGCCCTACTACGGAGCTAGTGGCGTGGCCACGACGTTTATTTTTTTTAAATATTTGAAATACTGGGCGATTTATTCATTTTTCAACGTTGCTCAAGTTTCAACAGTCATTGAACTCTACATTTTCTGAGGAAACATCCTAATTAAGATGACAAGATATCGGAAGCAATGGAGACTGATAAAGAAGTGGACACAAGTAGGTAGATAAATGTTTAATTAGAGAATGTGACATAATGAAAGCTGTGAGAATAACATAGATAATATTTACGACAACAAGGAACTATCTGAAATATCATTCAGGAACTATCTCGTTTAATTGATACATCGTAATTTATAGCCTGCTAGATAGCTACAGATAAAACATTTCCAGATAGACCCGAGCACAGAGCAAACGAAATTAATGTTATCTGGGGAATGGATTGAAGGACCAAATATTTATTTTAATTGATACCGCATAATTTATGGGCGTTCAGGCGGGTACATCAACCGGGATTTTTTGATATACCTACACCCGGTCGTTACGAAAATACATTAATTTTATCTTATATTATTGGATCCTGGCCATAAATTACCACTAATATACTCATATGTTAGCTATGAGAACGCGCTTGTGACACGCGGAATGGTAGCCTAGACATCGAGTCGAATTTGTCGGTACCTATTAGATACTTCATCTTTTGTTTTTGAGAGTTGCCGATTTTAAACGTATGTGAGGCTCGAGTAACGACTGGAGCGTCAATGCTGAACAATATTTATTTTAATATTAATAACAAAACATCTCCATAAAATTAAACAGTTAGTTAGACTAACTTACACATAATAAAAATATATTTCCAGGACATCTGAAAATGGAAAAAAACAAGCTGAATAACCAATTCGCCAAGAAAATTATATAAGTAGATTAAATTGCATTACAGGCATTCGACAAAATAGTGAAAGTCCCACATAGCAGCCAAATTTGGATGTCCGTGTTGTTGTCCGACCGCACTTCTTACATTTTCGTCCAGTTTGTTCGTTGGAATTTACGTCGTCGGCTGCTGTTTGCATATATTCTACCTACTTCAAATAAGACATAACTTGTCTGGTTCTACGTAAAAAAAGAACTTTATTATTATAATTTTTCCTCGATTTCGCTGTTCTCTACGTTCTTATACAAAAATTCGTTCTTATACAAAAATTTTCATGTATTTATGCCTCTTTTAAAAAACGGTTCTGCGTGTTGATTTTTCCCTCCACGGCGACATTATTTTTCAAAATTTTTCCTGCTTTTAAATCTGTTGAATTGACTGCATTTCTGAATTCTTCACTGATGCGCATTCATCGCAAGAACAAAGTTGCCAACGTGTCGAAAGCACACGTAATTGCTACACGATATATAACTGATTGCTTCTTTGAGCTAACGGAACCATTAAAGAAACGGGACAAAAAAGTGCTACACTTTTTGATGAATCCCAGTCATGGTGTTACGTTCCCTTCTGGTAATTGACAATTTGAGAATCTGAAATTTATTGTAGGTATATTTCACGGATAAATTTATTGTAAGCAGTGACTACGCGTTCCCTTTAGCATGTGTTTATTAGTGCATATATGTGTCGCTTTATTGTTCTGTGAGTCGAACATTGGCAGTTCTGTGACGTTAGACAAGGTCGGCAAATCTATGGTCTAATTTCTTTGGACGTCGGATCGTTGCTTTCTTTTCTTAGCTGGACGCGTGAATGGCATACTAGTGTTTCAATGAGTTTAAATGGTTTTCTTTGTTACATAACGTATTCTGTACGTTCCGATAGAATGGGATAATTCAAGGAACTCACTGTTTGTGTGTTGAGATTTTGGATAAATCTACACATACCACATTAGTGGGATTATATAACTTGCCTGCGTTGCGTTGAACACCCTAGTATTGATTGAGGGACACGGCTAAGCTATCTTTTCGAAGCCGTTTTCCAACTACTTAGTAAGTTTTTACAAGATATATATATTCACTTAACCTAACTTTTTTTTTCACCTGTTATGAGACAAGCTTATCGGTCTGTCTTACATGGCTTCTTTTCTTGAGGGACACAGCTAAGCTATCTTACGAGCCGTTTTCCAATTACTTAGGCTTATTTTCTTTCGGCGAGTGTAAGTCCACCACCTTTTGAACCATCTTTGGGACCACCTTTGTAATCACCTTGGAGTGTTCTAACCTGTACTTGAAACTTGATAACTGTAAATCTGGACTGTTCTTCAGTAACGTGCTTCCACATGAAACCTGCATTGGACTTAATTCCCACCTGGTTGAGGTCTATCGACCACTATACCTACTTAGAGTTACCTTATTGCGCTGCATATCACAGATAAACCTAGTTTTAAGTATAGTTTAAAGGGGAACACACCCTGTTTGCTTGACTTGATACTTACTATTGCTAATGTGTACGCTTAAGTATATAAAATTATGACGATTCAGCTAACGTTTGACAAAGTTTCTATATGTATTCACTTGATTACTTGATTACCGCTGTTTAATTAACATATTTACAGTTCGTACAATATGTATGTATAGTTGACCGGCAACCCTGCCCTACACAATGTTTTTCATTGGCGTAGACATTTTTTTTTCTTAGGGGGGTGAAAGTAGAAGGTTTTTATATGCATATTTTCAACACCACAGCTGATATTGAATGCAAGTTTCCACACCACTCATGAAGTATTGCTTTCAGCGCGTTACCATTTTTTAGTGGGTGGTTCGCCAGTAGACATATTTCCCACAAGTAACAAAAATAAATATGTACAAAGCAGCCAATTAGTCGAGAAAAATAAACTTTAAAACGGAAACATAAAATAAATATACTTGCGATTGATTAACAATCATATTTATTGTGTAAGTAGGTACCTACCTAATCTACCAAATCGTTAACACTCAACAAAGACAAAGATTATTAACAGACAAGCTTTGACAAAGATCAGAGCTTGTTTGTTAATAGGTACCTACATAACTAAACCGAGACTAAATTCAACACATTTTTAAAAATCATTACAAATGCAATACATACCTACCTACTAGCTTCTCATCGCAAAGCGATTTCCAATACACACAATTTTTACAGCCAATCAAAATTAGAAACTGACCTCGAGGTATTTTACAGTCATTGAAAATTTTGCTTTCTTTTGTGGCTAGGTACGTACACGGTTATAATTTTATAAACAGTCTATAGAAATTTTAATTTTGCCCACTGTCAATTATTAATTTGTGATCTAGGATGGTAGGTACCTACATAAAAATAAGGTCAATGGACAATAGGTACCTACTTATGTAATAAACCAGAGAGCGTTTTCAGTTTTGTAAATCCCAATAAAAAACCTAACTTATATCGTTGCATTTAGCATTTATAACCTAGCGGCCTCAAGCACTGGAATATTTTTTGGATAAGATTATTTGAGAAATGTCTTAAGTGGAGGATGTAATAGGTACCTACCTACCTCAGTACACGTCAGTACCTACTTCGAGCAGCCCATAAATCAACTTTTTTTTTGTTAAAGTCGGCTCTGCTCTAACACCCACTATCCATTTTTGCCGTCAAATAATATTTTCCTTAAATTTTTTTAACATGCCTATCCTATCTCGTTAATAAAGCGAGGTCTGGTGGAAATCTACGTTTTTCAGGTTTCATACGAAACGAACAAACATGTTTGCTAACCGCCATACTCTTTTATTTCAACTCTCGTAGCGATGTATAACCTACATAGGTAGGTATATAAGTAATATATTAGCAATTCCCGCGAACACGCCACTGTAAGATATGCGAACCTGATCCTATTCGATCCGAGAATCCGATCCCGATCCGAGAGATACGATTCCAATAAGTTAAAAAGAGATATACTGCTCGAATATTCGTTATTGAAAAGGTCGTGGATCGGCGTTGCCGCTTTTAACTATAAAAATAGATGTTTACGTAATTGTCATATTTAAAGTAGACGAAAATAAATGTAAAAACGTAACATCTTGTCCTATAATATATTATTGTTTGCACAGTTATTATTTAATAACATTCATAAATAATATATACAACTTTAATATAGTATTGTGGAATTTGATATTTTAATTGAATACTGAGAAAATTGAGAATTACATGTGGCAACTGCGCGGTATCTTATATGGGGTCAGTTAACTATACATACATATTGAATGAACTGTAGGTAGGCATTGCTTCACTATTTTTAATATATATTGGTTGCGGAAACGTCATTGTGAACTTTGACATTTAAACCGTTTTATGTATAAGCTGTTTTATGTATTTTATGCTGCGTTTCCAGGTATAATACCAGATTTTTGGTAAATTGATTTTTTTTATGTATATTTGAACTCTTTGTGTATCACCATTTCTGAATTATCTTCTGAAATCTTCGTTTGCCATTCTAAACTCTCATCAGAATCCCCTTGATCTCCTTTGAAATTTCTTTTAAAAGAAAAACCCATTTTTTAATCATAAAATTTGCATAAAAATTCGCACATATCGCGACAGAAACTTTTTTCTTTCGGGATTCGTACGAACTCTTCGATTGCATAGGTTAAATTTAATCAAATATTTTTTCGGGTTTTTTAACAACTTTTACAGGTTGAATGAACTTTTGTTTTTTTTTTAATTGTGAACTCCTGAATCCTTCTTCTCTACCGAAAAATGCGTCGCGAACTCTTTTTCGTTGAAAAAACAGCGCAGCTCGAACTTGGCGCCGTAAAATTTCGCCGCGATTTCTCGACCTAAATTGCTAGAACTATTGCTGTTTTTCACATTGAACTCCTGAACTCTTTCATTTCTTTAGGGAACTCCCAAAAATGGGAGATTTAAAAAAAAAAGCAGCGTCAATTTCACAGTACTCCAATTTTAGTATTTAGAAGATATGATAGTCTTCCAGTTGGCGTTGAAACTTGGATTCACTTAATTACATTGAAATATCTATTTTCCTTCTATTTTCTTTTTTATGATGGCGCTTCGCTGTCGTCTGCATTTTAGTCGACCACCCGAACGACCCGCGTACATTACGGAGGAGTCGCATGAAAGAACCGATAAGAGCGAACCCGGTTGGTAACATTAATGCTGTTGAAATATTATCCGGCAGTTCTTCTGTCCTGATGATCTATCTCGAGGCACCCATTAATCATAATAAGCATACATGAATAATGAATTATTATTACGATTAAATATACCTTGCCCCATAGTCATGAATCTCAAACGGAATTATAGTGATAATAACTTGGAAAGATGGATGTTACTACCAGCTGGAAGGTCGTTAATTCTGAGCGTAGTACGTTTGGTTTGCTTGATTGCAATGGGCCCTGGCTTCTATATGTATAGGCCAAGCTATAGGGCATTTTTAGGGCATAAAAAAATAATAGGTAACGAACTGTGCAGGGTTTTAAAGTATAATACTCGTACATAGATAAAAACGTATATAAATTAAACAGCCAATTGTCTTTTTTAACAAAATGGCGTTTGAAAAACAGTAAAAAATATTAAAAAAATATTTTTTTGAGTTTATAGCAGTAATTACAAGTAGATAAAGTTACACGTTAAAACAACGTGTCTTCATTATTGAACGATATTTCAAAAATAATGAAAGCTTGGCGGCCGCAGTTCGAAAATTTCGTACAAAATATGTTCGGAATAGTGTTTTAACTTCGTCAACTGTGAAGAGATTACTATAAAGTGAAAAATTCAGGGAGACTAGATCCGTTGGAGATGCCAAACACACTGGTCGTCCAAGAACAAGCCGTTCAAATGTCAATATCGATGCAGTGCGTGAGAGTGTCGGTGACAATCAAGGAACCTCATCTCGGCGGAACCTCATTTGGACAAGAATTGCAAATTTCAAGAAGCTCTCTACAGCGTATGAGGCTGGTCAAACAGTGACTGTTACTGGTGCTCGATATCGCGACATGATAACACAGTTATTTCTGCCGTAATTGGATGATATTGATGTGGCCAATATGTGGTTTCACAAGACGGTGCCACATGCCATACAGCCCGTGAAACAATGCAATTACTGCATGAGACATTTCCCGGCCGACAATCAAAATTCGTAACATTTACAATTTTTAAGCTACGGCATCCGCGTTGCGCGTAAGAGTTACTTATACATGTAAATTGTCTGCGCAAAAACCTGGATCTGTCGGAAGGATAGTTTTGCTACAATTGCCAATTATATTTTTGGGCCCAATTATGCAGGTAATTAACCTTGCTGGTACGGTGGTCCGATCGTAATTTTTACAACGGTTTTGGAAACTGCAGAACATTACCTAAAATTTGTACATGTATACTTGTACGTTAAAATGATGCTGAAATGGTTTAAAACGCGTTCGAACATTGGAGTAACTCGCAAGAACTCGCGCCGGACTTTTTACGCGCGTTTTACTCCAATGTTGGTTCTACAGCTGGTACAAGATTTAAATGTACGTCCTGCATTGCATAATATGTAGTTTTTGTTCGGTTTTTTGGACAGCTTTTTGTTTGTTTACTTTTGAAGGACCAGTTGTGGAAACAGCTTCTCTCGTTTTGTTTTAATAATGCACGATTTTTCCACTATTAAATACAAATTTATTAAACTAATATAACATTCACATATACTTCATCTGAATGAACCACCTAAATCTAACCCCCCCCCCCCCCAAAAAATATTTTTTAACATTTAATTGCGCAAATAAATTATCTCAACTCCACAAGGTCGTACATATCTTTTTTTGTAAATTTATAAAAAAATGCCAGCTATTCAATGCTGCTAACAAAAAAGGAAAAATATTTTTTTTTCTTGAAAAAAAATCAATTTTTTTGTTGTTGAAGAAATCCCAATTTTTCAACCGATTTTTCGCAAATTAACGATCAATTTAAAAAGCGCGCAATAAATAAAAATGTTAGTACAACATTTCAAGAAAATTTTAAGCTCAAATTTGACTCTAAATATGAAAGCGTGTATGAGCTATCATAATTTTTAAAAAACGTGATTTTTTCGTAAAAATCAATTTTTTCAAAAAGTGGATAATATTTTAAATTTTTTTCAAAATGATCCTTTTCAGTTAGTAGAGAGCTACACTTTCACCAAGTTTCGTGAAAAAATGATTTGTTGTCATGAAGATATGAGCGTTTCAAACATCGGATTTCCATAGATCGATCCGTATTTAATAGTTCTACAACTCTTGTATAAAACTGTTGGCCAAAAAACCGTTTTTGGCCAACTGTGGGCCCAATTTACTATGGGACCTGGAGGTGCCAGTTGTTTATATTTGGTTTATTGAATTCTACGGAAATTTTTTACATATTTTGTTTACTGTATCTCGACTTAAGGGTCCAAATCCGTAGGCAGACCGCACTATATGGCCAGTTCCAATATATGGCCAGTCTTGCGTTAATTATAAGTGTATATATACTAGTTCTATAGCTAAATAATTTCTGCTGAGCCGTCTGTATGTAAGGCGAATCGAACATTGATTTTTCAATTACGTTCAAAATTAAAGAAGTTAAATTTTTTAATTATTTATACTGGAAGTGTTATGCAAGGGTGTGTGCAAGTTTTTTTGAATGTATGGCTATGGCGATCTAACCATAATAAAATGTAAATTTTACTGTCCATATTTCATATCGCTTTCATAAAATATCTGAATAAAACCCACGAAACCTATTATGGTACAATCAAGGGGGCATTCCCCCACAACTCTTCACTTAACTACGTCTGATTGTGAGTCACATATGGATATAAACTTAATCCACCCCAAAATAAAGCCCCCATCATTAACATCATTCCATCATTGCGTTTCCCCTTTATTTGAATTGTCTTATCCCGTCTAGTAGTCGATAAACTATCCGAAAAATGTGTTTTATTGCATCAATAAAACAGCTTACCCCACATTTCAAATATTATGTTTATTGTGTGGCATTAGATATACGAATATGTGTTGTTTGGTAACGATCAGCACATTTTTATAGTCTGTTGCAATAATAATATGCAAAGCATGTATTGAACGCCGTTTTTGTCTTTAACTTTAAAAAATCTTTTTTGTATATTAATTTGTAAACATTTTAGTAATGTTAACTTTAAGCTTTTACCTTCTTGGTGTAAAATATTAGTCGTCATTAAATGAATGGTTGAAACTAACCATTAATTTAAAAATGTTGAATCCGTTTTATTGTTTAAATCGAGGTTTAAATACGATTTTTTATGTTCAGAAATACGTTTTCCAAATGATCTACCTGTTTGACCAATATATAGAAGTGCCAAGTTAACTTATAGACCCCGGATTTAATAATTTAAGTATTTTTTCCAGAATGTTTTTCAATTTTTACTTAAAACCAAAGTTTACAGAATACACCAAATTCTTTAAACGTTGGTAAAACTAGCAGTGAGAACATTCTTAGCTTTACTATTTTACTACCATTTTTAGAAAACTGGCATCTGCTGCCTTGTCGTAGGTTTAACGAATCAGGTAGTCATTCGAGAACCGAACTCAAAACCATCTATATCTAAATAAAATAAACATTTAGTAGGAAGTATCGTCATTACAGCTGCTGCGCAATATTGAACAGATCAAGTTACATACAATTCTGTCCTCGCATATTTAAATTTTACGATTCGCCATATACCGAATCAGAAAATATAAAACGTCAGTATTGTCACGTACGGTCAGATAATCGTTTAATTTGATCTTATAGAGTGGTTGTATCCCCATACGCCAAACGGCCTTATGTTCTTGGGAATTGCACATTAAATCTGATCTTCGGAGCAGATAATAAAGATTAAAGTCAGAGACCAGACATAATAGAGATATTATTATACTTAGTGTGAGTAAAACTTTGTTTACAACACACTGCTTGCTTCAAATTTAAAGAGACTCGAAAAATGGTAATAATTATAAGCAAAAGGAAAAAAACAATACTTGGCTTTGAATTTAAGCAAGCAAACGAGTCAAGATATTCAATGGAAATATAATTTTTAGGGCCACTAGTGTTAGGGCAGATATTTATGTATATATATGAAGCAAAGAATGTTTGTAATTTGGCCTGGCGCCTGTCCTGTACGTACTTGATGCATCCCTAAAAACCGATAACAAATGCAAATCAGTTGATTAAAGTTGATTTTTGAGTATTAATTTGTGTACAAATATACTAATTTTTCTTTTTGCAGTACAATATTATTATCGCCTTCCTGTTTCCAAACACCTAACCCACATAAAACTTTTAACGTGAGATCATTTATCTCTGGCATTATTTATTTTAACGCGTATCTTATATAAAGTATTATTTGTTATAAAATACACAATAATAATAATAATAATAAAATATTTAATACTTCTATCAATAAAAACGTAATGAATGCATGTTTAGTTACTTCTCATATTTTCTTGTATAATGCTCACATTGCTTACTAGTCAAATTCTGGGGCCAGCTGCAGGCAAGAAACGACACAGTCAGTCAGTCAGTGTGTGTGTGTGTGTCGACACGAGTGATTACTGTTCGACTGCCCTGACCTTATTTAAAAAATAGGGAATAGAGTTGGGCGTGATTATACAGGAAACCCTTAGACGTTAGTCTTGGGCGCCGTGCCTTCGAGTGGCTGGTCTTACGAGTTTAGGGTTATCTTGTTTGCGGCTCGAATGACACGATAAGGTGTTACCTTGTCGTTGGGATACCTTTTGTTTAGCGGCAATTGTGTATCCGGGGAAGCCTCTACTTATTTTTAGGATGGCACTAGCTAGTCGCTGAAGCATTGGGAATTTATTAGTCATAATGATATGACTGAGAATAGTATTGGCCGTTTTACTGGAGGGTGTACTGAGTGCTGGTTCGGGGGCAGAAGAACCCCGGTGAGTACACTTGTATATTATATATGTCAACAGAACAGTAATTGTATATTTTATGTTTTCATGGATTGTGGCCTGGTCCGCTGGTTTCCCGAGAAATAACTCTGTCAAATGAATTGCATTGTAATGATCCACGGAGAAGTAAACAAAAAGAAATAAAATAAAAATAAAGGTAAACATTCATATCTTTACAACATGTGTCATTTTGAGATCATAACACTTTCTGGGGATTTATTTTTTAAATGGTACCAACCGAAGTACTGCCGGTTGCCTAACCACCACGTCACGTGGGTTTCGGGATCAAATGAAAGGCCTGTACATCTCCTTGATGTTATCAACACCAACGGACCATATTTATAAATCGATCTCTCTCGACAACATCCCAGTATGTCGAACGGCATTGCCATTGCAAACCATTCACCTAGACGTTGAATATTCAGTTTACAACACACGGTATTTCCGCCGATGATAAAGCAAAGCTGTGAATATTAATTTCGGAAATAACTCCTCCGCCTGTACCCGCTTTTTCAACCGACCGTCGATAATTCACTCGGTTTAGCCGACACGTCCAAAATACCATTACCGAGGACGGCTCGATAAATACGCGAGATGTCCCGGTCCGCAAACGAGGCATGGATTTTATCGGGAAAAAATTAATCGTACGTACACCGAGGATTTATTAGAGACGAGTGTCGCACCAGGCTTCGTACGCGGCCGGCGTTCATTTGTTTTCTTGTTTCTGTATGTCGATACGCTGAACTGCGGATTGCCCCCACACAATGATTTTATCATCGGTCTCGTGCATTCCTCCATGTAAACGTATAAAGTTTGTGTTGGTTCTGAAGGATTATTGTCATTATTGAATTATTCTTGTACATGGGGTCTAGTCATTTTCAGATCTCAGACGAATCAGAAACAGGGCCAAAAATTTCTTGTCGAACATTTTTGAGTAGGTACCTACTCAAAGCACATTTTACTCTGAGAAAGACGAATGGCCTCGATTGACTATCGCAAGACATTTGACACAACTCGAAGCTCTCTTTGATAAGGGAGATGTTCATCCCACAGGTCCGTGAAGTTATTTTGTTTGTTAAACTTACATTGTGCTTTTAACATAAAACTGTGATTTGTCCTATACATTTATATGTCTAATAAGCCAATATGCAGATGTTTTTTAGGACATTAAAAAATAATAGATAACGAACCGTGCAGGGTTTTAAAGTAAAGGGTCCGCCAATAGGGACGCTCGATCTTTGACAGCTCATGGCGGCCATGTTGTTTGTGGTAGAGTTGGCAAACGTAGTTGTTATTATTCAGTGTATCTTCACAAATCACCATGAACCAATTCAGCCGCGAGCAACATGTGCAAATCGTTAAAACTTATTACGAAAATCATTCATCGGTTCGAGCAACGTTCCGCGCGCTCCGCCAATTTTACGGTGCAATTGATCGTCCTGCTGAGTCGACTATCCGTCGTTTGATTAACAAATTCGAGGCAACCGGTTCGGTGAACAATCAGCCAACACCGACGCGTCGTCGAAACGTCCGATCTGCCCAGAATGTCGCCGCTGTGCGCGATAGTGTGCGTGAAAATCCGCGACAGTCAATTTCACGTCGCGCACAGGAACTCCGCCTTTCGGAAACATCACTTCGCCGAATCTTGCATCTGGATTTGGGCATGCATCCGTACAAGATCCAGCTGACACAAGAGCTCAAAATAAACGACCATAGACAGCGCCGTATCTTCGCTGATTGGGCTTTAGAGCAGTTGGAAGTCGACCCCGATTTTGGTCGCAAAATCATCTTCAGCGATGAGGCACATTTTTGGTTAAATGGGAATGTCAACAAGCAGAATTGCCGTTATTGGGCCGAGAACAATCCACAGGAGGTCCACCAGGTCGCAATGCACCCAGCAAAGGTAACTGTTTGGTGTGGATTTTGGGCCGGAGGCATCATCGGGCCGTATTTCTTCGAGAACGACGATGGTGTGTCCATCACGGTAAACGGCGAACGATACAGATCCATGATAACGAACTTTTTCTGGCATGAAATCGACAATATGGATGTCGAGGATATGTGGTTTCAGCAGGACGGCGCTACGAGCCACACAGCGCGCGCCACAATGGATCTTCTGCACGAGCGCTTCGGAGGAATGGTTATCTCGCGCGGAGGCGACATCAACTGGCCACCGAGATCGTGCGATTTAACCCCACTAGACTATTTCTTGTGGGGTTTTCTTAAATCACAGGTCTACGCAAACCAACCACAAAACACTGATGCCCTCAAAGTCAACATACGCCACGCCATCGATGAAATACAGCCCGATTTGTGCGCCAGAGTCATTGAAAATTGGACTTCTCGTATGCGCGCCACCCAGCGAAGCCGAGGTGGACATTTGACCGATATTATTTTCCATACATAATGCCTTCGAATACTCTTTCAAACAAAAAATAAATTTCATTTATACCTCTCACACAACTTGCTTTATTTCATTTTAAAGATCGAGCGCGCTTATTGGCGGACCCTTTATAATACATAGATGAAAGCCTAAATTAAACAGCCATTTGTTGTTTATAACAAAATGGCGTCCGAAAAACTGAAAAAAAGGTTTTTTACGTTTCTAGCAATAACTTCAAGTGCAATCGTTTTGACAACAGAAATATAGAAGTGAAGAACCTACAAAATTTATTTCTTTAGTATAACGACACATTTGTATTTGTGTTGTTCTGACGTTGTTGCACAGAATATACAAACTGATGTAAACGCACCTAAGTATTTTAGTCTATGGTTTTTGGGTGAGCGCATTCAGGTTGTTTACAGTTCCATGGCACGTGGCCTATTGTTTCTCGTGGTAATTGTTTTAGTCGAGGTGCGAAAGGATTGTTCCTGTCTTTTCCTTTTGGCTCGTATAAGCGTCTAATTGTCGTGACTTATTCTCCCAGTTTAAAGAGTGTTTTCTTATATAATAAATACGTGGTTATATCCATACTAGCGAGATTTAATAAGAGGATCACTGTTGTGTGTTGTGCTTGTTACCCCCACACAATCGATCATATTTCGGATACAACGAATGGAAATTAAGAGGTAAGCCATTTTTTGTGGCCACGACGCCATTTTCTATTACGCCTTTTTAATGTTCTCTAGATACTGTGTTGCGTTCCTAATGTTGATTAGGCCTGTTTGGACCGCATCGTCATCAATACGAATTTATATTTGTTTAAAATTTTAAATTTGAAATGTTGTAATGTTGTAACCGCCAGGAACGGAAGCGCGTTGAGCGCGCCTATTTGTAAGCAATGCGCAGGCTTGGCGCTGGTGTTTTCATTTTACCCGCCTAATAAGGCAGTAGTAGTAGTTATTAAGATGGGAAAGCGCACGCATGTATTTGTCGCTACTTATTCGAAATAATGTCACTTGAATTATTTCAATATTACAAACAAATTACAGTCCACATCTTTCATAAAACTAATGTGTTTTATTTGAAACAACGAAAGGAGAAAATAATAATCCTGGGAAATTGGCAGGATTAACCAAGGCCGTTCATTAGCCCGTGAAGCCCCTAAAATGAGGAACATGGAGAGGAAATGGCTAATTCGTTTGGCCGTCGTTTGACCACCTTTTATTTTCGAGTTATCAACAAAAAAAATTCAAATTCGAATTAATCCTAGCCTAATCGATTGTCCATCCCGTTGGTCTATAATAATTGTTGTAAATAGGGTAAACAAACATAAACTTTGTTGTATTAAATAATTGCTAAAACTCTATTGTAGTGGTGATCGCCATGTGGTGGTAATCTATCGAGATCGCCAGATAGTGAGTCAAACTACCTATGAACGGAAACACAGTAGGAACACTTTGATAAATGGTTTATTGGAACCCAGTACCTTACAACATAGTACTTATAATTAACTAGTGATCGGTCGGCCCAATCAATAGACGTACAGCGAGGCGTAACGATTAATGCTTAATAATAATTAATTAATGATCAATTGCCCTAGTTACACTGTTATATATAATGTTTACCCAGGTCAGTACAAACGGGTGTACGTAACCTAGTTCGCATTAGTTGTTTAATAATCCGGCCTCGGCCTAGTCTCTATGTCAGCACTTTATTGGTTATTGTTTGCATATATGACATAGTTTACCTTAAAATAATAACATAATAAGAAATAAGATAATGAGGGTAAGTGTGACAATTATGGCACTACACTATAAACAAACGCTATACTTTTAAACAACCGTAAAATGTTGTTTTCACAATATTACCGTCATCTGCAATATCCAAAGCGATATCTACATTGTGCCAAATCCTTCAGCAATAAAACTCATATCTTTATTAGAGATAAAACTTTATATTAGTTTACATCTCTTGGTATGATTACTATTTATATAAAAATGTAATAAACAGTCTTCCTAGATTTAATTAATCATAATTATCGTGACACTTTAAAATGTATTAGCCTATTTATCATTTTTAATTTGAACAGAATAATAGAACTAACCGTTCACGAGTTGTGTGATATTTTATGCAAAAATATACAAAACCGTGTTCGCTGTGACGGAATTTCAGGACTATTTCGTTAAAAATAAAACTGTATTTCATGTTGGACGTGTTTCCGGGAAAGTGGATGATAATCAGTAATATATGGTAAAGTTTCTAAAACATGAAAGCGCCCGGGTGCCAATGCCTATTAGTATTCCCAACCATTAAATTACTGAATAATTATAATTACAAATATTTAAGCTCTTGGTCTGAATTAATTATAGTTGACAAATCTGTTATGGACTTGTGAAATATATCATGCCTTCCTGCCATTTATCTTTCATAAGTTCTACAGGAACTTTTGTGTGCATCTACAAAATTCTTTCTACATTTTATCGAATGGTCTGGGAGCTATTTCATAAGTATATATTTTCAGGTTGTTTCAGTGAAGTATCTTTTTTAAAACTTGGTAAATCGCCTAAGTAAACCCAAAAAAATATTAAAAAGCATGTATTACCTGAAACAGACGTCAATTTTTCAATTTTTTTTATTTTTAAATTTCCACACACCCTGTATAGACAACTATGCAGCTGGAGGTACATATGTCAAAGATGACGAATTTCATATACTTTTGTCTACACGAAGAAAAAAAATGGTCTGCTTTTGGGAGAGTACGGCGCCAATACCATAATGTGATGCATCGATGACCCGTATAAACAGGCCACCATCTAATGGATATGCCAAGATGGGAGCCGTAACTAGTCGATGTTTTAGTTCTTTAAAATACCGTTAGCATTCACGAGTCCATTCAAACGGAGCTGCCTTCTCAGTTAACTGATGCAAGGGCCTCGCAATTTTGCCAAACGTGCGTTGCCGAGCCTGCCTGGAGAAATATTCTTTCAAATTTGACAGGTGTTCATCGAAAGTCTTGCCTAAAGACCATAACGTCTTCCGTACCATACACGTTTTCCAAGTTCTCTCAGAACTAACTCCATAGGTCCCTCGAAGGTGGCTTGCGCATTACATAATCCAAATGGCATGGCATTAAACTGGTAGAGACCATTTTCGGCTGTAAACGCTCTCTTTATCATCCTTAGTTCCACCTGTCGATATCCACTTTTTAAATCTAACGTTGAAGACCATCTAGATTCAGCCAAGGTGATCAGGGTGTCGTCGATGCGTGTCCTTTCTGGTTATGTCATTCAGTTTTCGGTCATCAACGCACGTAGAACCTCGTAGTACCATCCTTCTTCGTTACTAATACCACAGGTGATGACCAAGAACTGATTGACTCCTCTATAACGCCATCTTCTAACATTTCCTGCATCATAGTAGTCACCTCATGTTGTTTCGCAAAAATAGAGTCTTGGGGGCTGTTGTCGCATAGGTCTTGCTTCCTGGGTATTAATTCAATGTTGTACGATGCTAGGTCGACCTGTAATTTTCCGTTAGCAAAGATGGAAGCTTGTTTGAGGAAATTTATGGCCTTGGTTTTCTCGTCTTGCGGTAGGTGACCTTAAATATTCACAAAATGTTAGCTAGTAGCTGCGACGACACTTTATTTGTCAGTCCTGGGTGAGCTTTCTTCGATTTATCACTTGAACAATCGGATCACAAGATTCGATTACCTCTCCTTTCTTTAGGGTTACCGTATTTTCTTTGACATTCGCCAGCCTGACCGGAATCACATGGTTAATATCTACCAAACATCTTGCCATGATGACAAGGTTCAACCATCATGATGTCATAAGGATATTTCCTCAGGTCCTCAGGACAATTAGCGTCACTGGTTCGTTTCTGGACGTTACCAACTGCCATTCCCGTTCTTGACGTTCACTGATATGTAGTTGATGTCTTCCAATACGTCCAGTCCCAAAATAAATTCATCCATGATATCAGCAACCAAAGCTTTCACCCAACTCGGTATTGTCTATTGCAATATCGATGGTTGTTTTCCGTGAATGGTAATTTCATCTCCATTTACTGTCCCTAGTGTTAAGGGCCTTTCCAGTTTTACTGTGGACGTCTTCGCTATCACATCTAGACGTATTACTGACCTGTATGCTCCTGTATCGATGGCAAAACTACATTTTCTGTCATTTAACAATCCAAGGAATACGAGGCTCGCGTGGTTTGACTTCATCAAGGACGCCTTTATTCTGGAGGCTGTTTAGTAAAATAATTTTTATTAACCATTTTTCTTCGTGTAGACCTCGACCACTTATTTTTCTTCGTAAAAGTATATGAGATTCGTCATCTTTGAGGTATCTACATCCAATTCGTCCAACTGCATAGTTAGTAATAATAATTTAGTAGTAATTTACTAAGTTATCTACCGGGAACTGCAAAATTTGAGATTTTTAAAACAGCAAAAACAAACTTCATACAAGGCAAATTTTATATTAACTTAGACTCTTAACTGACGCTCAGCAGAAACCTGGTGAATGGTATTGTGTATGATGAATTGAAACCATAATCTAAACAATGGAATTAAATACGAGAGCATCCCAGTCGAATTTATTGTTATTTTTTTTTGCTCTAGTCCGAAGACGATGAAGCGGCGGCCTTACATTAATTTCTACCAGCTCAGCCGATAAACTGAATTTATGGTCATGAAATACGGTTTGTCTTTATCCGATATCCGATCCCAGTTTTTATGGATGTTATTTACAGTCATGAAAACCGCGGGAGACGTAAATATTACTGCTTTATTTCAAACCGCCGACACCATGTTTCGCATGTTTTAAATAACGAAATTAACGATAGAGCTTCACGGCGTATAGCGCTGATTCAAGCAGAGCTGCACTATCTCGGTCACACACGCAACACGTGTGGCCTAGGTCAGGGGTTGCTACCCCTGCCCTGAATATTTACTTACACATGTTTTTAGTCTGGAAGAAAGTAGGCATAAATTTCGGCATTTTAGAATTTAGATATAATTTCCGTTTGTATTTTCTATTCCAACAAAGTTAAAACTTACTTTTGACATCTCTGATTTAATAAATATCAGGATACACGATGTTTTAAAGATTGCAAAGTAGAAAGTGTAAAATTTCTTTGACACAAATTGACATAAGTGACCTACCTGCTATAACCAACTTCCAAGAACACCGAACCGTCACTGACAGTGCCATCAGCATTCGCCGACAACACGTTACGCAAATTAGTTTGCTGTTGAATAATGAAAAATACCGCACGTCGGTCTTAACATCTATCGACACTTTCATTTTAAGTGTTATCAATATTTTTTCGATGCCTCGTATCAATGATTCTAACACACCTGCCACTGAGAGCGCCCTTAGCATTCGCCGATGACACGCTTAACGCAAATTGGTTTGCTGTAGCACAATGAAATATCGCATATCGGTCGGTCTTAAATTGCACCTATCAATACTTTCATTTTGAGTGATCTGTGTAGGGTGTAAATTCAAATGAACCGAAAAATTTAGTAGACGAATTGCTAAAGAGTGGGGGTAGGGACCATTTGGGAAAATTACGCCAGAACTGGGGGGGTCGGTCAAGTTGCCCGCCCCCCAACTGCAGTAAGTAAACCGAAATGTACGTCATAATTTAGCACACATTTTGCACAATTTTGCACACCCTATCCCGAAATTTGATCGCCCTGGCCTAAGACTGGAAGGGGAAAACGTATGGGGGGGGGCAAATTCACGGTACCTTTTTGCGCGAATGTCAATAATTTCACAGCTGTTATAATCTTTAAATTTTGCACACCCATTTCCAAATTTTGCACAGTCCAGTTTAGCCCCCCACACAGCCCCTCGAAAAATTACCTTCTCCCCCCCCCATGCTCAAGATGACAACCATTTTCTAGCCATTATAATCTTTGAATTTGGCACAATTTTGCACACCCATTTCCAAATTTTGCACAGCCTAGTTTAGCCCCCACAGCCTATTTGAAAAATTACCTTCCACCCTTCTCACACCAGGTAAAAACCATTTTCTAGCCATTATAATCTCTGAATTTTGCACAATTTTGTACACTCATATCCAAATTTTGCACGGCCTTAGTTTTGCTCCTACAGCCTCTTGAAAAATTACCTGCAGCCCCTCCCACTCCCCAGGTAAAAGCATTTTCTAGCTATTATAATTTTTGAATTTTGCACAATTTTGCACATCCATTTCCAAATTTTACACAGCCTCACTGTAGCTCCCACAGCCTCTTGAAAAATTACCGTCTCCCCCCTATGCTCAAGATGACAACCATTTTCTAGCCATTATAATCTTTGAATTTGGCACAATTTTGCACATCCATTTCCAAATTTTGCACGGCCTCAGTTTAGCTCCTACAGCTTCTTGAAAAAATACCTGCAGCCCCTCCCACTCTCCATGTAAAAACCATTTTCTAGTCATTATAATCTTTGAATTTGGCACAATTTTGCACGGCCTCAGTTTAGCTCCTACAGATTCTTGAAAAAATACCTGCAGCCCCTCCCACTCTCCGGGTAAAAACCATTTTCTAGTCATTATAATCTTTTAGTCATTACAATTTTGCACATACATTTCCAAGTTTTGCAAAAGAAAAGGCGATTGTATCTACTAAGTCTAGTTCTATGTATCTACTAAGTCTAGTTGTACCCTGGCCATCCTCTCCTTGAGTCACAAAATGACATTGCAAAATGTGGAAATGGTGTGCAAAATTGTGCAAAATTCAAAGATTATAATGGCAAGAAAATGGTTTTTACCTGGGGCGTGGGAGTGGGAGGGGCTGAAGGTATTTTTTCAAGAGGCTGTGGGTGCTGAACGGAGGCTGTGGAAAATTTGGAAATTGGTGTGCAAATTGTGCAAAATTTAAGGAATATAACAGCTCTAAAATTATTTACATTCGCGCAAAAGAGGGGGCTATCGTCAATTCCCCTCATACGGTTTTCCTTTCCAGTTACTAGGACAATGCGTGCAAAATTTGGGATACGGTGTGCAAAATTGTGCAAAATATGTGCAAAATTATGACGTACATTTCGGTTTGATTACTGCAGTTGGGGGGGGGGGTAACTTGACCGACCCAGAACTAGTTGCTAAAGTTACTTCCTAAATGTCTACATCTCACGAGCTACAATTGAAATAAAAAAAGCAGGTCCGTAATAAAAAAAATAAATGAGGGTGGCCCTGAAGAGACAAAACGTCATAATATAAATTTTATGACGACAGGTTACAGGAAACTTCATTTACAACAAACTCTTTTTCTCAAACTTTATCTCAACCTTTTTCATATTTTTTGTCGAATATCTTTTATGCACCATTTTATTACCCATCAAAATATGTAACTTTTTTTACTGTTTAATCAACTTTGTATTGTGGTTGACGCGATCTCTGTATACGCAAATTAAAACCGGGCCACCCTGTATATCAAACTCTCCTTAACAGTAAATTTTGATTGCCAACGAAATCCAAATGCAATTAATGTTTATCTTCCTAACCTTTTCAGTACGGTTCTGGCCGCATCTCTTATTCTTAATTTTTTTAATAAGCCATCCTCCAACGATAAAACATTTCGTTAGTAGCCAATTAGCTTCCTTGTCAAATAATTTAATGGCCCCCGTCTCCATTTCTGCTTTGAATATATTTCTTTTGCGATTTGCATATCTTATTGTTGGAATGTTTTTAAATTATACGTTGTCGATTCGCATGAAGGATCTCACGACTATGCATACGTACTGTATAAGAAGTGTTTAGTGCGCGAAAAAAGAACCAAATATAGGATCATTCTTTCTAGTTGTGGGCTGTCGAATTTGTTGAATGTCTTCGGCAGCCGCGGACGTATAATATCGATTACTTTTAATGTAGTGTAATATCCTTTAAACATTACATCGAAATGCGTTATTACACGAGTCATTACATGTGGTGGCAGCAATTTTAATTATGCCTCGCCCCAGGCAACGTCTGCCTTTAAATTACCCAGGTACGAGCAGTAAATTTTGTTCTGAAAAAAGTTTCTGTGTATATACGTCAGAGAAGATGTCAGATATTGTCTTTTTATAATACGTATCATCGGTCTTCAAATTATGTATAATTTTCTAGTTTTGTAATTCACTTTTTTTTAAAGTAATATCCGTTTCACAGTTAGATTTTAACTGTCAAATTGATTAATAATACCGATAATACTTAAAACAATGTATTTATCCACTGTGAATTCTTAAACATGGATTAAGTTATACGTACTTGGAGATATGCTAGCTGGTAGTTAGTCTATGTTGAGAGTTGTCAACAAATTACATATACCTTCAAGATTTCTCAAGAATGTTCAATTTTTTTAAACTCGCAAGAACTGGCGTTTCTTATCCCACTCATTTTAATAATAATAATAGTGGATAGGGCTGGAACCTTTGATGTAACTATAACACTCGAAGTAGTTTCCACAAACTCCAAAACACTTTCGGGCCACAAACAAAGCGGGCTATACGGTATAGGTCCCTTGTCGCTATTCATACTACTTTTACATTTTACAATTTCTATGCTCTCAAATGCATCCAACTGTCTATTATTGGTCACATTTCTAACTAATCTTAAATTACTAATATCTATTCTATGATTGTTGTCAAAAGCATGTTGTGCAACACTAGACTTATCTGTTCTTCCATATTTTAGATGAGCCATATGGTCTTTAAATCTGGTGTTAATTGATCGCCTCGTTTGAAGGAACATATTTTCGATCGCAATCATTACAATTAATTTCGTAAATCCCAGACCTTTCATTTGGAACAATTTTATCCTTTGGATTGTCTAAAAGTTGTTATAATTTATTACTCGACGAATGAATCGCTGTTATACCCACGTGTTTTAAGACCTTACTCAAACCACGAGTAAACCGGGGTTCGTACGGGATGGATACATATTTTGGAGTCTCTATAGATAGTCCAAGATAGTCCAAGGTCTGTGGAATTGGTACACTCGGAAATAATGAACAAACATCAAAGAAAATCAAAATTTCAACCTCTTGCAATTGAATATTCTTGACCTTATCAATGAAATCATTCGAATTTTTAACTGAAAAACTAGGCTGTGCAATGGGCAAACTTTCAAATTCCTTAGTCAACCATTTTGATAAGTGGTAAGTGGGAGATCCAATAGACGATACTATTGGACGCACCGACTGCCCTGGCTTATGAATTTTTGGTAGACAGTACAATCTAGGTACAGTAGGGTTAGATACACGTAACCTATTCTTAACAAGTGGAGTCATAAGGTTGTTACATGATTTGAGAACATTTGATATCATTAGTGACGTCACCATGAAAATAGTATAAATATGGTAGATTGGACTGGACTGGACTGGACCAGTCTAGTAGTTTTTTGTAACATCCTCTCGGAAAATTTGGTGCGCATCACATGAAAATCATAATTCACTAAGTTAGAAAATCTTCTCACCTTTCAAAATGACAACATTAATATGATAAAATATAATTGTATAAAAGCACACATCTTAATTGAAGTAAACTGTTTAACAAAAACTCTAATACACCATTTAGAATCTAGAAGCTGGTGAAACAAATGTTATCGTTTTGTGCGTCGTCCGGTTAATACGACTAATTTAGCCGGTCCGAGGGTCGTTATATCCGAATTCTACTGTACTTATATCAAAAAATAGATAAAAAAAATAAACGTTTAAAAAAATACAAAAAAAAATAAAATTAAAAAATGTTTTATTTTTTAATATTTATTTTTTATTTTAAATTTTATTTAATTTTCTTATATTTTATATTTTTAAATTGTTTACAAAAAATAAAAAAAAGAAAATTTTCAAAAAACTAATTTATTATTTTCTATATTTATCTATCAGTAGCTAATTAACAAAAGAAAAAATTAGTAACACTGTTTCACTATTCCATTGTATGAATGCGCCCTTTTTTTAATCCATGGTATGTTATATCCGAAATATACTGTACTTATATCAAAAAATAGATAAAAGAATTTTAAAAAAATAATAAAATAAAAATATAAAAAAAATAAAGATTTTTTTTTATTTTTATTTATTTTTTATTTTAAATGTTTTTATTTTGTTTTTTTTAATTTAAAAAAAAATTAAAAAACATTTAAGTATTTATTATTTATCTTATTTCTCTATCAGTAGTTAGTTAATAAAGAAAAAAAAATCAATAACATTGTTTCACTATTACATTGTATGAATGACGCATTCATACAATGCATCATTCATGCATCATCATGCATCATTCAATGACGCATGAATGACGCAATGAAATAAGTTGTGTTCTGCAAGAAAACGAACCCGATATCCGATTTGGTTTTCTTGTTATAAAAGTTTAAATTGCAACTCTATTTTTTTTGGTTACACTTACCCCACTTCACCTTAATATGATTACTGCGATCAGTAATTTATATATTGTGGCGAATGCACAAATGCGAGACATATTTTTTATATCATGGTTTTTAATGAACCTGGTGAGGACATTAGAACAAAGTTGTCAAATTATTGTATTGTCATCGGTCCTTGATAAGTGTGAAAAGTTTCAGTTTAATCTGACATTTTCACGTGAATCTAATAAAAACGTGTTAATAATAATACACATTGCCGACAACCATTATATAATACAACAAACAGAGACTTGAAAATTTAAGTCAGCAGTTTGATGTTTTCTCGAAATTACAATATCCGCTGAAAGCAAAGATCAATGATAGCGTTACTTATCACCTAAAGTTGCGTTCCAGCGGTTCCAGTCAGTACAATATGCCGAGTTGAATCGGAGGGGATAACTATCACCTCCGGTTTGATTAGATCCTTGGCTAACATTGGAAGACCGCGGTCTTGGTGTTAACCGGATATGTTCACTCGATGCCCCTAGAAAGCTAAATTAGACCGACCATGAATTTATTTACATGCTATTAAAATGCAAATTTACGCGGAGCTTTTCCATGCATTCTTGAATGTCATTTCTAATTGCTGTTTAATTTGGCTTTGTTTTCCAGACTGCGTGGGAAAGCAATTGCTTGCTATTTGATGTAACATATTATATTGTCCACCACAGGGTTATTTATCCACTACATTATCGTCGTCTATTAATCTATTCCCAACAAAGTAGGGATCTATTTACCTACACCGATTTTCTACGGAAAAGTTCATCTTTCAGATAAATGTGGTGCAGATTTAATATATATCTCGATAATCGCAAACTTCTGCCGGAATCAATATTCTCTGAAATCCGACACAAGTGATAGCTCGAGAAGGGGAATCTGATGTTTATAGAAAACCTTAATTGAGAATTGGACGTGTTTGCGGGATAGCTGTCAGGAGAGTAAATTAATCATCGACTACATTGAAGATCAAGGGTCGATGAATCTTTGGCTGTGCGTATTCACGTCTATCGCTGTGACGGGTATTTTCTGCTTGTTAGCAAGTGACATTGGAAAGCAGGGGAAAATGTTTGATTTGATAATCTCTCGCAAGGATTATGAACAGTGTCAGATAGCAAACAGTATACATTTTTACCAAAGCAACTTCCAAACAAATTGTTTGTTAGCTTCGTTTGAATTCGTTGAAGCGGAAGAAAAACGCAAATATTTCTTGAAATTAATTAGATGATTCATTGGGATCATTATATAAATTAGAAATTTACTAATTAAGAAGAATAATGTCTACAAAATTCGGTTATCCGAAATATATGATGAAAATGGTCGACTAATTCAATAAAAACCAATTCCGCCTTATATTCAAGATTGTGGTCTTTTCACGAATTTACTTTTTTTCTAACTGTGGTCTAACGAAACTAGGGGTGGTCTTTCCTAGTCTTAACATGCTCTGTCCTCGGGAAAAGATGAGATGTTATTCTCGTAAATCTTTATACATAGCCCCAACGAAAAATGTATTTTTTTTTGTTGGAAAGTGGTTTGACTTCCGAAAACTAGTTCGATTAGCTACATTTTTTTAACCATTCTTTTATTTAATTACAAATAAAACAGTCAATCTCAAACGCATTCATATCCCACGAAAGAAGTCAACGAATTCATGTGTGAACATATAGAAGTGTAAACATTCATCTAACACTTACAAACTGTTGGCAGAGAGGCAGAGATTTTTTTATATACGTTCGTGGTATATCTGTCTAAACACAATTTGAATAATTAACTTAAGGGCCGTGAAGTGTTTAAATAGTGTTATATGAGGGACGATTAATGGAAGAATTTCGTAACCTGTCACTTCCCAGAAATATATTTTAAGTTATAACAACCACGTCAACATTTAAGGAGTTCACTACACTCAGTTTTATTTGTATTACCGTCAGCTTTTAGTGTTGAAAGTACTTCTGGTCGCTTGTAAAGGGTGTCTCAAAATTAACGCAAGATTTGATTTAAATAGAAAACACAGTTTTTAGTCTTTTGATTGTTATTTTTTTATTGAATCATAAAGTACTTATGATCGGGTTATTTATGGAATAACATATCGGGCAAATGGCCTCCACGGCTTTGCATGCACACACGCACTCGTTTGTCGAAATTTCACGTGACCATTCTGCATAAATGTGGCTGAATTTCGTTGATGCAGCGTTGAATCCCCTCCTTTAATGCACGGGTGGTTGTGGGCCTGTTGACATAGACCTGTGATGTCAAATAACCCCATAAGAAATCTAATGGTGTTAAATCACACGATCTAGAGGGCCAGAATAACCCCAAAAGAAATCTAATGGTGTTAAATCACACGATCTAGGGGGCCAATTCTGATCACCGAAACGAGAGAATACACGGCCTGGAAATGTCTCATGCAGTAATTGAATTGTTTCACGGGCTGTATCAACAACACCTCTAATACAAGGACAAAGTGCTGACTCGTGAGGCCTACGAGATACTTATGTTATTACGGGCTTTATGTAGTTATTTAGGTAGGTATGTCTGAAATCGTTTGATGTAGTTTTGTAGATCAATAAAAAGATCAAACTAAACAAAGATATTACGGCATAAATCTATCGGAGTCTATGAAAAACACAGGTAAAGAATAATTTAAATGGTTAACTGTTAACTGTTTCGAAATACAGTCAAGATTAGATGTGTCTAATCAGACGTCTTGACTGTATTTTGTTTTGTTTTGACTGTTAATTGTTTTAAGAAAACTGAAAAGTAATTCGTGATTAATTTTAGACACAGGAGCAATATGAACAAAATGCTAGTAATCTAGCTAGTAAATATTGTTCGATAATGAAGACTCGTTGTTCTATCGTGTAACGCTCCATTTTTACTAACCCTAAACTGTCAGCTATGGATTTGTTTTTTGTTTAGGGTTGTCAACACTACTGCACAAATGGCGGCAAATTCAAATCTTGCGTTAATTTTGATACACCCTATATATGAGAGCCGTCTTGAGGAAAACGTTCGTTACAAGCGACATGCTATCTGTCCAGTCAGCAAGGTCAGGGAATACGGAGATGTCATAATATGCTGTGTTGGCAGCTCTTTATGAATAGTAATATAACGTACTTCAAATTTTAGAGGCCAAGCTTTATAACAATTGATTTTTGGTATGACTCTGCGAAATATATGTCATTTTTAAGAAGAAATTCTTGAATTACTTGTTTTTTAGAGGACATATTGGGTATTATGGTATCTTGCTTTGAATGGTAGGCTACTCAAAAGTATTTGAGTCCATATTTTTGTGGTAATCCACATGACACTATTTCAGCTTTTTACCGTATAATTTAAGGCTATTTTGAACTCAACCATCTGTAGATCCACAATGCAAAATGACCGTCGTAAAGTCGTAAAATCTCCGTCGTAAAGTGCTTTCGGAACAAGGTATTTGAGGCTCTGTAAGTTTCTTTAAAATTATTTCTATGGTGGGAGCTTAATCGTTTTTATATTTTTCAAAAATTAAATTTACTATAAACTATTAAGAGTATGGTTAACAGTGAAACTCTGCGTGCGGGCAATACGAAGCACGATATAGTTAATTTAGCGTGTGGTTGCTACTATACTTACACTCCTTCTCAAAAAAACCAGGCCCGACCCTGCCTCGTTTCAGTCTCATGTCAACGTTTCATTGGAGGCATTATCACGTTTTAAAACAACTTATCGCCGCCCGATCAAATTAATTAACTATATTTTCAGTGAAATGAAGTACCGACCTACTTGACGAAGGCTTTCGTTTTATTTATGTTACAGACTGAAATTCTTTAAATTCGTGTACTAATCAACTATCTAAATCTATTCTGGTCCAGCTGTATACAACAAAGCCCAAATATAAGGATGATAAATATTTTCTACACGATTTGACACGATCAAAAGGATTGTGAGTAAACAGTCCTGACTTATGAATATAAGTATGGAATAATGAATAAATAATTGTAGCGGTGATATAAACATTATTTGTAAGTCGTCCGTTTTTTGCTAATCTTTTTATAAAGTAACTAATCTCCAGCCGATGTTACCGCAAATTGGTACGCCAAAAAAAGACAATCTATCAAAAACGTCTGTTTGTATCGAGTTTGTATACTATAGGTAATTGAAAACAAAAACCATGCGCTTCATCAGCTGACGAGTGAACATTGTTGCCAGGTCTGTCGGACTGTAGTAAGTGTTAAAGAAACTTCATTTGTATTTTGAGGTTTTGGTGAAATATCGCCGATTTTATGAGGTGTTCTACGCGCCTACCTTTTTATATGTGACATAAATTTCCATATAGAAAAATACCCGTTTGTGGGGGAAATTGCGCAATTGCCATTTAATTACTAAATTAATTAATTAGGGTGAAGTGGGGTAAATGTAATGATGGGGTAAGCGTAGTCAGGTCCTCTGTATTTTTTTATAACGTTTTGGAACTTTTTTTGTTCAAAATGCGAAAATATTACCCCTTTTATATCCATATTACTTTTTATTAACCATTTTGTTCCAGTTTCGAAGTATTTACTATCCAAATAATATATAATTTTGACTGCATTTATACAAATTTTGTGTCTTCAACGATTTTGAATTCTCTGCTACTACCTAAACGTTGCGTACCTAAGTGCTGAAGCAATTACGATAGTAGCCAATACTTATGATTATTATATTACACTTATGATTATTAAATTAAAGAAATATGGATTAAAGCCATTCATAGAGAGTCGTGCTACATAACATTCAGTAATGTAAATGAATGAAAATTGTGCTTTATGTAACAAAACACTTAAATCAATATTAAACTAAAACTAGTCATATTATTTCCAATATATTCCTCAATAATTATTCAAAAATAATAAACAATGAAATAGACAGTCAAAATTAGTGTTGTAAAATTACCGGTAATTTTGATATTTTAAATACAAATTGTTAGTTTTCTGAAGACACCGAGTTAATATGATAGATTATGACCACGTGAAACAGAAAACAATGTCCGACACTCAACCCATTGCACAAAAACAAATTGAAGAATGTGTAGTAAATTTATTAAAACAATCGACAACCTTCACCAAATAAACCGCTTTTTGTTAATCAGAAGATTCACAGTAGCATCATAAGCAAAAGAAATATGTCTTTTTCTAAATATGCACAATATAATAAAATATATAAAACGTAACATAAATGTTTTAATCACAGCATGAGCAAATACTATAATTAACTAAACTAAAAAGTATAAAACATATTATACCTATATAAAAAACTATAAACTATAAAATAAATTATATTGCTCACATTTTATCTAAACTGAATATTTATATGTATTGTAGACACAGGCAGAGAGTAAGAAATAAATAAATGTAAACAAACTCTTAATGCTTATAACAGAACAAATGTACTAATGTTTCTACTTATCTCGTTCTGAGTTTTCTGTGTCTACGTTCTCGCCGTATATGTCAGAAAAATCATCTCCTAAACCTGAAGTCGTGGAGTATCGTGGAGAGATATTTCTTCGAGATCAGATTCTGAACTAGACTCGTCCTCAGACTGGTGTAGCCCTAGTCTAGATTGAATTTACTTTTTGGCATTCTGTATTGATTTGACATACTTGGCATACTTGATTGATTTGAATTTACTTTTTGGCATTCTGTTGATGCTTTGTGAAATAGTAGACTCATATTCTTTTTGGGTTCCGCTACCTTCACATGGATCTACATTTTCAAATATAGTCAAAGCAATGCTAGTATTTTTTTGCTTCTGCTCAGAAAACAATTTTGAATTGTATGCAATATATAATAGTTTGCCGACCCTTTCAGAAGAGAGTCGATTTCTTTTCTTGCAGTGCAAAAGGACCTTTCGGTCGCAGCAGAAGATGCTGGTAGTTGCGATGGCTAAATCTTTTAGTTTAGTTTAGCAGCATATTCCTTTCCACCAAGTTATGCTATCTGTTTTTTTGGCACTTTCCCTTACGTAATGTATAGCACACAGATCACTCTTTGCCAAATAGTTAGCAATAAATTGTCTAAAGCGAGGATGGTTTGACACTACTCTGCTATATATTGCATAGCATCGATGTGTTGCTGAGCTGTTAAGTCAGAACCACAAAAAGGCTGATCCAATAAGTAAGCTGCCATATGTAATGGTTTGATAGGCATTTTTGTTCTTTACTGGTTTTAATTGGTAACAATTTTACATTGGCGCTGATGCAAGATTGTCACATTGTCAAAAAATGTCACTGTCTAGGATATGATCTTTTGTTGCTCTTGAAAATTTTAGGCTCTCACTGTCTTGGCTAATTATTATTAAAATCTGCAAAGCTTCTTTGCATTTCAATAAGCTTTCAAGGCAACTTAATATAGAACCCCAGCGAGTTTTAACTGGCAATTTTAAACTTCTTATTGTTCCATACTTTTGTGTTTGAATATTGTTAAATGTAGCTAGGTTCTTGTCAGAAATTACAGGTTCTCATATCCGTAATTATTCCTTTACAGTTGGATTCGAACAGTTGGATACAGTTAACTATTATTTTTGCGTTCTCCATGGCCGCTGCGTTATCTGATAAAACAGCAAATACCTTATCCGCACCGATCTCTGCAATGCATTCGATTATTTCATCAGCTACATATTCTCCAGTATGACTTTGAGCAGCTTTAGTCATAGTTTTGAAAAGCACTGGTTTTGGTGTTCACAACAAAGTTGATCACAGCTCCATTTCTTATATTTGACCATCCGTCGCACTGCAGTGGTAAAGATTCAGTATTTTTTATTTGCAAAGTGAATCACTTAATACCGACTCGAACTTTTTGTCCAACAGTTTATTTGAGAGATCGTGTCTTGTAGGTAAAATATAAGAAGGTCTCAACGTATTAAAAAAATCAGTCCGATAATCATTTTCCACCATTCGTAGCGGACACCCAGATGCAATAATAGCCCTTGTCCGCTTTTCATCTAGTACTTTTTTTCCTTGTCAGTTATTTTGTCAACAAATCGATCCAGTACATTACTTGCATTTGCAATGCCAGTACTGCTACTATTTATTGATCCTTCATTTGAAGGATTTTGATTTTCTTTTTCTAAAATAAAATGCTCTTTGTAAAAAAGATTGCATTTGCAATTTGAAATTAAAAAGTCTTACCTGAATACGAATGCTTCACGAATGCTTCGAATAACACTCGGAGTAGTTTCCACAAACACCAAAATCACTTCGCTCGACGCGCCTTGAGACGATTAAAAACTAATCTTAAACTTAAAAATCTACCTTATTTATACTATTTATGTTGAAATCATTAGTCACGCTTCAATGATTAGTTGCTAAGGAACGCGCAAGGCGAGCTATACGGTATAGGTCCCTTGTCGCTATTCATACTACTTTTACATTTTACAATTTCTATGCTCTCAAATGCATCCAACTGTCTATTATTGGTCACATTTCTAACTAATCTTAAATCACTAATATCTATTCTATGATTGTTGTCAAAAGCATGTTGTGCAACACTAGACTTATCTGTTCTTCCATATTTTAGATGAACCATACGCTCTTTAAATCTGGTGTTAATTGATCGTCTCGTTTGTCCAACATATTTTCGATCACAATCATTATTACAACTAATTTCGTAAATCCCAGACCTTTCATTTGGAACAATTTTATCCGTTGGATTGTCTAAGAGTTGTTGTAAATTATTACTCGACGAATGAGTCGCTGTTATACCCACGTTTTTGAAGACCTTACTCAAACCACGAATAAACCGGGGTTCGTACGGGATGGATACATATGGATACAAGTATCTATATCCTTTTGAAAGGTCGTAGAATTACGAAGAGTGTCCTTAAATTTACGCTTCCTAATTAGTTTTTTTACTATATCTCTAGGATAACCATTACTCACAGCTATATCTTTAATTAATACTTTTTCTTTTTCAAACCTCTCATTACTGAGAAGGAAACTTAGTAAACGATGGACAAGAAAATTAAAACTTTTAAGCCGTTTTATGTTGATAGCAGTGGTGAGAGTCATTAGGGATATATCTGATCGTACTGGTATCTTTTCTATATATATATCAAATTCTAACCTATTGTCACTATTTTTAATTACTAATACATCTAAAAATGAAAGTTTTCCATTATTTCCTAGTTCATATGTAAACTTTACAGAAGTGAAAAGACTATTATTTAATTTGGAAATGATGTTTTCTACATCCGCAATATTAGTGTCAAACACGGCAAAAATGTCATCTCGAATTCTTCTTTTGCTTCAGTTTCAAATCGACTCATGAAGACACCAGCAATGAAAGGCGATAAACAGTTACCCATTGCGATTCCTTCATGTTGTTCATAGAACTTGTCATTGAAACGGAAGCAATTTTGTTTCATACAAAGTTTTGTAAGGTTTATATATTCTTCTATTACTTCTTTTCTATAGTTGTTTAATTCGAGTAAATCCTCAAGATAGTCCAAGGTCTGTGGAATTGGTACACTCGGAAATAATGAACAAACATAAAAGGAAATCAAAATTTCACCCTCTTGCAATTGAATATTCTTGACCTTATCAATGAAATCATTCGAATTTTTAACTGAAAACCTAGGCTGTGCAATGGGCAAACTTTCAAATTCCTTAGTCAACCACTTTGATAAGTGGTCAGTGGGGGATCCAATAGACGATACTATTGGACGCACCGACTGTCCTGGCTTATGAATTTTTGGTAGACAATACAATTAACAGGTGGAGTAATAAGGTTGTTACATGATTTGAGGAATTTTTTATTTCAGTGGTCATTCTTGGTAAAGGGTTTCTAGTAAGTTCTTTATAAGGACCATTACCATTATTTAACTTAACCATTAAATTATTTAACTTAAAAGTAAGCTTGTTGTAAAGATCATACGCTTGTATTTCAAGCATACTCCGTTTACTATACATATAAATGATTTCTAAATCCAGCCATCTTTGTTTTGCTAATGGAGCAACCTTATTTGAAATATTCGAACAATTTGGAATTGTAACTTGAATGAAACTCGGAAAAACAGAATGACGTTTACAGGATTTTAGAAACCAAATATCAGAACCTAATTTTAGTACTGTACTTAACAGGTGGAGTAATAAATGCTTGCCATAAATGGAATAACGAATGCTTGTTCGTTATTTGATTTTTGACTTATTTGGACAATTTGCACATTTATACAAATGACCAGCCATTCGGTGGCAGTATCGTGACGTCACATATTCTTGGCCCAGGCCTGTCTTTCGGAGGTCGCGATTATACTTATACAAGGTGTCCAGAAAGGGTATCAGCGCTTTGTTAATCCGTTTACGGTCGGACGTGGTGGGGATGGTGCCGGAGTGGGGCATCAACTGTAAAGCGAGTAAAGGAATTTCAGTTGCAATGGAAGCGTTTACCGGAGAGCAACGCGCTTTCTGCGTACGAGCATTTTACCAGAACAATAACTCTATGGTGACAGCTCGTCGTCTATATCGCGCCCATTACCATTTGCGAAACATTAATTTAGCACCGAGCCCCGATAGCATTAGAAAATGGATAAAAATGTTTGAAGCTACTGGATCTACAGTGAAAATACACAATACAGGGCGCCCACGAGTCGTAAGAAGTGCAGCAACCATCGAACGGGTACGGCAGTCAGTCACAGAAAATCCAACACAATCTGTACGGAAATGAGGTCAGGTACTGAGGGTCAAACGATCCTCTTTACACGACATTTTAAAAAAAGATTGGCACCTCCATGCTTTTAAAATACAGTTGGCCCAAGAATTGAAAGCGACGGATTACATTTCACGGCTAAATTTTGCTAACCACATAATGGAAATGTTTGAGAGTTTTGATAACATTTTATTTAGCGACGAGGCAAATTTTCATCTCAACGGTCATGTAAACAAACAAAATTGCCGATTCTGGTCTGCCGAAAATCCTCGAAGGAAGCATGAGCGTCCACTCCACAGCCCCAAAGTCGTCGTATGGGCTGCAATGTCTGCTAGCGGTATAATCGGTCCGTACTTTTTTGAAGATCGAAATGGACGCCCACTTACAGTTAATACCGAACGATATTGTGCAATGTTACGAGGTTTTCTTGCGCCATCCCTAAAGAATTTGAAGGCATTAATTTACGGACTTGGTTTCAGCAGGATGGCGCCACTTGCCATACATCAAATCGGGCTATTGAGGCCGTTCAGGAATTATTCCCTAATAAGGTAATCTCAAGAAGAGGCAATATTAACTGGCCACCTAGGAGCCCCGATTTATCGCCTCTCGATTATTTCTTATGGGGTTACCTTAAAAGTAAGGTCTACGAGAACAATCCAGCTAATATACTCCAATTAAAAGAAAATATTACGGCAGAAATAACAGCAATCCCGATGGAAATGTGTGGACGAGTTATTAATAATCTTCGCTCCAGATTCGAGGAGTGCATACAACATAATGGACATCATTTAGACAATATTATTTTTAAATCATAAATTTCCTTTGCCTAAAGTTTTATTTTTCATAAAAAAATGATTAGAAAAATTTTCTGTGTTTTATTTATACCAATAGCAAAGTGCCGATACCCTTTCTGGACACCTTGTATTATACCAAATTGTCTCAAGTATCTACCTAATAAATTTTAATTTGAAAGATTATTTTTATCTACCGCCTCAACATTTGCTTTGGATTGAAGCTACATGATAATTATATCTCACAAAAATCAATCACTCCGACTTTGCTTCTCAAATAATTACATCCAATGGGAGCGACTTCGAAACGGGTCACTGACATGTCAGCTCTACGCCACCGATTCGCGACCAGTGCGTGCGAGAAGATTTCCAGCATTTTTTGTTGGCGATATTTTTCTCATGTTTCTTTAATTCATTCAGCCTAAATTCTTTTATGTTATTATATTCTTGATAAGTACTTTAAAACAGTGCAGATATTTTAAAAGCTGAACTTATCTGGACAGAAAGACAAAGTGGATCTTATGTGGGATAGTAAAATCAATGATATGACGCATCCTCAAGGCCTTTCCGTAAATCAGCTAGAGAAATTACTGCAATAAAATGGACCATCATGACAATTGAAGATATCGGGCCAGAATCGTTAACTGAAAGGAAACTGTGCAGGCGGTGGAAAGTTTTATGATTGACTATTGTGAAAGAAATGCCAGTTCACAGAGGAATCCCACGTTATTTATTTTCTCTTTGGAGGATGGCACACGACTGATGAATGTCATTATTATAGATAATAAAAGGAGACAATAAATGAAAGCGGTACTATTATTTACGCAAAGGCATCATATCCGGAATACAATGAATTTATTTAACACCCGGAACAATAGATCCTTTAGGTTATTTTGAAATAAAATCACAATTAGCCACTCGAACTTCACGGATACGTTGACGTATACGTAAAAGGAGCTTCTTACAGCATTAATTGGCCCGATACATACAACATACTACTTAAAATACAGAGGCCAAACCAACTACTAATCTTCCTATCTGTTCTCGTAGTAGTCCAATTATTTAGTGATGCATCGTTTATTATAAGAGACAGCTCATCCATCTCTATAAACGTCTCCGCTAATCAACATATTACGTGTGAAAAATCAGTTGCTGTACTTAATTCAAACCGAAAAGACGTTCCACTAATGGAAATTTCACACTGTCATTTTTAAGCCACTCAGAGACTTGTGTTTTGTTTGGT
The DNA here is from genome assembly GCA_964058915.1 of Tetropium fuscum. Taxonomy (NCBI): domain Eukaryota; kingdom Metazoa; phylum Arthropoda; class Insecta; order Coleoptera; family Cerambycidae; genus Tetropium; species Tetropium fuscum. The sequence goes on from CAXKVY010001073.1 coordinate 68,801, forward strand.
TACCATGTACAAATAATTTGGTTACCAATAGTTTATTGAAAACTGTTGTAAAACATGGTTGATTCCGTTCAATACCTCGAAATGTGGTAATTCATATTGGCAACAGCGATCCTTATATGGCTCTCACGTCGAGACTGTGGATAAAGTAACGGACTTAGGAATTACTGTAACCTTAAACGTGAACAGGGCTAGATCAAACTTAATTTTTAACCGACTTCAAAAAAGGAGGCGGTTCTCAATTCGATTGTATGTTTTTTTATGTGCGTTACCGCAGAACTCCTTCATTTATAAATCAATTTTAAAAATTATCTTTCTGTTGGAAAGAGGGTATTTTCAAGTGGGTCCCTTTTTAGTTTTATTGGCATTGGACCTTGGATTCCGAAGATATAACGGGGAACTCACCAGATATACCAGAACAAATGGCCGCTGCTTCGCGTACACCGCAGGTTTGCATTAACGTGTGCATCTAATTGCAGTAAAACTTACTCTTATAGGTCTAGCTATCGTGTAGGAGGCCTCCGCGTACCAAGGAGAGTTCAAGGTCATAACTCTAGATGCTGTAGGCGAGAGCTAGATACAAATAACAATATATTATTGGGTCACGTTAAGGGGTCACGATGAAAAGGACGGTTCAGCAAATAGGGGCATATTTAAGGAACTGGTAAATTGTATCGCCGAATTGGATAAAGACTTAAAAAAACATATTCAAAGCAAATTTTGAGTTAATTTACCGCAAACTTTAAAACTATCGTTAAAAACTTTCATCGCGTGTGTACTGTAAAAAATTGCTCCATTATTATGAGCCGTATATGTACCGACAACGTTTGACAAGGTCATGTCCGAGTAAACGCGACCACCAATGAACATGTCACGGATATAAATAATATCATATGCAATAATTTTAATTAAATATATCAAGCCAACATGGAGTGATTGAGAAAAATAGAAACAAATTAAAAATATTTCGCAGAATTGCTTCCCTTATTTGAAATGTCACCGCACGTCATTGGCATAATTTTTTTCATATTTTTTTAGTTTGCCACACTGCTATTTGTTAATTTTACATACAGAGATATTTGGGAGTTTCTTAAAATATTTGATCTAGAAGCAACACAGTAAAATAAAGTTTGCTGTCTACAATTTAGGCGAGGTATCAGAAAATTTATTTTATTTAAAAGATCAGAACAATCAGGCTTGCCATTCACGCTATTAAATTAGAATCTAATTAGCATGATAGTACGTCTAGTTTCTAAAGAGTCAAAATTAAATCTCACAAGTAAATAATTCTGATCCAGGCCTCTAGGAGGAGAGAAGATCAAAAACTTTAAGAACTTTCTTTGGATCGTGTCTAAATGTTAACAATGAACGAGATAAATCGGATACCATATAATCGACCCGTATTCTAGTTTTGACCTCACCAGAGCATAAAAAAGAGATTTGAAGGTGCTTATATTGGAAAAGTCCCGGCAATTGCGGTAAATGAAGCCATAAGATTTAAAGGCACTAGGAACAATATGGTTTATATGTTCAAGAAAAGTGAGTTTGCTGTCAAAATAAATACCCAGATCTTTGAATACATCCACTCGGCTGATGATGTTATTCCCAATGAAGTAGTTGTGAGTATAAGATGAAGTTTTGCTAGTATAAGTCATTACGTTACATTTGGCTATATTTAGTTTAAGATGATTTGTCTCACACCATGAACACATTCTGTTAATGCAGTCTTGAAGATGGATGGATTCTGTAGAATATTTAATTTCAGAGTAGAGTTTAAAATCATCGGCAAATAACAAATGCTCACAAGTAATGACTTCAGGAAGATCATTAATTAAGAATAAAAACAATATGGGGCCCAGATTGGAACCTTGTGGAACTCCCCAAGTTGGACAAAATGATGTTGAATTGAAATTTTGATATCTGACCATAAAGTGTCTATCGCTTAAGTAGGAGGTGAATAATTTAATTAATGCTTCAGAAAAACCAATACTTTCTAGTTTCAAAAGGAGTATGTTATGGTCAATCTGATCAAATGCTTTTTGGATGTCCGTATAGACGACATCGACCTGTCCTCTATTATCCAAAAACCTCAGAGACATATTGAGTAAAAACCGCTAAATTAGATATTGTTGACCTCCTTTGTATGAACCCATGTTGGCGTGACGAAATAAGCTGCCTGGTAGAGTAGTAAAGTCTACTATACAGTATGGTTTCAAAGATTTTAGAGAAATTACACAGTAGTGAAATGCCTCTATAATTTGAAACATCATTTTGATTTCCCTGTTTTGGTATTGGGCAAATATATGTTTTTTCCAATAAGACGGGAAGGAAGAATTATTACGTAGGATGCAATTGAATAAGATCTGTAGTGGCTCGGCAAAAACACAGTCTCTTAGAACGCACAGTCTCTTAGAACAAAAACTGGGAATACCATCTACGCCCATTGTAAAAGTATCTTTAGATCGTTTCAGATTCTGTAAAACATCTTCATATGAGATATTCACTAAGTCCTAGATTGTTGTGTAAAGAAAACTCAGATGGATTAACTGGTTGTGATTGAATGAAGACGCTGTTAAAGTAGTCACCAAACGTATTAACGATATCAGTAGGACTGGAAACTTCACTGTCGTTATAGAACATTACAGAAGGGATACGTGAGGAACTTTTCGTTTCATTTATAAAGTTCCATAAAATAATAGTTGGTTGAGACCTCTACTCTTCATACAATTTAATAGTAATAATAATATCTGAGCCAAACTTTGGGGTTGCCTATCGCGGCGTATATAAATACTATTTGCTTGGATATTTAAATTTTTAATATTGAGACACAAAAATTACCGGCACTGATGTACACTTCAACATCTCTATCGAACACTCCCAGTTCTGGGTGCCAATGGCCAATATCAGTCTGCTGTTAATCGGGTCCCCTGCCATAAAGTCGAAAAGTTATAGGTACTATACGAGCCATATCACCACACGAAATAACTGCCAGCAGCGGGGCCGAGAGAGAGACGTCTCGATGTTGTATTTACTTTCCAAGGGTCCTCAACGACGTTGTAAAGTAGATAAGTTAAAAGCCATTTCGACATACCAAAGACCTATAAATTGCCGTTTTAATTTTTACATCTTAATTTGTTGGGATGGTAGTACCTATATAGTATTACCGGTCAGGTGGGTTCTTAGGTTACCGCTGCAGTGGCGTATCTGCAGTATTGCTGGGTATGCAAAGAAGTATCTGAAATTAATTATCGTTATGGCAATAGTTATTTGCATTTCAAGGTTTGAAAATATCAGATTGCAGATGGTTGCTAAAGGATGTCTCAAAATTAACGCAAGATTTGAATTAAATAGCTTTTAAACACAGTTTTTAGTCTTTTGATTGTTATTTTTTTATTGAATCATAAAGTACATAGGATAGGGTTATTTATGGAATAACACATCGGGCAAATGGCCTCCACGGCTTTGCATGCACATGTGCACTCGTTTGCCGAAATTTCCCATGACCATTCTGCATAAATGTGGCTGAATTTCGTTGACGCAGCGTTGAATCTCCTCCTTTAATGCACGGGTGGTTGTGGGCCTGTTGACATAGACCTGTGATTACAAATAACCCCATAAAAAGAAATCTAATGGTGTTAAATCACACGATCTAGGGGGGCAATTCTGATCACCGAAACGAGAGAGTACACGGCCTGGAAATGTCTCATGCAGTAATTGAATTGTTTCACGGGCTGTATGGCATGTCTTGTTGAAACCACATATTGGCCACATCAATATCATCCAATTTCGGCAGAAGGAACTGTGTTATCATGTCGCGATATCGAGCACCAGTAACAGTCACTGCTTGACCAGCCTCATTTTCAAAAAAATATGGTCCAATTATGCCTCCAGCCCAAAATCTACACCAAACAGTGACACGTTGTGAATGCATTTATTTTTCGATAATCAGGTGGGTTCTCAGAACCCCAAAAGCGGCAATTTTGGCGATTAACAAAGCCATCCAGGTGTAAATATGCTTCATCGCTTAGGATGATGTTGCTCGAAAAATCAGCATCCATTTGTTGATGTTCAATAATCCATTCAACGAACTCTCTTTGCTGTGCATGGTCATTAGGCTTCAGTTGTTGCGTTAATTGAATTTTGTAAGCATGGAGACAGATATTTAGTGAGTATACGCTGTAGAGAGTTACTTGAAATATCAATTAATCTCTTCACAGTTGACGAAGTTAAAACACTATTCCGACCATATAAGGCACGTTGTTCTATCGTGTAACGCTCCATTTTTACTAACCCTAAACTGTCAGCTATCGAATTGTTTTTTGTTTAGGGTTGCCAACACTTTACTGCACAAATGGCGGCAAATTCAAATCTTGCGTTAATTTTGAGACACCCTAGCAACGGCATGCAAAGCTTTTGATGTTATTATTACGCAGTCAGACAGTGAATACAGCGAATCAGGCACACCCCCATATATAGTTGAAGCGGCGCACTTTCGTTTAAATCCCGACAAAGGTATGAATGTGTTTACCAAGAAGTTCAACGACGAGAAATCTTAAATCAGATGTCTTTCTCGGAAAACGATTTATTCTTCTGGCGGCTTATCCAGCTTAAAATATCCGACGACTTACAGCCATCTACTGTGTGGAATATATGTTTTAGTGTGTATTCCATGTTATTAACATCAATTAACATAAACATAATGTGGATATTCCGAAATACGCGGAATTCTTTTACTTCCATGCTTTTAATAAATATCTAGAATATTTTTTCTTTCGTTCGTGAAATTGCCAAGCTCGCTTCGCTCATGTGCAAATTCTCATATCACGAAAAATTATTTCCATCTCGTGTAAAATATACTATTTTCTACAAATGCTATGAAAATTTATGTGTCGGGAATCCGAGGTGCTGAATTTGACCACCTCTATAGTCGCGAACATGCACCTAAAATACACGAAATCGTATGTATAAACACTTCGATGCACAAATCAACTTTTATTCAAGCCACTCTGATAAAAGTAAAACTATAATGGGCATTCGTGCCAAACTAAACGCATCTACTCAATCCATGTCAAAAACTCTCATGTCAATCTAATAATAATAAAAAACATGCTCGTCCTGAAATAAATGCTGAATAAATTAATTTGACAAAGATGGTCAAACACAGGGAAACCCTTGCCGTCGGTCTTGTTCCCGACGGCAATCTCTTGATCTAGGGATTCCAACAACCTGACTACCACACTAGTCCAGGGTTGAGCATTTCCCTATTGAGGATGGATCCAGGAATGTTCAAGTATCGACAGTTTTTATCAACTCAGAGACTTCCGACGTACAAAATGCCCAGAAAGATTCAGTTCTCGACAGTTACTAACTCAGAGATAGAACGTCTTTCGATGGCAGTATTGCACAGGAAAACTTCAATCTCGACAGTTTTTCTACTCAGAGATGAAGCGAGTTCCAATGATAATAAAGTATATGAATTTCTGGGCCTCTCTGAACCTACAAGCCCCTTTACTTCATAACGGTCATTTTCGAGACATTTTGAAATTTTGAAAGGTCCTTTCCATTTGGGAACTAATTTCCTACTTTTTCCAGCACTGACTATCGGGAATATCTTAACCAGTACTAAGTCTCCAACAGAGTACACTACTGGGTCGGCGCGATGAGCATCAAACCTGATCTTCTGAAAGTCTTGATTTGCCTTCATCTTATCTCCAATGTTTGCTCGTAACGCAGTTACATCAACGACTTCCTGATGCTCAGGGTCATGAGGAAAATCAACATTGCTTGGACCCGATCGATACCCAAACATTACCTCAGATGTAGTAGTTTCAATTGCCCTATTGAGAGTATTATTTATCCCCAACTGAATATTTAAGATATTATCGATATTAACGCGACACATGGTATTTACAATAATTTCAGATCCACCAAAAACAGTTAATTTTATGGATTCAGAAAGTTCGATTTTCAAGTTTAATTGTACAAGCTCAAAAGTAGCAATTGAGCATTCACTACCAAAGTCAATAAAACATTGGGTCACATTGTCATTAAGCAACACATCTTTATAGAATTTATTTTTATTGTCACCTTTGGATATTAAAAGAACATGTCTATTAGTGTTCGGCTGATTACTTTTAGTCGTAGTATCATGATTTTTACGATTTCTTTTGAAGCAATTTGCTATTGTATGATCATTTTGTCTACAATAATTGCAATGTAGCCGCGGAGCACCCGATGTATCATTTTGCGGACAATTGTATTGTTTATGTCCAACACGGTTACACTTATAACATTTAACAGTCACATATCGAGGTTTATTTTTAATAAGTTCTGCCGTTTGGGTTTTAAGTTTCGTAACATGACTGGAGCTATTAAACTTATTTTTATCTCCTTCAGTATTACCACTTAATTGGTATTACCATAGATTATGGTATTACTCACGCTCGGCTCAAATGCTTTTAAATAAACAGCTAGCTTTGAAGGATTATTATTAGGATTGCAATATTTGCAGCTTTAACAGCAAATTTGGCATTATGATTGTCGATACCTCTAACTATGAGGTTGACCTCGTCTGTTCCAGATAAATTCAAATGCATTTTCTTTATTAAAGATAATTTTTCACAACAATATTCATATAAACTTTGATCAGGTTTTTGTTTGAAAGCCAACATGTCTGTCATTAATATATACAAATCGCGTGTTGAGGGAAATGTGTTCACTAACAGAATTTTCCAGTCTGCCCACGATTTAGGTAATGTGGATAAACTCCGATATCAGTTTTCGACGGGGCCCTTCAATTTATTAATCACTAAATGACAAGTACTTACGTCATCCCAACGATAAACAATAGCCTGTTCATTTATGCGAGCAATCCACTCTTGAACATCATCACTTACCGGATTAAACTCGCTCACGTCCCCGTCCTTTACAGACATACTCAGCTTCATCCTATTTTCATTTTGAATAATTTTAATAATATCGGCCAAACCGGATCCTGTCGAAGATGATGGTAACTCCGGGGTATACGTTCTCTGAGACCTATTTTTCTTCCGTTTACCTCGAGCTAACAGCAGCAGCAGCAGCTAGCAGCAGCAGCAGTGATTGCTGCTGCTGCTACTGGTACTAGAAACACTCCTCTCCCGATGCCGCTGTTTTCGTTTCCCCATGATTGCTTACGGAACTTTCGAAAAGCACCTTTCTAAAATCCCACTTCTGATATAAACACTCGATGCACAAATCAACTTTTATTCAAACCACACTGATAAATGTAATAATGGACATTCGTGCCAAACTAAACGCATCTACTCAATCCATGTCAAAAACTCTCATGTCAATGTAATAATAATAATAAACATAGGACGGCATCAGCCACCCATTATTCGTACAACTTGCTGTGGTCACCCGAACTCAGCTGACGGTCAACCCGCAACAGGAACCGTCACATATGTAAAATGACCTGCCCAGTTCGAATTTTTTGTTCGCCCTTTGATCCAGAATTGCCAAATGTGTCAGAATATGACATTTTTTAAAAAACTTTTCACTAAAATAATTTTTTTTGTACAACTGTCTTTTCACCGTGAAAAGTCTTTTTTTCAACAAAGCTGTTGGTTAAAATTTCGAGTGACAAACATGTCACTAGATTATATGGAGCTATTCCCCAAACAATAACTCTACTATAATTTTTTCATGGAAAAATTTATCAAGCTTGGCCTACTAATGTTTCCCGAAAATATATTTACGGAAATTTTACAACACTATCCGAGACATGTACGAAGTAGATATTTCTATTGTATCTAGGAATGTATATCTAGTGTTTTCCTAGGCTGTCTAAACTAAATATTATACTATAATAATATCTGTCTAACCTGTTTGATTACACTGTTCGAAATTTACAAAAGTGTATCCGCATCGTAAATAAATGCACATCTATGCCTCGTTTATCTGAAAATGATCTCATTTATCTCCCCTTTATTTCATTCTTGCTGCATAGCACTAATGATATCATTTATCCAAGCTACAAAACCGGGCATAAAAGTTAATCAACGGGGATCTGATAATTTCTCTTCATAAATTAAAAGACATGACTGGAGACTCAGCGCCTTTCATTATTTTATTTCATCCTCGTAAAAAAATCTTATAAAGGCCGTTTCATTCTAAATAATTACTACTCGGCTTCGTTCCAAAAGACCGTGCGTAACGCCTTATCCGGTTTAAGCCATATGTAGCGGGCTGAAAATGCCAATCCGCGTTGTTTAGCAATATCAATATTAGCGAGTATTACCAGAGCCACAATGGCCGGTTTGTTAAACATTTTATGAGCGATTGGGAGTTGGGCCTTTGGAGATGCCAACGCCGAGCAGCTGGAATGTAGTCTGGTCCTGGTCGGCGCACACACACAAATCATCCTGGCAGGCTGGCTGTATATGTTAACTCAATGCGAGCTTTTGAGGGTGTCTTGGTTTAATAGCAGGATTTTCTAAAATAATTTCATCAGATAGGTAAAATAATTGGTTAGGTAACATAGTATATAATAAAATCAACCTTGAGTGCTTCAAGGCAACTGTCAGTTTTAGAATGCAACTGCGTTGATACTTAATGCAATAAGGTGAAACGTCAATGGTACACTGTACACTTTTACTTCATTTTATATCTGTTTCGATAAAACCGCGGTCTTAAATATTTGTTATGATAAGAAACTCGCGATCCAAAAAAGTTCTATAAGTTCTGTAGTGGCCAAGAATCAATTTTCCAACCAAGAAAATCACATTTTAAGAACAGTTTGTAAAAAAATATTTTATTTTGCCACCTTATATCTGTCTTGCAAGTTGGAAACATACACTGCGAAACTTATTTAACGCACAACCAAAAGTTAACTCAAATTTGACGTTATGTATTTTCGACAATTTTTGTTCGTTTTGGTCGATTTTTTTTCAAATTGTAGGTTTTTCTCTTAGGAATATCACTGTCTTAGTTGTTTTGGTAAAACGAATGATTTTGATATTATACCAGGTGCTATAATAATGTTATGTTTTTTTCCGAAATTTCAAAACGTCCTGGGGGCTATACAAGGTATTGCAAGTTATTGCAATTATAGCCAATTTAAAGCCTCATATTTTTTCTACATTTTCTTTTTTATTCATTTGTTTATCTCTGTTACTTCATAAAATATCCAATTTTTGAGTTGACGTGATTTTTATTAAATTTATTAACTTTCTTTTTTGTCAAGTGCTCATTATTTATTACTCATTATACTGGTTCAATGTCTCATTTTGCGTTCTGTTTTCCTTGATATCTTATAATTTATTGAGAGATGCAAGGTGTTTTAGAAGAGAAAAAGGTCTTAAAAGGACAAAAACCCAAAAAACACCTAGAAAAATGGATTGCTTTAATCAATAAAACAACGAATAACAGGAAACAAAACAAAAGTAAATAGAGAATTAGTATCTGGTGTTTCCACCCCTTCCGCGAATGACCTCCCGACATCTTTGGTTCATACTTAAAACCAAAGTTCTGATTAGGTTCTGATCTAGGCCATTCCATAATTCGACTAGGCGTCCTTCCAATTCTTGTAAATTTTGGGGTTGTCGTCCCTCACTTCGTAACCGCCGACCGATAAAATCCCAAACATGTTCAATGGGGTTAAGGTCGGGGCTACGGGCTGGCCAGTCTATGTGATCAATTCCTACTTCTTCAAGATAATTTCTCACGATAAGACTCGTGTGGGGACGCGCATTGTCTTGCATAAGTAAAAAATTGGGTCCTATATAGGGGGCATAAGGCAAAACATGTGCTTCAAGAATGTCTGTGATGTATCTGTCAGAATTGAGATTTCCATTCACAGTTACCAAGTCCGTTCGCCCAGTCAAAGATATTCCGCCCCACACCATGACGGATCCACCTCCATATAAAGTTGTGTGCAAAAAATTGCATTGACTGTATCGCTCATCGGGTCTTCGGTAGACGCGATTACGTCTGTCACAATTATACAAACTGAACCTTGACTCATCAGTCCAAAGAATACGTTCCCAATCTGCTTCGATCCAATTAACATGCTCATTGGCAAAATTCAATCTGGCTCTTCCATGATCTACTGTTAATGCGGGTCCTCGAGCAGCAATCCTGGGTCTTAAATTTGTCTCCCTCAGTCGTCGGCGTACAGTTTGAACGAATATGAGTGGACCACCTGCGTCTTGAAGTTGTGCTCTTAAATGTGTTGCAGTTATAAATCGTTGTCTTACAGCATTTACTCTTAAAAAGCGATCCTGGATAGCAAAGGTAACACGAGATCTACCTTGACCGGCCCGTCTGGAATGTTCTCCTGTTTCCGCGTACCTTTGAATTGCTCTCGCTATAGTTGTGTGAGACACTCCCAACCTTCCAGCTATGCGGTTGTAACTCCACCCTTCACCATGTAATGTAGCTGCCTCAACACATTCATCACGAGTTAAATTTCTGGTTTGGCGTTCCATTATTCACTAATTATTGCTGGACTGACAACAAAAAACTAATGACACAGTTGTCAGTTTATGACGTGTAATCTTCGATTTCCATAGCTGTTTGAATTGTCCGATAAATGCATTTCATGTGAATAAAAGCATATGGTGTTTTAAAACGGTGTATTTCATGAAGCAATAACTTGCAATACCTTGTATAGCCCACAGGACGTTTTGAAATTTCGGAAAAAAACATAACATTTTTATAGCACCTGGTATAATATCAAAATCATTCGTTTTACCAAAACAACTAAGACAGTGATATTCCTAAGAGAAAAACCTACAATTTGAAAAAAAATCGACCAAAACGAACAAAAATTGTCGAAAATACATAACGTCAAATTTGAGTTAACTTTTTGGTTGTGCGTTAAATAAGTTGCGCAGTGTATATGAGCTCTTAATTCATCTATATTTCTTCTAGTCTCTTCATGCAAAATTTACTATTGAAGATACAATTAACCTTTAACAGCGCCCTGCGGCAATGGTACGACCTACACCAATGAAACTACAATGGAGACTGGAGAACGCCAAGTTTAGGTCCCGTTCGCCTTGAGCAACGCGGTAGATTTAGAAACAGAAGTGTATCGACTTGCCCCGTTGTCTCCTATTCCAAAATAAAGCAAAATATTCTCAATTAAATACGTGTAATTAATACCACTATTTTCAGTCACAGTGATAGCTACAGTGAAGATGAAATGACACATCTTCACTGAAGCTCTCACCATTTCCAATATTAATCACAATGCGTTCTATGGCTTGATAAACCGCCATCATCCCGCATTATCTGTTCCTCTTTCATCACGTGATTAATATACACTCCTGCCAATTTTCTACTATGACATCTTTCCCTTTTCTTTGCGCCCAGATCTTAAGATTGATAATAGTCTGAAAATTGTAATAGTCGGAATGAGGATGTGAACACCTTCGATTAGCCTGGGCTTGGTATTGAGGTATTTTCCAATTCAATTCCTGCGCTACTTATCTAGCGTATGATTATCACTAATACAATAATTGCTATAATATTTAACCGTGGAAAAACGGAAATTGTATGTAATAAACGTCTTGAACAGTTTCATTTTCAAATACATTAATCAAGGTATTAATTGATTACGACAAGGGGGATAAATAGTATATATCGTGTAAATAGTTCACAAAATAATTCTATAACGCATTGGTTCATAGTCCGGTGAAGCTGGCGCTGCTTTTTTTTTTTAAATCATCCTTTTCTTGGGAGTTCCCAATAGAAAAAAAAGAGATCAGGAGTTCAATGTGAAAAACAGCAATAGTTCTAGCAATTTAGGTTGAGAAATCGCGAACAACCATTTTAGGGCGCTAACTTCACGCAGCGCGTGCTTCACGCAGCATATTTCAGCGAAATATGGAATACTTCTTATTAAGATGGACTTATTATTTTATGATGAACTTAAGAGAGGGTATTAGAAGATGCATATTTTCAAACGCCCTATGTGTCCAAAAGCACGACCTAAAAGAGATCACATGTATAAATAATGTCAGGTATATAAAACAATAACATGCTGATTAGGACATTTAAGGTCTAGGTCGACTTAATAAACATTATTATAACAATTAAATGAAACTGGGTCACATACGCATTGTATTGACCTGGTGGAACATTATATAAAGTAGTGTAATTAGGTCACAAAACAATTATTGATGTATTGATGCGTTGAGGCATTGATACGTCGAAGCAAGTAAGCGTTGAACGGTTTTATTTCTCGCTGTGCCTATGTGATAATGTACTGTGTTAAATAAATTAATAATACCAAGTAGCCCGCCTGTCTCCATTCATGGGTAGTTTACCCACTACCTGGTGATCCCACAAAATCACCACCGCAACATACTATAGAATTTACGTTTAACTCAATTTACAACAAGGGCAAAATAGAAAAATGAAGAGGCACAGAGCCTCTAACCTGAATATTCAACAGCTTCAGATTGGACGGAAAGGTATTTAAATGGAATAGAAATAAAATAATCCTGAAGATACAATGGCAAAAGTTAACAAAAAACATGACAATGAGTAGGTAAACGAAAAAGAAATATCACAAGTAGGGAAATGTGGAACAAGAGATAAAGATAAGGGAACCGAAAATGAAAAACGAGATTTAAAATACGTTTAGTAGAAAAGTTCACGATGAATTTTTCGATAGCGAAGAAAGAGTTCAGGAGTTCACAACAAAAAAAAAACAATAGTTCATAAAATTAGCAAGTTATTAAAATTTTTTATTAAATTTTCTTCTTTGCAATAGCGATTTGAAGAGTTCGATCGAATCTCCAAAAAAAAAGGTTACATCGCGATAAATGCGATTTTTATTGTAAATTATACGATCGAAAAATGCGAGATTTTTATTAAAAGAAATTTCGAGGGAGTTCAAAGGGCTTCTGATGAGAGTTCGTGCGAATTCCGAAAAGAAAAAAATTCTATCAAAAAAATGCGATTTTTTCCCCAAATTTCATGATTGAAAAAATTCGTGATTTTTTGAAAAATAAAGGAGTTCCCGATCGATTCCCAAAAAAAAAAGGTTACATCGCGATAAATGCGATTTTTATTGTAAATTATACGATCGAAAAATGCGCGATTTTTATTAAAAGAAATTTCGAGGAGTTCAAAGGGCTTCTGATGAGAGTTTAGGGTTTTAAAAAATCTATTACAATAAATAAAAAATAAGTATACTGGATCAGTCAAAAAGTCATGACGAAACAGTTGCTTTTACTTTCATGAAACACCACTGTATATTATTCCAAATTTCAATTCTTCTCGTAATTTTAAACAAAATTCGTATAACACATCATGTACCCAAACTTAACCGTTTTCTAGATATTGAACTATCGAACTCTGATATTTTCTCATAAATTATGCAAAGATATAAATGTCTACTAAGCTGTTCATTGAGTAACCTTTGAAAGTTTCTACCTCCATAACAACGACGTGTCGTTCTTTAGTCTAACAGCGCTTATCTTTGCGACACATGTCATGTAGATTTCTGTGCGCGCGTTTTAAAGTTTTAATGATCATACGAAGTGATAGAAGACGATGTTATGATAAAAGTAGTGGATAGTTTACATGAATTGCATGATGATCGGGAACCTATTGCTAAATCAACAGTTTCAAAAACATTGAACCTTTTTCATGACACTGGAGGTGTTATAGATCGAAGGAAAAGTGATAAAGAGACCAGTAAGCGTTACATAATATGAAGAAAATTCTTTTGAATATCATGTTCATTGAATATCAACGTGATGGGGTCTTCCACATATTGGACTTGTGGTACGAGCATATCTAGATCAAATTTTCCTGATGAATGGATTAGACTATTAGACGGAGAGGAGCAATTTAATGGCCAGCTCGGTCTCCCGATATGAACCCGCTTGACTTCTTTCTGTGGGGTCACATAAAAAAATGTAGTCTACAAAAATAGGCCGCAAAATATAGAAGACTTGCTGGATGGCTCTTTTAGAGCGTTAGGAGGAATAGTTGCTTTGGCATGGTAACTTCTTAAATACCAACTTATAGAAATTCATTCACTAGTAAACAGAAATACACTGAAAAATCACGTGGGTTTCGGGATTAAACGATAAGCCCTGTAAATAGTGGTTAAACATTTTTCAGGCTTGATACAAAGTTTACCTATGGTAATGATTCTGATTCTAAATTCGAATATTTTGGTCCTTCGACACCGTGGTCACATTTGTGCTATCGAGTCAGCATTAAGTAGGAATTACGTATAGCAATAATGAGTTGTACTGTCACGTATCCAAATAATTGAAGCACGACCGCGGATTAGATAAAAAAGAATCACGACCGCTTCACGTCATGATCGATTATCAGCGTAAATAATGACGCTGAAGAAATGGCAAAGATGCCCGTTAGTTCTCCGGTGTTTGACTTTCGCTGAGAAAGTATTCCTGGCCATCTGCCGTCACATCATATTAATCGCTGCAATTATAAAACGTCGACTATTGCTCCAATTTTTATTTCAACTCCTGCGAGGTGCTGAAAAAGCATGATATACGATTGCTAGATTATCGCTGCTGGTGTAAGCTAATCGCTCGCCTATTAGATCCGTTTTTTGCAACACATGCTACTTTATCCTCGCGGGAGTGTAAAGACAAGCTGGGAGATATTTTACGAGTATGCGGTTTAAATACTACTTACCGCAGCTTGTAAAAGTCACTCCTGAAATTAATGGTAACCAGTTAGCGCCTTTCACCATTTTTATACAATTCGTCTCGGGCGGAGCATAAAAGATTTATTGGTCCTTCGAGCCGGATCCCTAGAAAAGTGCTCTTTAACGGCCAGTGAAAGTTTAACGACCAGTTTAACGACGAGAGAAAGAACATTTATTGTATAAAAAGTGTTGGGGATACATTTTAATTTTTAAAAATCAACGCAACTTGTAGAAGAGATTCCGCTCTGTAAATTCACCCACGAGCATTTTTCGTGTTAAAGTAGCACGTTGCGATATTTCGCAATGGAAATCTGGATATGGCTGATTTTTACGTGCGCGCTCGAATTATACAAAAATATAATAAAATTATATTTTTTGAAAGACAAGATAATAAAAAAGACATCAAAATCGGTCCATTCGTTCAGAAATAAAAATGTTTCAAAGTTGCAACCAAAATTAGGTGCGTAATTTTTTTTGGAACTGTGTATTTTATATCTAAACTCTCCTATATTGTTGCTAGCTAATAAATCTGGCAACTCTAACCATCTATTAAATATAATTTGTCTTTTATTATCATTTCCCAGTTCGTCACATCACTCTCTTGCAGGGTTATTTACCATTGTAGATTCAAATTACGAAAACATCTCCAAAGGGTGGGTTACTTCGACGAAAAAGTTCCCCAGGTCTCGACCAAGAGGTAGGTCCATATAAAAGTTAAGACCCCTAGACTCATTGATTTTCATTAATTTATTCTCATTAGTATTATTGATCATAACACTTCGCTGCCTTAGTTTTTGAATCAAGTTTTAGTATAATAGTGAACCTTTTTACAGTCATTACGACTCCAAAATTACTTATTTTAAAAGATTACTTTAAAGAGTTTAGAGCATTAAACCCTTATACTGCCTTGCCTTGGCCGTAGGGGCACAGATTTTCGATATTAATTCGAGAAAATCCAGTTTATATTATACTCCAAGCTACAGAGGTTTTTTTAGGGAATTAAAAAATAATAGATAACGAACTGTGCAGTATAATACATAGCACTCGGAGTAGTTTCCACAAACACCAAAACACTTTCACTTCGCTCGACGCGCGTTTCGCCAACCAAGTTGGCATCATCCGGAGACGATTAAAACTAATCTTAAACTACAAAATCTACCATATTTATACTATTTTCATGGTGACGTCACTAATGATATCACCGTGAAATTTACCCATGACTAATCACGCTTCAATGATCGGTTGTTATAAAAAATAAAACTAATATATTTGTATTATTTGGTTGGTATAAAAAATTGACTACTAATGTGCCAAAAAATGTTCCTCGGAAGGTCGTTAACGTTGTGGATAATCACTCGTCACACTCTTTTGATAAAGAAGAACTTGACCTTCTAAACAAGGGTTTAAACTTTGCTGTAGCCCCTTCTGATGAGATTTTGGATGATGTCGTGGCAGGGATTGAAAGTTTAATTCAAGATCTGCCTGATGATCTGTGTTACAGGGATTGTGTTTCGGTGAGTGTTAGCCACACCACATTTTTAGACATTCTTTTGGACCATCTTTTAGACCACCTTTTTTACCACGTTTTACACTACCTTTGGAACCACCTTTAGGACCAGCTTGCTGAAGTCCCTCGACCCCTGTTCCGGTGTAGAGTCACAGGAGAGACTCAACACCTTACTGGAAGACTTCTTTCATATCACAGATAAGCTAGTTTTAAGAATATTTTAAAAGGGGACACACCCCGTTTGATTGACTTGAAATTAAAAATACAAAATTATTACGAGCTCTCAGCAAACGTTTGACCAAGTGTCTATAGGTATTCGCCTGGTTACTCTCGCTGGTTAAGCAACATATTTGGGTAGGCATTGCCTCACTATTTGTATGTATATTGAATGCGGAAAGGTCATCGTGCACGTTGACATTTAAACAGTTTTTCTGTGTACGCGGTTTATGTATACGCTGCGTTTCCATGTATAGTTCTTTCCTCCAAGAATTACAGAAAGTGCCAGAAAGTAGATTCGATATACCCAGGGCAATTTAGGGAGTAACTAGCTTAGTTGCGCATGGTCAGTGGCGTCCACGGGATTTTTAAAAAATTTTTATAAAGAGCTGAGCTTCGGCAAACTTTTTTTTGTCCACTTTAAATCGCTGCTATTGAATGTACAAATGTAACAAAAAAATATTTAAGAGTCGTTTAATCTCATCTGCCTGCGAGTGTACATCGCGAGATAGACGAGTCGTTATATGGAACTCAACGATCGAACGGTCAATCGAAAATCCAATTATTTTTTCCCGCTTGTAACGAGGATCGCCCAGACTACACAGGTAGGTGCTCTATAAGTGTGCGTTGACTTCATTGGGGAGCCGAAGGGCGTTTTTTTGTTAGGCAATTTCTTCACGCACGTTAACCCTATCCGAGCTTAAATCAACATTTTTGTTCGTAACAGACTAATAGTAATAGCACAGAATAGTACAATAACATTATTCGATGGTAATAGTGGTGATGGTGTATCATACCAAGGTCGGTACCCTTACATAGTTTATAGAAAACCATTACATTATAATATAAAGTGTATTGTCGTTCTGTGTAAAGTGTGAAGTTTTCTATAGGCAGGCACAGAAATAATTTACTTTGTAGAAATTCAATAGATCCCCAACCAATATTTTCCCAAACATTCTGACGTTAGTATCAACGTAATGATTATCTCTGAATAAAACACGTACTACCCCATAATATGCAGCATTTTCTTTCGTCTCACGCTTCGCTTGTCGCCGTTTTTCTGTAAATATACGTGTGTTTGAAAACAGGGTTCAGTCTTCACACGCATGACTAGCCTTTGGCTGATCAAATACAAATAATTGGTTTTTTGTAAGTAGGGAGTAGGTATATTGGCCTCGGTTGTTATTGTGGTGCATATTCTCTGTCCTTGTCGAATGCCATCGGTTTCCATCTTGTTTAAAATGCATCGAGGTATAGTTTATAAAAATATGTACCGGGTAAGTCTCTTAAGATTGACACCCCCCTTATCTCACTTATCCTTTGCCGATTTAACTCATTCAAAAAATGAGTAGACACGGTTTTTGATGAATTTTTATAATCTGAGAACAGATAATAAAAATCTCGTAAAATATACAGGGTGGAAAATAAAACATGATTTTTTAAATGGAACACCCCGTATATTTTTAGACCAAAATAATGTCCTTAATTTTCTGAATCCAAAAATGTGTAATTGTTATATAATCACTCTACCTGTTCGCGAGATATTACTAAAAACTTATCACATTACGGGTGTCAATTATAAAATAAGAACATCAAGATACCTCTGGAAACAGTCAATCTTAAGAGACTTACCCTGTACATGTTATATCGCTCGCTGTGAAAATAGCTTTTTAAAAACTTTATTAAAACTCAAAATGGGATGGTTGCAACTTAGTTTGGGGACAGGTGTTTCAAAATCAGGAACCATGGGCTTCTCGATGGTAGATGTATGGAAGTAGTGTATCTCCCCTTTTCTTCATCAGTCACCTTCTACTTCATACTTTCCGAAGCACAAAATTTAAATATCAACATCATAAATCACTACATAATTTTTTCTTTGGCAATTTTGATTCTTTTTGGAATTTATCACTTCTTAAAGCTTCTTTTATCAGTGTGGATGTCAGTATTTCGACTTTTGTGCTTTTCTCTTCTTCTTTGTCTTCGTTTGTATTACTTTTGGTAAAGGTTTTATGGTGCTTAATGGAGTAAAAGAACATTTTGTTACTACAACTTCCTTGGTTGGCGAAGATGGAGGAACGTTTTGGTCGCTATGACATTGAATATTTTGTTGATTAAAATGAAAAGAACACGAAGGCCCTGGCGGAGTACCCTGGTTTACCTGTTTAGCTCTTTGTTCTGAGCGAGATGTTGATCATCGCGGTGTTCATCATCTTGGGCAACATGATCTCTATCAGTAAGTAGAGATGGTGAAAAGTCAATGTCACTAAATACATCGATATCTCCATCAGATATTCCGGTCTTTTTGAAGCCGTTTAACGCGTTCTGCGATTTCGTGCTTTGTAAATACGCCGGTCAAAATATTTTACCCAATTCATACAAGGTGATGTGTTGTACAGGATGTTGTTACTGCCACCTGTCTACTTCCCTCTCGAAATATTTCCAAGTGGTCCATACACTGCCACATCCAATGGCTGAGGTTTGTGGGTGCAGTGTGGCGGTACGGAGAGAATGACAACATTATTTTGAGAAGCATACTCCAATACATTCAAAGATCGATGGGAAACATGATTATCTGAGATTAGTAAACATTTTTTTTCTGTAGTAGGTCTTACCGATTTGATAAAGAACCTCATCCATTCCAAAAAAATCATTGTGTTTATCCAACCGTTATCGCTCACAAAGTCAACGGTTTCAGGAGGTTCCATCTAAGTATCTTGAGTTTATCTTCTTTCTGGGAAAGATTAGGGCGGGCGGGATAAATTTTCCAGAAGGCCGTTACTAGTTGTCCTCTTTCAGTCGACGAGATATAGCCTATCTGCTTTTTTCCTTTGCTTGAAATAACCTTTGGTGGTTTTTTCGCCGAAGTTTGTATTCCAGTCTCATCGACGTTATATATTTTATATTGTCTAATTCAATGTTGTGCTTATCACGGACTGCCTTTAAGTTGTCGAAGAACAGCTGCACCTGTGGTCTGCTAAAACCGCATGCTCGAGCTATGCTTGTGGGTTCTAAGACTTAACTCAGGGTGCCTTAGCATTAAATTAAAATACTACTGCTCTCCAACTCTCCCGTTTTTAAAATTATGGTTGAGATGATTTTGAGCTAGAGCGCAAAAATCTTTTTTTGTTAAGCCATAAAAACGTGCATCCATTTCCTGTATATGCCTGACAAGTTGCTGCTCACTTGAGAACACTCGTTTTGAGCGGCCAAGTTCCCTTTTAGGTGATTTTTTTAATACATGTTTTCTTAAAGTTGGATATGGTAAACCATATTCCAAAACTGCACCTCTAATTGTTTTTTTACATGTATTGAATTAAATGCACGGGACATTGTTTCATCTGTCCATCCTTGCGCCCTATCAGTCTTTCTTTTATATTTAAATATCATGTTTCTAGAACAAAGAAACAGAATTAGCGAAATAGAATAGACCAGGTGGAAGCGAACACCCAGTTAAAATTATAGCAGGCAAAAAGACCGGGCAAATGGAACCGGTTCCTTTTACACGAACGTAGAAATGGTGAAATATTTTGAGGTTGGAATCAGCACAGAATTTACTTTCGAGAGAACAATTTAGAGTTGGTATACTTTGATTTGTTTATAAATGAATGCAATTTTGCTAGGCGATAACCAACCATTCGATACGTGACCAGCTTTTTTCAATCATGAAAATTAATAAAAATAAGCATCGTACTCGGCTGACAGATGTTAATTTAGAAAACACTTTGCGCCTATTATTTACTAATGGTATTGACCCCAATTGATCATCTTGTTTCTCAGCTTCAAACTCAAGCATCTCATTAATTTTCATTTGATTTTTCTCTTTTTTTAGTAATGTGCTTTTTATATGTTTGATTATGCTATTATAATTAATAAATAATAAAATATGTGAATTTCTGTGTTTTTTTCTCGATCCCGAAACTACGCCCTTAGCTAAGCAAAGGTCATGCCCATACCTGATCTAAAATATTATTAAGTTTGAAATTAATACAACCGACTAAAACATTTTCACATATTAAATAAGATGTTTTTCAACTTATCGTTTTAAAGTAAAATGACGACAGTTATATAATCAATAAATAATAATACCCAATGCCGATAATCGAAACCGGAGAATTTTAATTATGAATAACTTGCTCGGGAATCGATTTGCCTATCATAGGAAAAGGTTCCTCAACTCTTTTTTGTGGGATATTTTTTTTTCGCGCTATTAGGAGATTTGCACAGGTCGGGTATAAATTACCATGCCTGGGAATGCTTGCATTATGATTAGACTTTTATTTATTGGTGTCGCTGCCTACGTTTCATTATTTTGCATAAACTAGTTTTTGTTAACTAGCCAGAAACAACTTTCGTCTTTTAAACAAATTAACTGTGCTACTAGGAACTATGTTAACCTGTCCAAGCCTCTCATGAGATTAATAGCATACAAGACAATTTCTAAAAGCCTTATCTAAAATATAGACTTATGGCTTTTGAGATTGAGATATTAAAAAATTAAAAAGGATCTACAAAAATTCTTTGTCCCCTATCAATCTGAGAATACCCATATAAACATATATTCAGGTTTATGAGAGTATTTTCAGATGTATATAGAACTTATGTTTCTCATTATGAGCTGTCTAGAAAGGATCCTGAACCACATATTTTCCTATTAGACCGCAAGCCCATGCTAAATTTTTAGGGGGTCATCTTGAAAAGATCATCTAAATCAAGAGCAGCGAACGCCACCGAAAAGTGTATTAATTTTCAATTTTTGTGTACATTAAATGCATGGGCTCGAATTTTAACTGCTATAGATAGAGTTGATCAAGGTTTACAATAGCTAACAGAGCAGTTAACATGATAAAGGGACTGACCTAACAGATTAAAAACATCCGAGATGAAGACTTCGTTAAAATATTTGTTGAAGTGCAAAGTTGGCTGAATATAAAGGAACAAAAGGTGGTTTTATACAGAAAAGGAGAAGACAGGTGAAAATACAAGATATGGGTGAAAGTGCAGACGCAGGCTACGTTATAAATCCAGAAGAAAATTTCAAAACTAAAATATTTCAAGTATTATCATTTTACAGTTTAAAAATCATTAATAATTTTTGTCAATATAGCAGTAACGTCAACGTGTCTGGAAATACTTTAGATCTAATTTTTAATAACAACTGCAAAATAAAGAAATTAAACATTTGTCACACACCCCTTATTAAGGACGACCATCATCACAACACTCTCGAATTTTATATTGATATCAGTTTTACAGGAAAGAAATTATTTAATAATAGTTATAAGTACAATTTTAATCGTGCAGACTTCGAAGCAATCAACAACGAGTTTCATAATATTAATTGGGAAATTGAACTTTCAAATTCAAATACTGAGCAGTCCACTTATAAATTTTATTCTTTTGTTAATAGATTGATAGACTCTCATGTACCAAAATACAGTAATAAATATCGTAGTAAATTTCCTTCGCGGTACTCTTTATCTACAATTAAAGCTATCAAAGAAAAAACGAAATATCACACTCGTTGGAAAAAATATGGCAATGATTTGGACTACTTAACCTTTAAGCTACTAAGAGGGCGTTCTAACTATCTAATTAAAGAGGATTATAATAAATATCTAGATACTGTTGAAACCAATATAGAATCTAATCCAAAATATTTGTGGCAATTTATAAAAAAACAAAAAGGGGTCTGGTAGTGGTATTCCAAACAACATAAAATATAACTATGAAATTATTTGTCAATGGCAAGATATTTGCAATTCATTTTCTGAATATTTTTCTTCAATATTTGTCCCATCTCATAGGAGCATGAATGATATTCCATACCAACCCAATAATAATTCTACAAATGTTTCCAATTACTGTATCAGTAGAGATAGTATCTTGAACAAAATTATATCACTACCGAACAAAGGGCCAGGACCAGATAATTTACTAACAGTCTTTCTTAAAAAATGTTGTAATAACTTAATAGAACCTTTTTATTTGTTATTTAATAAATCGCTACAGGAAGGTCGTTTTACAACTAAAAAAGCTTGTCAGATGTTTTTGTTTTCTAATAATTATTGTTATCTTACTTATTATATACTAGTATAATTTGTAATCTATATTTGTTACTTAACTGACAATAATGTATATAAATATTTTATCCATTTATGGATACTCCTTTGGATTCGCCCCGTTTGTATCCTTTATCTAAATAAATAAATAATGAAGATTACGAAAACGAGGTACCGATTTAGCCCTTAAATATGATAATGACATAAGTGAACTGGAAACTGTGAAATATCGGGCATATGCTCTTTCCCCAGAATCTCAATCGGCATTCGCTCGATGCTCCAGACACTCCATGAATATTCCTTAGCAGAGACTTTGAAAATATTTCTTACGTTACCTGTAACTGTAGCTTCATGCGAGAGAAGTTTCAGTAAATTAAAACTAATAAAAACCTACTTAAGATCATCTATGGGGCGACAGAGACTGACAAGTGTAGGCATTTTTCTATAGAACATTCAATAGCAAATCAACTTGATTATGATTGTATCTTTAACGACTTTGCGTTACGCAAAGCATTGTGAATATGAATAAATATCGTCTTACAACTATAATATACGAATACAATATATTTAATTCCTTCTTTACCAAAGAATACATTTTGATTTGTTTTAGCTTTAGATTATTTTATTCATATTGGGCGATAATTGTGGATGTATGAAATTTTGAAAGCTTTTAAATGAAAGTCCCACGTTGGGATTGTCAATTTGTAAATGTATGAATTATGGAAAGCCTTTAAATGCCCTACGTTGGTTGATAATTTGTAATTGATGTATGAATGTAATAGTAGGTATGATGAAGAAATATTTGATCTGCTTATAGGATACTTACACTATTTCTTATCTATTGAATCCTTCTTTGTTTAATGGGCGCCAGTTCTATGAACAATAATTTCTATTTTACTAGAAGGATCACTTAAACTGAGCACTCTTTAGTCCTAGATGGGGTCCAATTAGGGTCTATGATAAATTTCTTTGCATGATAATTTTTTTTTAAATGAAGTTACCCTTCGAAATAGTGAATTTTGTTGAATCTCAAATTGTATTGTTTTAAAATGTTTCCTGAAAAGTTTCAAAAGAACATTTAATATTATTTAATAAAATAAATTAATAAATAAACAAAAGATTAATAAAACAAACAAAATCTAGAAACCTTATATCTACCCTACGTAAACCTACGTAACTTATATCTACTACATGGGACCAAGTCCTCTGTCCCAATGTTTCTTAAAAACTAGCAAAGCATTTGAAATTATGTTAATCCATTTTATTACCACACACAAAAATTTATCACTTTTCTTGATAACACTGGTCGGTACACGAACTAACAAATGATGCTGGGCTCTGATGTGTCATCTAGCGGATGTCGCCGTACTATCTCTGGAATGCTGCTATGACCGCTGAAACTCTGCTATGAAATTTAATCACCCTTAAACCTTTAATTTACCTCTTCTGCATTTATATTCCTTTCTCACTTGAGTTTGCGGAGAAACTTATTTCCTTTTCTTTTATATTAATCACAAATCTCTTCTGCGGCTGGGACGCTACCAAGCCTTCCACTTCTTACTCGTTAATTACGACGAAAACACTTATTTTTTTGTTATTTCTGGTTGTATACCTTTTACATTGCTGTTCTAACTCATTTAGCACAAATTTAATATTATTATTTTAGATTTACTATTAATTTTTAACAAATTTTATAAAACTTAGCAGCGTGGCTGTTGCCTCATCGAACGCCTTAGCTGGACTCTCTTCTTGTTGTTTATTGTTACTACGGATATGCCGTATAAAAAACATTTGCATTTCCTGGTTACCTTAATTATTTCTTGTTATCATGTTATAATTTGGCCAATCAGATTGATGCATAATAGCCGAGCGTGACGCGTGACTGCCCAGTCTCATTCAACACCCACAAAAATAAAAGAGCAGAGCGCGCCTAAAGAAGTTTTCACTTAAAAATTCTCTATTTTTTAATACAATGGATAGATTTTCAACTTTTCATCGTTTTTCCTTTCCTTAACTATAAAAGAATACAAGTATGTGCATGCTGTATATTTTCATTGTTGGTATTTTAGACACTAGATGAACGGTTTACTGAAATTAACATGCCCAATGCATCCCCTTTCATTATCTGCATAAATCCTAGCAAATAATCTAGAATCATTTTGCGTGGATGTTCCACAACGAATTCAGAGCACGAAAGCTGGAGTGAATTAATTAATGTAAAAGCGCACAATATCCCCCGACGAGCGTCCAACTGTTTTTTCGCAGGGAGCGCTGAAGACTTAATTTAATAAGAAGTCTTTTTATTAGTATGCCGGATCATGCGATCATCATTATATTCCGCTGGCATTACTCGTAAAATAAACAAAATTACCCACATTGCGTTGCTATATTAATAAGAATGATGCACGCAATATGGTAATAATTAAATCAGATATTAAAAAGTAACTTCTCCTTTCAATAGTAATAGTGCTGTATACACTCAGGGACAAAAAACATAATTTATTTATTTTAAGTTCAATTTTCATAATTTTTTTAGCAATCTGTAGATAAAATGATCAGTTTCAACATGCATATCTAGTATTTTGTTATATGCTCGCGTTTTAGTCATTAGCCGGGGTTAATTAAAATGTTGTTATAGAACCCTAATTTTAAAACACCCTGTGGAATAATTTCATAACCAATTTCTTGCAAAATATCAATTTTGGTGAATGACCATGCCTTTTCTACATTTTGTTTTTTTGTTCATGTCTTTATGTGTATTAATTAATTTTTCAGAGCAAAATTAATTTGTCGGCAACAGTTTTTAAGTAAATTATTTCATAACCTAATTCTTGTAAAATACCACACAAATACATTTCTGTGGGAACCATTCCCTTCCTTCATGAAAATTAAATAAAAATACAACAATATAAAAACAACCAAATAAAATAACCAAAAATAAAAAAACCTTAGTCTGAGTCCAGTTGCTGGTCTGCAAACTTTCAAACCAAAGTCTTTGAGTCTTCTGCACACTAACATTTATTCCACGGATCTTTTGAAGTTGATTTCTTGACTTTCCTAACGGTAAGTGACGGTTCCGCAAAGTTTGCAGCTGAAGAAATCTGTCATCACTAGCAGTAGTTTTTCATTGTCTGCCATTACCTGTTCGACGCTTATTTCTGCCAGTTTGTCTAAAACGTTCGACTGCTATTTTGATGGTAGAGCGATGAACATGAAGGGTTCTTGCAACATATTCATAATCACGACCATCTTCAACAAGAGCAACAGCTTTTCAACAATTTTCCGCACTTAAAACCATCCACCCAAAAAATTACTGTCTTAACTGACATTACCGCAATAACGAGCAAAGCCTCCTCATGAAAAAATATCTTTCCTTGATGTAAACAGTTGGTGACAAGTTCATTTTGCTCTGAAAAGTGAACCAATAAACCCAAAGACATGAATAAAAAAAATTTAGGGAAGGTACGGTTCTTGTTGTGAGACGCGAAAACCACAATCTATAAATGCAGTACAATTTTGGAGTATATCCAGACGGGGGCCAATAGAAACCGCGAGACTTGGTACTTGGTCTAGTTATCATTAGCCGTCAGCAATTGCCGTCACTTTTTGACATTATTATTAATTGACAACCGAATCAGCAATTTATTTTCTCTCGTTCATATTGCTTGCTTATTTAGTAATTTCAAACTTAATTAACTTGCATTCGCATATTGGCCCCTATCAGAGTGTTTGCCTTCAGTGGTTTTGTTTAGTTTAGTGAGTTAAGACGGATTGTCGATTTTTATTTTGTTATATACTTGTAAGTCGTGACTTTTATTTCCATTGTTTATTGATTGATTCACAGCCATTAAACCTAGTAGTGTGTGCACTCATCGTAGGTTCTGTGCGGGCTTCTAAGTTATTTCAGGTAATAAGACCAGAGTTTACTGTTTTGTTTAATACCGGTACGCTTCCGGTCTTCGATATCACCCCTATTGTAGTCACATTTTAATTGCTAGCTCGGGTCCAGCGGCCCTCAAATACCGTTGGTGGCGTCTTAAAAACGACATGTTTAGTCAACTTTTCTTCCGTACTTAGTTAAATTACTTTGCATTTTCATTTTAAGCATCAGTAGTTCGTCTACGCTGACCTGGAGAGCTGGGGCAAAAATATATTTTACTCTCCCAAACAAGGCAACCTAGAACATTCTACAAAAAAATTGGTATTTCGCAAGAAATTGGTAATGAAATTATTCCAAAGGATGAGTGTTTTAAAATTAGGGTTCTACAACAACATTTTAATTCACCCTGTATAATGACTAAAACGCAAGCGTATAACAGAATACTGGATATGCAAGTTGAAATTGATCATTTTATCTACAGTTTGGTATAAAAAATATGAAAATTGAATTGAAAATAAAAAAGTGAGTGTATAATATACAGGGTGTATAATATAACTCAATAGATACAAAGTTGGTTAAATGGAAAAAAATTTCAACTCATTTCCAGCTTTCGAGCCTTTCAAAAAAAAACCATTAAATAACTTCGACGCTTCCTGCTTGCTACGTGGAATTACGCCAACAGATGGAAAGAACACACTACATCGCAAACATACGGACGAAAGCGACATTATTTGATCCATCCAAATTAGAAGCAGAAAATTGCGGATGGATATTGAAAGGATCCGAATATAAATTCAAATCTATCAAATACGTTGATAGTGATAATTCGGAATGTAATTTTTGGAATTCGATTTTGATAATTTACAAAATGCAGAGTGCACTTAATGAAATAAAATATAAGAAAAAATAATAAGAATAATATACTGAGTTTAATAAACTAATTTCAAATGTCCCTACTGGGTCTCCGTTCATTGGTGGTTTACCCACTACCTGGTGATCTCGATAAATCACCACCACAGGTGCTTGTGATGTTACTGTTTCTTCTTCAAAGCCTACCTGAATTTAATGAGCAGCAATGTTGCAGTCAACGTGAAGTAAGGTGAATTCTTTGCTAAATACGATTCCAGTTAATATGGTGTAACTCCATAATTTTTTAAGATAAATCAATGAACAAAAAAGTAAATATTCGTTAAGAGAGTGATAGGACCTTAAACTTAACCAAAAAATCGCACGCGCCACTGATTGTATTTATACTATCGAGGCAGAATTTCTCAAGTATCCCACTAGAAAAGTGGCCAGAGATAAAATCATTGCTTTCGGAATACATTACTATCTGGTTTAATAATCGCTAATTCCCTATTCAGAGCCTGAATTGAAATTACCGAGCTTCGGGCTTGTTTAAAAATCACCGTGTAACGTTAACGATATTAATCATTAGTATGATATATGGCATGGCATTTCTGAGACACTGTATTTTGACGTGTATGTCGGTACACGTCTGGTGAGATCCATCGGCGTGGATATCAATCTTTGACAGAGTAGCCGTTCCTGATGATAGTTCAATGGATAGATCCATTTTATTGTGTGATTTAAAATAATGTTTTTATACATAGACCGTCTTTAGAATATGAGCAAGCCATGTACGGTCGACACGGTTAATTATGAAAGAGAATTTATTTGACATCGTAACCCTTTTAATATTAGTCCTAAATTTTGTCCAGAATGAACCAGGTGTTTGACAACCTGTACTTAATGCATGTAAATCAAGGAATTTTAAAACCTCGATCGAGGTAACCAACTGCGTGCTTGGGTCCTAATTGAATACACCAGTCATTGGGGCTCGTGATGTTTTTCATATTATATATTATATACCAGAGGTTCCCAATCTTTTCTAGACCTCCGCCCTCTAAAAGTTCCAACATAATATACAGGGTGTGCAAAAAATTTAACTGTAGATTCGCTATCGAAAATTAAGACGGGTTGCTCGTATAAATTTTTTCAAAATAACCGTTTCCTTGTAATCTTCAAAATAACGTAATCGGAAAAAGACGAAATTTGGCACATCTCGGTGACTCGATCAGAAGGCATCTAACGAAATCATTTCATCCGCCTAGCATGTACACAAAGGGGTGAAATTAACCCTTCTAATTTGGTTAATATCTTACTGCCTGCTATTTTTTTCAGTAAAAAATGATAACTAAATATTATGATTGATGTAGAAAGTTTTTTATCTCTTAAAAAAAATTCGTAAAATCGACCATTTTTGAGAAAAAAATTAAATTACATCTGCCTAAGTAATCAATCAAAAGCGATGAGCATGATTATTTGCCCAATACTTTATCAAAAGAGTGTGACGAGTGACTTTCCACAATGTTAACGACCTTCCGAGGAACATTTTTTGTTACATTAGTAGTCAATTTTTTAAATTTTTTATTTTGTGAAGACATTTTTTTGATAAATTTCGCGTTGATTGATAAAAACATGTTCCTCTGAAATTCGCACCATTGTTCATATTCTAAATTATTTAACTTAAAAGTAAGCTTCTTGTAAAGATCATATGCTTGTATTTCAAGCATATCCGTTTACTGTACATATAATTGATTTCTACATGGCGCCCAACGTGGGGCCATGTTCTATCTTCGTACTGCAACCACAGCTTCTCAAAGAGGGGGGGCGTGTTGTATTATGTATTTGTATTACATATTATATATTTCGACATCCTATTCATGCAACATATTTGGTTCGTTTGCTTTCAGTTATATTTTCGCTTTGGACGTTATGCTGTAATCGGCATTAGCTGATTTGCGAGGTGCAATCGCCTTGTTCATTGTTGTTCATTTTTTTTTATATTAATTTGTCAGACTTTGATAGTTGTCAAAAAATATCAGAAGAAAATAATCATTGACTTTCTCATGTCAGCTGAGTTGCAGTTCCTTTCAGTTAATTAACTATATTTGGTTTATTTTTATTGTATTCTCTTTGAATGTCTAAGAGCTATTTAACTAAGTCTTGGACTAGTGAGAACCTGACTGCCGTTTAATAGAATTGCTGTACCTATGTGTTGGAGTATAGGTCAGTAAATAAAGTGAGTGGATCCTGTAAATTTTGGTGAGCTAAAGAGCTGACAGAGGTGAGTGTTATTGCATTGTACTTGCCTGGGAACATTCTACATATCCACAAGATTATCGAACCTACTTCACCTGCTTCTGTCTCATTGCTCTCCTCTCTGGCGTAGCGTAACGTCAGTGGTGCCCTTTGTTGTTATATTAGTAGATTCTAATCTTTCGTATCTCCTTCCAATTGACCTTTGCAAGTTTCGTGGAGACGAAGATAGAACACTATGCTCTCAAATGCGTCCAATTGTTTATTATTGGTCACATTTCTTCATTGCGAACGGTGCTTTGACGATGCTTCGAAATACTTTATTTTGGAACGTTTGAATTATTGTAATGTTGGATTTCTTAGTGCATCGCCCCAGAGTTGCATGCCATAAGTCCATATGGGCTTCAGAATTTGCGTGTAGAGAAGCAGATTGTGTATTGACAACTCTGAATGACGTCCGAGGAGCCAATACATTTGTCTGAATCTGAGGTTTATTTGCTTCACATGTGTTTCCCATCGAAGTTTTGCATTTAAAGTCCTACCTAGATATTTTGCTTCGTTGGCATGTGGGATTGTTTGCTGGTTGACGATCACTGGAGTATAGTCGCGTTTCTTGTTGGTGACATTGACGTGAATCGATTTCGCCCCATTTAGTTTAATGCCATTTCTTTGTCCCCGTGGTGACATTGTTGACTGCTCTTTGAAGTTTGTTTGTGGCTGACTGAATGTCTGGGTCAGTAATGAGCAGAGCAGTGTCGTCGGCGAATGTTGCCGTAACTGTAGGATGTCGTTGGTGCACAGCAGGTAGAGAACAGGCCAAGGACACCTCCCTGAGGTACCCCAGCACAAATCTTCTTGAGGTCAGAATATTCTTATCAGTATTTAACTCTGAAGTGACGGTCAGTGATGGATGAACAAAGAATTCGTATTGTATCCCCTTTCCCACCCTACCGGACAGCCGTTGGCTCTCAGCGGCCTAATTTAAGCCCCAGACCTTAGCGGTCCTCCTTATATACTTCATCTTTTGAAGATTACCCAGCATCAAACGAGAGCAAAGATAAATACGAATACGAGGCGCCGAATCCAAACAAAACACTTCATAGATGCCGACGGAAATCTAGAAAAGTAACAACAAATCTAAATCAAATATAAAGCAGGTGCAGAGACAGTGTATATAATGCGTATTGGGACTGTTATCGCTGCTTTGTAATAGAAATGTACATAATGTACATAGTGGAAACTGGCACGGATATAATAAAAGTTTATCTGGCGGTTAATCTTCTGGTAAGTGGTTAGGTAACTAGTAAGAAAATGGTTGGACGGTCACATCAAATAAATTTAGTTACAGCTAATAGATTTTAGAAAGATTTAATAAAATTAATTGAGCTAAAAACCAAAGGCTCTGTAGTCAGCTAGTAAATTTGCATATATGATTTTTAACGGGTTGAATTGGGTACTATTAATGGATCAAAGCAAAAATTGTTGATAGGTCCCCAAAGGTTCCATTCTTGGGTATCTTATGCTACACTACTATTTCTTTTAAAATAAAATGACGATATCGCAGTTTTATTGATATTTTAAATTGTGGATTCATTTTAAAACCTATAAATTCCGAAGTTTCGTTGGTAAAAGCTTTTTATTTACTCAGGCGGGAAATACAACATATACCTACCCACTTTCATACAGTTTGTTTTCTTTAGAGACGTTTGTTTGGCTTCCTCCTAGATCTCAAAGAGTCTTTTAACGCACCCGCTATATCTGTATATATACGTTGCGATTCAACGGGAATTGTAGCATTCCATATATAAACTTTTGAACCACAAATGAAATACTTTTAAACTTTTAACTAATTTTGAGTTTTTGTTTCAGGTAAGTCATACTTCCCATATGAGCCAAGGGTGGAGGTTAAAACTAAGGCAGGTAACGTATAATCATCGTAGTGTTTTCGTTTGATATGCAAACCAGAGCGAAAAATTGTGCGGCATTTTACAAAGGAAACCCGTACCAATCTCGCTCACTTAGAAGACAGTTCTGCGGCAAGCAAATTACTCACACAGTAGTTTTGATTTTGGCTTAGGGTGCTTCGCTAACTTCACGTTCATGTTAATTTATCATATGAATTTATATGGAGATGTATCTATATGAATAAAATATCCATATAATCTTGTTTATTATAACTATTATTTATTATTTACTCTGGAGGGTCCTAGAAGATATGTTATATACATCTTTTGACGCATGCTTTTCTTATTTCGACAAGAAGAAGTAAAGAAAGTGAATTAGTAGCCATTGGAGACGTTTTCGCCACAACACTATTTAGCAAAATGCAAGAATGTAAATAATTATTATACTATATATGGAAACGCAATATTATTTCTTCCTTGCCGACCTCCCCGCCTATCATGATTGCACATTCTTTAAAGCACTTGCCTCTACATAACACTTGCATCCACAATCCACACACATAAATTATAGAGCTGGCAATCATAAATCAGCTTAGCAGATGCCATCTGAAATTCTAGCATGCCCAAACGAGAAGCCGTTGCGATTAAAAACAATCAGTTCTCAAAAATGGTTTGTGCGTTTTCCTATTATAGTTACCACGTAGCAACAGTGACCGGTAATTAATCAGGCGCAATTAGAGGAAAAACAAGCTATAAAAATAGCGAAGTTATGTTTGCTTGCCTATAACGCATTAGAAAAACGGCTGCGGTTTTTGTTGGTTGTGATAATTTGTTGGGAACAGAGCCGCTTAGGAGGCATCATTAAGTTTGACATGAAAGTCGACTTTACTTGAACGTTTATTGCAGTAAGCCATTCTCGTGATTCAGGTGTTATACCGGGTGGGCCAAATTTGCGATTTTTACGTTTGCCCTTAACTTTTGAAGTGAATACTTCTTTATAGGTAGCCGCATGACAGTGATTTTTCAATGTCGCGTCAAGACACATTTTATAACATTTTCGTCTCGCAAGTGAAATAAAGCATATGACAGATATGAGGGAGAGAGCTTTGACTTGTGCAACGATCCCCCACAAGTATTAAGCCCACAAGCCAATATGTACAATACCTCTCTCCCTTTCCCTCTCCCTCTCCCTCTCTTTCTCCCACTCCCTCACCGTCACCCTCTCCCTGCTCACCTTCTCCCTCTTCGCGTTAACTGAGTAAATTATTCGAGTTTTGGCTGGTATTTTTCCCATACCTAAACATTGGATTGCTTTCTAAGAAAGTTACATAAATCTGGTGCTGTTTTTCCAAAGTTCCATCCTCTTTTTGTTGGCATACTTCGCAGCTTTTGGCGCTACCTATCAACCTCTAGAATGGCAGATTTCAAATGAAATGAATATCTCCTCACCCAAAACAACCACTCTGAAGTTAGTTAGAGAGAACATTTAAACTAAATTTAACAATCCGTGTTATGTATGGGCTTGTTAATTTCAGCCTAACAAGGTGGTTACCGTAGTACAAAATTTGCCCAGTATTGTTACAGCTGTTTTTAAGTAACAATAGAAAATAACAACTTGTAAAGTTAACAACGTGTCACCATGTTAGGCCGTTAGTGACTACACAAGTTTTTGCTTGATTTATAGCAAATCAACGGAATAATAATTTCAGTATGCATGTCTCATTGCCAGTTCGAGTTTCTTTCTAACCAGCCGGTAGTTGAGTATAAATCCCCGGGCAATGCGAAGGCAATTTACAAACGGCTAGTTGGATTTTTAAATCCGAGTTGCGGAATTATCGAGTAGAAGGAATGAATGATATGCAGATGTTCTGCACCGAACACAATATTATGCATACAAATCGAAATAGAAGATAAAAGTTGCATGACTGCTGAGTTAACTGGCTGAGGAGTTCGTCCACACGTAAATGAATAGTTCAACAGAACAGATTAGTTAGATGGATTTGACCGTAACGACAACACCGGGTGTCTCAAAATATATGGTCGGGTATAGTAGATTCTTTTGGTCTACTCCTTTCAATTAGCTGATACTTTAAGATAATTCATTAATTTTGTAATAAATCTTGTAATAGTGTTGACTTCCTAAGTTGATATAAACTCAGCAGGGCAACTTGTTTTACAAAAAAATAAGTGATTTTTAGACAGTCTATCAATGTTAAATATTTTTTTTGTACAACTGTCGAAAAAACTTGACATTTCTACATCTCTATTGATGCGTAAATGTTTACTTTTTTTCACTGTCAAAATAATTCACAAAATAAACATGAAATATTAATTTTTGAAGGATTTATTTTTGACAGAGTCAATTATTAATTGATTATTCATCATAAAACAATTTCATTTATTGAAAATCCCGAAGATGTTCCATGTTGCTTCTGATCAGAAACGTTAGATATTTCTTGAAGAGTTGATTCCTTGAAGAGTTGAAGAGAATTTTATCAGATATTTTAATTTGTTTGGAAGAAAATAGACAATTCAATATATTGTTAGAAATCTCAATTTTGTTATTCAAACTATCTTCTATATATTCTTCTGCTACGGAGGCAGATTTCCAGCCACCGTGACGTTTTATGGAGGTAATGTTGCCCCCTGCATTGACCAGAAGAGTTACAAAGCTTCTCCTGAAACAGTGACCTGTGTGACTCTTATAAATATCTTTTCCAAGCCATTTTGCAATCGAGCTGGGAATTTCTCCTATTTTATTTATCCCCACATGTTGGTTAATACATTTTCCTCTCGAATATTTCAAAAATGATCTGTTACTTTTTGTATGAGGCGGCCGTAGTGCTCTATACTTGCGATATATCTCAATATAATCAGAATTTGAAACACTAAACGTTCTTGCACAATAGGTCTTCGTATCAGGTATTTTAACAATCAATATACACTGCGCAACTTATTTAACGCACAACCAAAAAGTTAACTCAAATTTGACGTTATGTATTTTCGACAATTTTTGTTCGTTTTGGTCGATTTTTTTTTCAAATTGTAGGTTTTTGTCTTAGGAATATCACTGTTTTAGTTGTTTTGGTAAAACGAATAATTTTGATATTATACCAGGTGCTATAAAAATGTTATGTTTTTTTCCGAAATTTCAAAACGTCCTGTGGGCTATACAAGGTATTGCAAGTTATTGCAATTATAGCCAATTTAAAGCCTCATGTTTTTTCTACATTTTCTTTTTTTATTCATTTGTTTATCTCTGTTACTTCATAAAATATCCAATTTTTGAGTTGACGTGATTTTTATTAAATTTATTAACTTTCTTTTTTATCAAGTGCTCATTATTTATTACTCATTATACTGGTTCAATGCCTCATTTTGCGTTCTGTTTTCCTTGATATCTTATAATTTATTGAGAGATGCAAGGTGTTTTAGAAGAGAAAAAGGTCTTAAAAGGACAAAAACTCAAAAAACATACCTAGAAAAATGGATTGCTTTAATCAATAAAACAACGAATAACAGGAAACAAAACAAAAGTAAATAGAGAATTAGTATCTGGTGTTTCCACCCCTTCCGCGAATGACCTCCCGACATCTTTGGTTCATACTTAAAACCAAAGTTCTGATTAGGTTCTGATCTAGGCCATTCCATAATTCGACTAGGCGCCCTTCCAATTCTTGTAAATTTTGGGGTTGTCGTCCCTCACTTCGTAACCGCCGACCGATAAAATCCCAAACATGTTCAATGGGGTTAAGGTCGGGGCTACGGGCTGGCCAGTCTATGTGATCAATTCCATTATTTCCTAGTTCATATATAAACTTTACAGAAGTGAAACGACTATTTAATTTGGAAATTAAGTTTTCTACATCCGCAATCTTAGTGTCAAACACGGCAAAAATGTCATCCACATACCTAAGCCAAATCATCCATATTATTAAAAACCCCAGTTTCGTATATATCTTGTTTTATCGTACCCCAGAGAAAAAAATCCATAGGTGTTAAGTCCGGACTTTTAGCGGGCCAATGTATAACACCGTGCCTTCCTATCCAAATAGGATATTTTCTGTTTAGGTATTGGGTGGCGTTCCTTGCAGAGTGTGGTGGTGCTCCATTCTGCTGCCAAATAACAGATCTGTTGTCCACTAAATTAATATTATCTAAATAATTTTCAACTGGATGTTGAAGAATATCTACATAACGTTGTGCATTTAAGGGCCCATTTATAAATACAGGACCTACAATAGCATCCTTGTGGATGCCACACCACACGTTTACAGTTTGGTATCCTTGTTTTTTTATTTTTTTTACAATATGTGGATTTTCCGCTGTCCAGTAATGTGCATTTTTTCTGTTAAAAATTCCCGCAGTAGAAAAACTGCTTTCGTCAGTCCAAAAGCCATGACTTAGAAACTCATCATCTTCCTCTATTCTATCAAGTATGTCTCTGCAGAAGGTTAACCTGTCTTGAAGGTTGTTGTCGTCTAAATATTGAACGGGCAAAATACTATATGGTTTAAAATTATGGCGATGTAATATTTTTATCACACTTCTTTGTGATATATCCAATTCTATTGCTGCGGCATAGGATGATTTGGATGGATTTTCAGCAAAATATAATAACGCGTTGAGTTCTGTGTCTTCTCCTGTTTTTGTTCTTCACCTTTCCCTTTTCTTGTCTCTCAGAGATTCGGTATTCCTAAACTTTGCATAAATGTTTTTAAAACTATTTTTGGAAGGAGGTAGCCTTTCTCGAAATAACCTAACATACTCCCTCCGAGCAAGAGACTTATTCTTGTTGCACTGAATATAAATTTCAAGTAACTCTTTTCGCTCTTCCAATGAATATACCATTTTCAAAATAACTTGCTTCTTTACGAACACTACGTATTTTTTACGCTAATATCTAAGAGAGTGAACTACTATCTCACAAAAAACTGGATGACATCTGTCAACAAATAAACAATGCAAATATGCATTGTTTCCGGAGGTATCTTGATGTTCTTATTTTATAATTGACACCCGTAATGTGATAAGTTTTTAGTAATATCTCACGAACAGGTGGAGTGATTATATAACAATTGCACATTTTTGGATTCAGAAAATTAAGGACATTATTTTGTCATTACGTCTAAAAATATACGGGGTGTTTTTTAATATCTGTTCTCAGATTATAAAAATTCATGAAAAACCGTGTCTACTCCTTTTTTGAATGAGTTAAATCGGCAAAAGATAAGTGAGATAAGGGGGGTGTCAATCTTAAGAGACTTACCCGGTACACGCAGACTTTTTCGAGACCATCGCAATTTTGCATTGACCGAGCAGTCATCCCCAAATCGTCTATATTAAAATGTAAATTCGTATAGTTTCCCGAAGACGAACTCTCGGATATTGACAGCATTCCAATCGCAATAAAGAACCCCAACCTGATTGCCGCTACATCCTGCAAGGCTGGGGGTTAGATTCGAGCTGACAAAGCTGAAAGGAAGTAGAACGTGTAAATCATTCTGATGAGGGGTAGGTAGGCCTGACAAGACGTGAGGAGCGTTTTTGTGAAATTATATAGTACATAACACGACAATCCTACTTGCCCTTCGATAACCAAAAAACACGTTTTAATTTTTATGTGTAGGAACTCCATAATAATCATAAAAACGTCCACACACG
The DNA here is from genome assembly GCA_964058915.1 of Tetropium fuscum. NCBI lineage: Eukaryota > Metazoa > Arthropoda > Insecta > Coleoptera > Cerambycidae > Tetropium > Tetropium fuscum. The sequence goes on from CAXKVY010001073.1 coordinate 105,813, forward strand.
CACAATACCCTTATACGTATTCTACCAAGCGACGTTGTTATTATTATATACAGGTTAATTAATTACCTCTGGGCACCGGACTAGGACAATTTATTACAGCGTAGATATCAATCAAACAACAGATTTACTATATTAATTATCAACCATTACTTATGCTTCTTGATGCTGAGACATGTAAAAAGATAATTGTGCCACTGGGGTCGTCCATATTTTTTTAAATTTTTAATAGCAGGGGCTCTAATTGTCAAACGATAATAATTTGTATTCGTTATGTGCAGATGATGCTGGGTGGGGAGGCGGTGAACGATCTAATGCACGGTGTCAAAGTCTTGAACTGTATTGATCGCGAGTTTCGATTCGGGTCGAGCGAAACAAATTTTTAAAAAGAAAAATTTTATTTCCGGAGACAAACTAACAGTTACAAGTTTGAGCAAAAAGTGTTTTACAAAGGCATGAAAGCTTATTTATAACGTCGGTGTTATCCATAGACATATTAATACGGGGAGACCCAACTAATCATTCATAAAACGCTGGAAGAGCCGATCTATTATTGTTCTAAAAACTGCGATGAGTGCGAGAGAGAAAATGGAGGCAGGTATCCTTTCGGCAACGTCTCTTCGTGTGATCAAAGCTCACTTATCTTTAATGAATGAGTTAGGGTAGACTGCATAGTTACATAAGAAAAATACTTAATACCCTGTATCTGAACGTTGCAATAAATCAAATGAAAATAGAAAACATTCAGAGCATAGTTTAATTCGTGTACATTAAGATAATATGTGTTTTGTAGAAATTTATTTATAATTTTAATGCAAAAAGTACAGTTGTTGGACGTATTTGTTGGTTAGTGGACGGTTTAATATTAGGTATTGGATACATTCTAAATAATTTAAATTCTATAAAAAAGACACTTTAATAGGTGTCTGATCACTTAGTAAAAATTTTCCTTGCGTGTTTGTTGAAACAACTCATAAAGTCTGTCTATTTATTCTTTCTCTTCCTCCTTGTTTTAAATTTTTTCATCGTCAAATTCACATTGTTCCTTTTCAATGTCGCTGACTTCATTCTCTGAAATCTCATCATTTTCTGTATTGTAGCATATATAGTGACATAGACATATGTCATCACCTTCTTCTGGAATGTGAACATGCTGTTTAGGGGAACACAACATTTGTGTCACAATTGCTTACATTTGTCATATAATAAAATGACATCATATATTTAAGAATTTTAATCATACATGCAAATTAAGTTATTATAAAGTAAAGCTATTACTCGACCTATTATAAATGCAACAATCCTAATAATATGAGTGCTGTATTTAAATTATGAATGGAAATACGTATGGATTTTTCATTACAATAACATAAGAAAATACTATAACAAATAAAATCTCAACATACTTTTGGGATTTACAAAATTCATAAATGTATATCATACTAAAGTCAACATGAACTACTATAAATATAAATAATAAAATAAAATAAAATTTTTTCAACTTCTATAGACTGAACATATTAAAGACAGTTCTTTAAAAAAAAATCACAAGTTTCTAAAATTTACAAATTTCGTGTTCTATATACAAACAACACAGTAAATCAATCTTTGTTAATCAAACCTACTATAATTATTGAATCTATTAATTCCTAAATAATATGAGTTTTGTATTCAAACTTCTTATTCTATTTCGCCTATTGTTTTCTATTTTTTTTTCATAATAAATACCAACTTGACCAGTTGAATATGGTGGTGATCCAGTAGTTCATCAACATACATAGATGGAGATGAAAATGGTATTTTGCATCACCCGAATAAAAATAATTTTATATATCGCACATTGATTATGTACCATATAAATTACAGAATAAAAATTAATGAAATAATTATTGCAGCACAATATAAAAATTTCCTTTTTAGTTTCAACGCCGCCCCTGGCCAAGCCAAGCCGTTTAAAACTTGTAGGTAACCTTAAAAATACTTACATTACTTACCGATGAAAAGTAACATTTTCCGGACTTAAATGATCCACCCTTTTATAAACTATACAAGAATGCACCATAGTTACACACGTATTGTTCACCTGAATCGCAATAAATACAAAGATTCGTAGAATATACTTAAGAAAACAAAAGTACAAGAAGTAGCGTTGCGGCAACCTCGCAAAAATTCGGTTCCTCGAGTAAAATTCATCAAGCGACGTTGCCGGCACAGTACATTTTCGGTTGTCTATGGTTTTCACCATATATTATTAACGCAATAAGGCAATAAATAGATTACTTTTGCCAAGAAGCTGTTTTAAATAACATTTTAGTCTTAAAATGAATCAGATTCGTTGAAATTGTCAAATTATTTGAACATCTCTTACGGTATTCAAAGACTTCAAGTGAATTTCACAGTAAGCCTGGCAAACGTGCCGTTTGGGAGAAAAAGACGGACGATAAGGATGGAACGATCTTGGATCGGCCAAAAATGTAAACAATTCTGTCTCTTGTATTAATACGTCTATGGTGTTATCTATCCCTGACTGCAGTCTATGTATTATATTATTATAGGAGTAGCTTACAAAGTGGGATCGTTAACTCCTCCCATGTTAACTGAAAAATTATTCTCTGTACTCAGGGTATTCTGAAAATCCTGATTTATTATGATTGGGATTAAACCTTGTTCTATATATCGTTCTATAGTGTCGTATTCGTTAGAATTTAAAAATGTATAATTTAATTCATTATCGTAATGAGTAACAGTAGTATAATCATTATTTTCTAAACTTTGATTAGCAGTATAATCATTTGTTGGTGTGTTTGTTGAATTTTGATTATTTGATTATCAGTAGATTCATAATAATTAGAGTTGGTTTGTTCGATTGGGTTCTCGAAATGTATTTGATCTATGATTTCTTGGTTAAATAATTCTTCATGAGTAAAATTAGGTTTTTGATTAGGATTATTTTGGAAATTATTTGGTCTATTAAATGGAACTGAATTTCGACTAGTTGTGCTCATAGGCGTTGGCTTATAAGTTGGTTGTATATTTCCGGGTTTAAAAACATTTTTTGGTTGGCCAAATACTTGACTATTTGTCGGATATTTTTGAGTATAATTAGGTTTTGGTGTAATCGGTATTGAGGCTTGAGGAAAGCGTGGTGGAAAGTTATTTGTAGAATTTGTTTAATTATTATATATTTGAGGTGATTTATAGTTATTCTGTATATTCGTCCGTGGTAAAGTCTATTATTTGTCATTAGTTTTTTATTTTCATTAAATTGATTATTATTATTACTTATTTAAGATGCGAAATTTAAATTGTTGAAAATTTTCTTCTTCTTGTACAAAACTCAAGCTTGCTCTAATGCATTTGGTTTTTTAAGTCTGACTACCAATTGTGTGTTATACGGTAAGTGAAATCATTATAATGTTCTATTTTCATTAATTTAATATTGTGCTCGTCGCTACTAGCATTTAATTTAGCAAATAAAAGGCTTCTAGTGTCTTGTAGTCTCATGCCAAAATTTAATAGATTTTCGTATTTAAGAGATTTAAGATTTAAGAGATAGGATTTATTTTTGTATTTAAGAGGTCTTGTATTAAACAATCGATACTTCTTTGATCAGCGAATATAGTTACTAAAATATTTTTAATTAATTGCCAATTATTTATTTCTGATCGATAACAGGTCTGCTGCTCGTCCTCTTAGTTTAAAAAATATAGTATCAAGTAAACAAATATTTATAGTACTGGATAGGGCTGGAACCGTTGATGTAACTATAACACTCGGAGTAGTTTCCACAAACACCAAAACACTTTCGCTTATAGGAGGATAGTGTATAGTAGACATCGTGAAGGTGTAAAGATGCTAAACATAAATAAACTCGATAACTAAAGTGAGAAAGTGTGCATGGCATAGACATTATTTTAAAAATGAATCAAGAGAGCAGGAAAACAAAAAGGGTGGAAACCAAGGAAGAAACATAATAATAATTGAGAAAAATAAGAACGGATGGAAAGAGAGGGAACGATTTCGTACATCGTAACTCTAGCGAGAATGATATCAATCAACTGATTTTGAAACTGAACTGAATTTGAAAAAAGACTGAAAAAACATTTTTTTTTCACGGTAGGAGACACGGTAAATTACCAATAATATGCAGACAATCTTCTCTAAATGAATCAGTTGTCACAAATACTGGGACGTTTGTTTATTCAACGTGTTGCTATTATAAACACCCAAATCGTATCATATAAGACCCCGCAACGTGTCGCCCGCTTAGGATTACCCGATTTGTGAAGTAATGCGTTGTATTAAAACTTAAAAGTAACCCAGTAGGGGAGACGGGTGCAGATTGTTACATTATAAATAATTTGTGTATTATTTTGTAGGTATATATCTGTCTTTGTGGTCCAAGTTGAGGGCAAGAGAATGAATATTCAGTACATCTAATCGGATTTTACTGCTTTGATTAGCGTAAAATTATGATCGCTGGAAACATCATTGTGATGCCTCCTTCACCGGTAAATAATACCCTCGTTTACGAGCAAGAACGATGCATTGATGGATTGTCGGAACTAATCCAACACGACAGACTCATAAATCCTTGAGATTTCCCTATTTTTTCCATTCAGCAAAATATACGTATTTCTTCACCCAGGTCAAAATCGATACCTGTTACCAAACTTTTAATAAACTTACGTAAGCTTGAAACACTCCACTCGTCATCATGTAGGACATACATTGGTAGCGATATAGTGTGTTATAAATATGACCAAGATTTAGCAAGTTGAGTTTTCAGCTCTTAGTTATAGCTTCCGAGATCCTTCTTACACAAGAGAGAGAGATGCTACAATTTTACCTGTATGATATAACTCTTCAGAGCCTTCTTACAACTAAAAAGAAGAAACATCAGCATTCAGCAATGCCATTCTCGAACCAGGCATTTGTTTTTGCCACTTCCTCGCCATGCGCATATCTAATGCACGCTTTGAGAACGTGTTTTCCATTACTGAGTAATGTATCTTTATGAAGAATTGCCGTATTCAATTACTTTATGGGAAGAAGCTGTTAATATCATACGGTTTGCGTCTCTACGCTTCCATGTGGGCAACCATGATTTACGGCACCTGTAAATGGTTTTAATTAAATTATAAAATGAGCGTGAAATTCGAAACTTCTCTCTTCTCACGTTCGTTATAGAGGAGCGTACCAATGGACACGGAGGTGAGGCATTTATATTTGTAAACGAATTACTGAACTGTTTCACGAAGACAGACGAACGAGCGTGGCACAATTTTTGAGGTGAATACTTCTTTACTTTAGCCGCACGAGAGTGATTTTTCAAGGTCGCGTCACGACACTTTTTATAACATTTTCGTCTCGCAAGTGAGATAAAGCATATGACAGATATGACGGAGAGAGAGACAGAGAGAAACAGTGTTCCCCACAATCTCCCAATCCCAATCCCCACAAGTGTTCTAAAGCGGAAAGTAATTTTGATATAATGACAAACAGAGATAGCGAATGCAGCTTTGACTTGGGCAACGAGCCCCACAAGTGTTCTAAAGCGTAAAGCAGTTTTGACATAATTATAATTAGAACGGAATTAACTAGAATACAATATTACTTATGCATATTCTGCTGGATATATCTGGATTGGGCTTTCGATTCTGATCCAAATGGATGATGATCTTTTTGCGGAGGATGTGTCCTTGCCACTACTTCACTTTCTTTGTGAGAAATTCGAATTAGATGCGAAAATATCGTTTTTATGCAACTTAAAACGTTAAAAGCAACCAATCTAGCCCAGTAACCTTTCACAACCCCAAGTACTAAGTTTGAGACAAATCGGTTCATAAACAGGCTAGTCAGAAAAATCAGTCAAATTTGACTTAAAATAAATAGATAAAAATTATTTAAAATTATTTAATAAATAGTCAAAAATTGCATTGAATGACCTTGAACCCCGCGAAGTGTCTAATTTGAGACAAATCGGTTTATAAATAGGAAAGTCCGCCATTTTCTATCTTAGTTGAGTTTGATTTCCTTTGTTGTCTTTTTATAAGTTTCTGTGAGGGTTGAGGCGACAAACTCGGTTCCATGATCAGTGATAATATTTTCTGGTACGTCATAATTTAGACAAAATGTTGAACAATGTATTTAGCAACTGTCTCTTAATTTCGTATTACTTTTATAGTACGTATACATTTATATTTTTATTGATAGCTTCTTATTTAAGATTTGGAGCATTTGTTCTTCGAGTAGAGAAATTATTTATTTTAATACACATTCCAGAATTTTTAAATCTATTTATAAATTTTTCAGGCATCATCTTCAATACGAAGTCTTGGGTTCCATTTATAGGAATGCTGTTTTAGGAAGTCTTAACAGATTTACAATTACCAATTAATTATATAATTATTATCTACCGAGACGTTCACGATTATGTTAATATATAAGCATGCAAGCGAACAACAAAATGAACATTATTCGCTTGATTGAAGACCGACTCGCACAAGATATTCGATACTCTCATGGAAATGTTATCCATATCTAATAGTAATAACTCGTACCCACTTTCCTGACGGCATCAAATTTATATTAAGTGATTCAGAAGAGTTGAACTTTTACCCTTTCAGTCGTGTCTTGCATTATGAATTTTGTATTATCTAATATCGTAGACTATTATTATCTAGATTCTAAAATATCTAGTCGGGCTTTTAATAAAAGCCAATAGGTTCCGTTAAATCTGAAACACGCCGCCGAGTCGGTTCGATATAAAGCAAAATTGTACAGTTGCCAGTTCTATTTGAAAATATTCCTTCACGGAAATAACTTTTTTATTAATATTTGCACAAGTTAACCTGGACAAAAACTGGATTCAACATACACTTTTTAACTTTTTCGGTGCTACTTTTAATAACGTTCTTTTCGTCCCCAAAATAATATCGCAAATGTTGTTAATCGCAGTCGGTATCTATTAGTCTATCTAGTCGGTATCACTTTAATTAATTTAGCGATAAAGATATTTTACAGGCTTTGTTAGAATTAAAACCGTAATTCTCCTGCTTTTATTATTCACAATTTTTTATGTGTAGACATCTATTACGGTGATGTGTGAGTAAATTTCTGGAAATGGGACGGAAATGTGAAAGCGGATGTGACATCATAACCCATCAATTATCATGCACAGTACTTACCTACTAAATTAATTCAGCTACTACCTGATAGATGGCGCTTACAGCGCCAACCTCCATGGTGTATGTTGTGTTGCCTACCTTATTAAAAAAGTCCTGATGTGAGTAACGAAGAAGCGATCCATGGTTTGGAAAGCGGGGCTTGAACCGCTGTACCATCATGACTCTTATATGCTTTGTTATTGCTGTATATAGACTTTTCTTTCTCCAAACCCTATTTCTGTAGGCCTAAATAGTCAATATAGACTTCATTGCACTAAAGCTGAGTTCGTCAGTGTTTTCATGATACCGAAGCTGAACGGTAACATCATCTGCAAATATGGATGTGAATGAATTATATATAATTAAGTTTATTATTATTGGAATTATCGTTTATAAATATCAAGAATAATAGTGGCCCTCAAGGCACTGCCTTGGGGAACACCAGCATTGATATTAGTTGCGCTTGATTTATACAGGGTGGGCCATCGAAAACCAAACAGGCTTGTTTTGGGATACTGAGACTAGTGTCTTGAAAAGACGCTCGGACAGGTCGATTTTGATACTTCATTAATTAAGTTTGTGAAGTAATCAATAAAGCATTCAGCTGCATATTTCTCTAGCTATCAAATCTATTTCCTTGAGAATCATGGGATACTGGTGACATGTTTTATTTTTTTATTTTTTCATTACATATAATAATATTCCATCCTGTTCTTGACTTATTAGTTGAGTTTAACATTTTTAAGTTGTAATACGATCTTTTCGCGAGTCATCATTGCATTGACAGTTATTAAATACTTTATATCTTAATGACACTTCATTGTATCTTTTATATAGTTTAAAGATGTCTCGAAGAAGATCCCCTGCATTAATTATTTCTTTAGTGACTCGGTCTACTATTTTTAGTGGTATTTTTTACCTTGCACATTTGTAATGGAAATGCCAAATCCAATTTTTGTGTAAATCAGTTAAAAAATTTCAATTTCTCAAATCAAAATTTCTCAAATTTTACTTCACAGCTTCACTTCACTTTCACTTTACTTCACTTGCAGTAGTAGCATAATAACAAATGCCTAAAATCAAAATTATTTTCATCTTTAAATGCCCTAAAGTATTTATAAGTACATGTATTTTCATTTAAATCAATCTTACTATGTGCCCAGTCCATATATATAATCCATCCACCCACAGATCGCTGCTGTCCAAACGTCACATCGACGCTTCTAAACATGGTTACTGCCTTATCGATCAAATGAAATTCACAAAAAATAGTCTCCGGTAAATATCCGTCTGGCGAGGAAAATACACCCTCGCCATTGGGTAATTGGTGAAATAGAGGGGTGTTTTGAAATTTTATTAGTGCATCTACCTATAGTGGACGGCAAACTAATAGTCGAGGAAATAAAGCAATGAACTTCCGATATTTTGAGCAGTCAGACGGTTTTGTACGTTCGATTCGTTACAGGGTCTGTGAACTTAATTATTGATCAATTACTTTTGAAAGAAGGTATTTTTGCATGTAAGAATATGCATATTAGAAGTGCATCACGAGCATATCACGACGCCAACGGTCTCCGAGGTAAAGAATGTCTCAAAATTAACGCAAGATTTGAATTAAATAGAAAATACAGTTTTTAGTCTTTTGATTGTTATTTTTTTATTGAATCATAAAGTACAGTGCCGTTCAATTGAAAGATTTGTGAAGCAGGCTTTTGTAAACAGAGCACATTCAAAATTATTTTAGGTTGAAGCATCTGTCAGTTATAGGGTGACAGCATTTTATATACAGTATTTATTAAGGAAAATTTATATGGTAAGGACCTCTTATAAAAAATCCATTAAATTAACAAACTAACTGAAAACTTAAGAAAATTACTTTGAATTAATATTTGGTCCAAGCACCATTCGCGTTTATAATTTTTTGGTGTAATCCTGGTGTAATCCTCGCCAATATTTTCCCAGACATTTTCAATCGCCAACCACAGTTCTTCTACGTTCGCTGGTCGGAAATTTCTGCTCTACGTGTCTTTTTCCATTTGTGCCCATACATTTTCTATCGGATTTAAATCCGGCGACTTAGAGGGCCAAGGCAGAGTGTTAATATGGTTTGTATTCAGCCATTCAGTAACAACTCGTGATTTGTGAATAGCGGAATTATCCTGAAATATAAATTCAATTGAAACATGGAAAAAGGAAAGAGGAAATAAAAATATTTTCCTGCTGGAAATTCAAGTTCTCGGGATATAAAATGGAAACGGAAGGTAACATAACATATTCCAAAATGCGAGCGTAGCTTTGACCAGTGAGACGCTCTCTGATTCTCCAAGTAACACCTCCTTGCTCGTTGCTCCTTGGCAACATATCCATGCCCACACGTTGATAGAGAAGCGACCACTACGAGCTGTAGGATTTATATAGCGCTCTTCATATCGGCAATTTATTGGGCGGTATACACGCACAGAGCCATCATAGCAGGATTGAAAAACTTTTTCGTCTGAAAATATTGTGTTGTCCCAAACGTCCTGTGGCACACCGACAAATTGGTTGGCAAAGTTTAACCTCTGCTCCTTATGCCGTGGCAACAGAGCAACTTTATTTGCAGCCGAAAAATTCTTCAGCTCAGATGCTCTGATACGTCGTCTTGCGGTTTTCACCGAAGCAGGAAAATTTGTTAAGAAGCAGGCAGTCACTGCTGTATCAAAAGGATTCTGTCGGAGGTGGTCAAGGACGAGTTCGTCTTCCTCCATAGTACTGAATTTCTGACGGCCCCCTCTATGGACGTACTCAACAGTTCCTTCTGCATTCCATTTTTGCTTAATTTTGTAAATGCAACCTTTACTCGCATTCAAAGTATCTGCAGCTGCTTGGCCGCTCTGCAGTAACATCACAGCTCTCATTTTTTGCGGTTCAGTTAAGCGCGGCATAATAATAATAATAATTATAAGGAAAACTTCAAAATATAGAATAATTATTAGTAAACTGATAAATAAAATTGATAATCAAGTTTTGATTACCTGAAAGCCTGTTTCACATTAATTAAAAAAATCGTTTACTTTCAATTGAACGGCACTGTACATAGGATAGGGTTATTTATGGAATAACACATCGGGCAAATGGCATACACAAACGCACTCGTTTGTAGAAATTTCCCATGACCATTCTGCATAAATGTGGCTGAATTTCGTTGATGCAGCGTTGAATCTCCTCCTTTAATGCACGGGTGGTTGTGGGCCTGTTGACATAGACCTGTGATTTCAAATAACCCCATAAAAAGAAATCTAATGGTGTTAAATCACACGATCTAGGGGGCCAATTCTGATCACCGAAACTAGAGTACACGGCCTGGAAATGTCTCATGCAGTAATTGAATTGTTTCAACGGCTGTATGGCATGTGACACCGTCTTGTTGAAACCACATATTGGCCACATCAATATCATCCAATTTCGGCAAAAAAACTGTGTTATCATGTCGCGATATCGGGCACCAGTAACAGTCACTGCTTGACCAGCCTCATTTTCAAAAAAATATGGTCCAATCATGCCTCCAGCCCAAAATCCACACCAAACAGTGACGCGTTGTGGATGCATTTAAGTATCGACAATCACATATGGGTTCTCAGAACCCCAAAAGCGGCAATTTTGGCGATTAACAAAGCCATCAAGGTGAAAATGTGCTTCATCGCTTAGGTGTGCATGGTCATTAGGCTTCAGTTGTTGCGTTAGTTGAATTTTGTAAGCATGGAGACACAGATCTTTAGTGAGTATACGCTGTAGAGAGCTTCTTGAAATTTGAAATTTTTGTCCACGACGCCGAATTGAGGTTCCTTGATTGTCACCGACACTCTCACGCACTGCTTCGATATTGACATTTGAACGGCTTGTTCTTGGACGACCAGACGAATTTTCCAATTAATCTCTTCACAGGTGACGAAGTGAAAACACTATTCCGACCATATTTTGTATGAAATTTTCGAACTGCGGCCGCTAAGCTTTCATTATTTTTGAAATATTGTTCAATAATGAAGACACGTTGTTCTATCGTGTAACGCTCCATTTTTACTATCCCTAAACTGTCACCTATCGAATTGTTTTTTTTTTAGGGTTGCCAACACTTTACTGCACCAATGGCGGCAAATTCAAATCTTGCGTTAATTTTGAGACACCCTTTACCTGCTGGACAGTATGAACATCGTGTCCTGGAATTATCTCGAGTATTACATCATTTTTAACTGAATTTAAATATGTTATTATTTATTTAAATATTATAAGAGAGGTGTAGATTCAAACAATGTTTTAAAAAATAATTTCTGAAAACTCCAAATACATATAGGTATTCGTAAATATGTTTATATATTTTAATGTTTAAAAAATATTCAAAAACTTGTACTAAGAGTATTAAGAAAAGTATTAAGAATATTTTATATTTTTACTTATTGCAGATCTCTTTTTCGGTTTCTTCCTCTGTGCATCCAGATTCAGGCGATAATGGATCTTTTTCTAAATAATTTTCTACATTAGAGCAATAATTGCATTAATTTCATAACACTGGGTGGACCAGGACTCCAGGAGGCTGTGTGATCTTTATGGGAATTAAAGAATTTTCCACAAGTTCCCATCCCCAATTTGTTGAATTGAAAACGTCTTATCCGTGTAACCAATCCTGCACTTGTAAATACACCATCTTTGAATTCTGCGCGAATGCATCTACCGTAGGCAGAATTTTACACATGGCGATGGTGGTGATTGGAAATATCCATTAAATACAACCTATACCTATAAGTTTCTAACAACTGAATATTCTCCGCTTGAACTCATAAGGTATATTCGGCTTCCTAAAGGTCAGGGGAACATTAAACATTGCTAGCAGTAGTTGATAGCCGTGTTCAACTATGTCTTCAATAGACAAACCAATTTCTTTGAATTTTTGTGCATGCATGGCGAGAACAGGATTTTTTTTGGAAGGTATTAAAAAAATTCATAATAATTAACGTTCATAATGTCCACCGTGGGCACCAGGTACCTTGGAGACCTTTGCCGTCATGATATTCGTGTTCAGCGACCCAAATAACCCCCGAGTAAGTAACGAGTTTCGACTTTATGTTACGAGGTCCCGTAAAACTCTAGGCGACGACGTTCATACTATCCTTCCTGGACGGCACCCACCAGGTACCTCGGAGACCTTTGCCGTCATGATATTCGTGTTCAGCGACCCAAATAACCCCCGAGTAAGTAACGAGTTTCGACTTTATGTTACGAGGTCCCGTAAAACTAGGCGACGACGTTCATACTGTCCTTCCTGGGCACCAGGTACCTCGGAGACCTTTGCCGTCGTGATATTCGTGTTCTGCGACCCAAAATACCCCCAAGTAAGTAACAAGTTCCTACTTTATGTTACAAAATCCCATAAAACTAGGGGACGACGTTCATACTCTCCATCCTGAGCACCAGGTATCTCGGAGACCGTTGCCGTCGTGATATTCGTGTGCAGCGACCCCTATAACCCCCAATTAAGTAACGAGTTTCGACTTTATGTTACGAATTCCCATAAAACTGTAGGAGATGACGTTCACACTGTCCACCCTGGACACCAGGTACCTCTGAGACCTTTGCCGCCGTGATACTCGTGTTCTGCGACCCAAAAACCCCCGAGTAAGTAACGGGTTTCTACTTTTTCTAACGAATTCCCATAAAACTCTAGGAGACGACGTTCATACTGTCCACCCTGAGCACCAGGTATCTCGGAGACCTTTGCCGTCGTGATATTCGTGTTCCTCGACCCTAAAAAAAACCCCCGAGGAAGTAAAGAGTTTCTACTTTATGTTACGAATTCCCAGCATAAAACTCTAGGAGGCGACGTTTATACTGTCCATCCTGAGCACCAGATATCTCGAAGACCGTGGCCGTCGTGATATTCGTGTGCAGCACCCAAAAAACCCCCCGAGGAAGTAACGAGTTTCGACTTTATGTTACGAATTCCCAGCATAAAACTAGGAGGCGACGTTTAGACTGTCCATAGTGTCCATGCTGGGCAACAGGTATTTCGGAGGGCGTTACCGTCGTGATATTCGTGTGCAGCGACCCCAAAAACCCCCGAAAAGCAAAACTGGACTCATCTCCATCAATATTTATTGTGTCTTCGAGATGCACTTTCTAAAATGCATATTTTTACAAGTAAAAATGCATTTTTTGAAAAGTAATTGCTCAATTTAGGTCACAAAGTTTGTAGACGCTCTAACGAATCGAACGCACAAAACCGCATTAAGATCCATTTTAATGCTTAAAAAATCGGAAGTTAAGCAAGTGTTTAGTGCTTTATTTCCTCGACTATAATACATATGACTCAAATCGTAAACACCACAATAAAATAAAGTGAGCTTTCACAGAAAAAACTTGTTTTAGGCAATGATTATTAATTTTTCATCCATTTATATAGTTACGCCACTGAGTTCGTAAAATAGGTGAGTACTGGCTAAAATCCAAATACACTTTATTAACTTCCAAACACAACAAGTTACCACTGTTTACAATGATAAATCACTACTGAACACTTTTAATTACTAGACTGACTAATGTGCCATCGGCTGGCCCTTATATACTATTTTCATTGTTCTGGAAAGTTCTAGAAGCTTCTCGATTATTCCATCCCATTGTAGATTGTTGTCACTTGTTCCATCTCATTCTAGATTAATCTCATTTATTCCATCCCATTCTAGTTTGTATACAAGGCGTCTCTGTGGACTACCCCCCACATGTTCTTGCACCCCAACTATTCTAAATGGGGCCAGTGGCGTATCTCGGTTATTTAAAATCCTAGAGGGTTGAGACTTCGCCCTTGGGGGGTTATATCTGGCACCCCCAGATGCGATGTTGCCATATCGTCGGGTGCGGTGTTGCCAGATCGTGCAGATTTTCCCTAGATCTAGGAAATTTTCAGTATATCGTGCACATTCGCTTCTGACGATTACGGAACAATATGGCATCTATTTTTCGAAATTCTTGAATAATAAAATGTACCATCTTAATTACTTGTTACTGCATGAACCTTTTTGGATTCTCCTGTTTGTAATGGGTTTAATAATTAATAATAGTAACAAATCACTTGTGCTTGCTGTTACTACTTACAGATTTTGGTCCTTCGAGCCGGATATAACTGTATTTTTCGATCGATATCATGCAGATGTATTGAAGGACAACATTCCAAAGCTAACTGGACTGCGGTAATTTGACACTAAAAACGAGTACACTCGAAATTTAATAGCGTTATATAAACACGAGGTACGATTTCTATGTTGGCGTTCTTCATGGATGAACTACCACAGTTTTTCAATAGCGGACTTGCAGAGCCTCGTTAAAGATGCCATTCAAGCAATTGTAAGTGGGTACTAAATTCAATGTTTATAAGGCTGCGGGTGTTTTAAATGCGTCAAAATGATAATTAACAAAACGCGGACATTGAAGAGATGTTTTTTCTACATTATTAAATTATGAATAGTATTAAAAAAGTAATGGTGCTATTGAATTAATGTTGCTGGAATTACATGCGATGTAATTGTTCGTCACCAGTATCTACCGTTATACAAGTATTTACATTTATCATTAATTTATTATCCTGTCAACTTTATAGGCGAGAGATATTCCATCAGAATAATATTGGACAATGTAGTTACAAACAAATTCACTAGCCGTACCAAATAGTTAAACCGATACAGATATCACTTATCAGATTTAATATTTTAGAAAATGCGTGTCTAATGAATTCGACGAAATGTACTTTATAAGTGTCTAGTTGTAACGGTCCATGGAGATATTTTAGGATTAACTATTCCAGCTATTTACTTTTGGAAGAATGTATTCATCTTAAACCCGACTCGAGTAATTATGCGACAACTTTATTAGTCGAATCCGTGCTACATATACTTTAATTAATTTGATTTTTATTATGACCCAGGATGGTGCAAAAACTAGGTATTACGAAATTTATACTATAATGATTTAATAGAACTTGCAAATGGAAATTATTTTTCGTATTGAAAATCTGCTGGTTGCGTATATATAGGAGCCGTCTTTAAGAAAACGTTCGTGAATGCGAGCGACCTCGACATGGTCACCTCCTCCTGAAGACGACTTAGCTGCGTTGCTATCTATGTATATGTTTGGGTTATATGGTTCATTCAGTTACAGAGAATGTTAGTATGGAAATTTGAAAATATAAATCATATCGGCTGTGTGACTGTGTCAGCATTCATTGCATCATTCCCGATCGTGAAAGCTGCCTGGGTCACTTGACCGCTAGTGTTTAATAATTATTAATCCTATGAATATTAGTTTTACCTGTAATATCAAAACTATTCAAGTATAAGTAATAATTTCATTAATTTTACTTGCCCAACAAATAATAATGACGTCGACAAAAATCATATTTTTTATACGGGGTGGCCACAAATTACAAAATCTCAAAATATGTTTAGTTTTCGGGAAAACGCTATTATTTATAAGAGTTTTTGCTTGCCTAAAATAATGTCGACAAAAATTATGTTTATTATATGGGGTGGTCAAAAATTACAAAATCTTAAAATTCGGTTTTATATCACGTATAAAATTTTACATTGTCGAGAAAATGTTGTATATAAAAGTTTTTACTTGCCCAAAAAATATAGTAATGACGCCGACCAAAATCATATTTTTTATACGGGGTGGTCACAAATTACAAAATCTCAAAATATGTTTAGTTTTCGGGAAAACGCTAATAAAAGTTTTTGCTTGCCTAAAGTAATGTCGACAAAAATTATTATGTTTATTATACGGGGTGGTCAAAAATTACAAAATCTTAAAATTCGGTAAGAGTAAAGTTTGTACTTTTTGATCCCCACGTATAAAAAACTAATGATGATTTGCCACAATTATATTTTTATACGGGGTCAGCAAAAATCACAAAGTTAGCAAATTTTGTTAAGTTAAGATTTTGTAATTCTTAACCACCCTGTATATACAACACAATTTTTGACAAAGCCATCACTATTTTTAGGCAAATAAAATAGTAACGTAAGTAAAAAAAAAAAGTAAAAGGCAAGATAACCCGTTTAAAACGACAAGACCTTCAGGGTCAAACGAACAAAAAATCATAACACAACTGCATTTTAGTTTTATTCAATTCACTTGAGAAATTTTAACCAGTTGTGTCTGATATTTTCAATACGCTTGCGATACTTGCGTAAGATGCAAGATCTGTGAATTTTTTACAAATAAATTAAGGAATGCCATTACTTTTTCAAACATAGATCATTTACATACCCTTCTTTATAATAAAAATATTGAAACATTTTATTTTGAGTATTGAAACTACTTCTGCCGTCTTTAAGAAAACGTTCGTGACTTGCGACATGCTATATGTCTGTCTAGCCGGAAAGAAGAATATTTAACCCTATTTTTATTTTTACCTAAAATATTATTAACGTATTTTATCTCCTTTTGAAAATAAGTTTCACATGTTCTGCCTGAAGTTTTCTCCTAGCGACTTTTTCAATTGAGAATAGTAAATGCCTCATTTTCAGCATATGATCATCCTAAAGTTCTACCAGCCTTCACCACAAACCGATAAAAATGTTCATTTTGACACATAAGAACCTTGTAAATCAAGTACTGTATTATAGTAAATAAAAAGTTGTCTGTGAAGTTTTTTTTGTTTTTTTAATACATTCAATTGAAATAAAAGTGTCACTAAATGACAGATTTTAATTATAACTATTTATTATCAAAGATCTTCATCAAAATCTGTTCCAAAACCTATACAAAAGACAAGGGGTACTCCAAAAACAACCCATCACATTTTTTTATTCAAAAATAAAAATCTGTTTTTGTATATTTTATTACAACTATGGCCCTGCGAGGCATCCTCTCTTAAACTACCAATCAGAAACTAAGAAACTACTACTAAGTTAAATAATTTATAATATGAACAGAAACATGAGTTTCATGGGAACATTTATCTACTGACGCTGAGTTTATTAAAAAAATATCGTCACGAAATAATAGATTAAAAAGATTGATTTACTAGTAGGTATCGTAAAAATTTTTCCTGAAAGTTGTTAACATTATTGAGAATTACTGATCTCGAAAAAAAAGGTTAAACTTGGCTTTAGCTTCTTCTGACGGGATCTTGGATGATGTCGTGGCAGGGATTGAAAGTTTAGTTCAGTATCAGAAAGAAAGAAAGTTTATCCAATGGACCACATTACTAGACATAAAGCACAATGGCAGGGTATACGACGAGTCAATTTCGATTTCCTTTGATTCATTATTTCCGAGTGTACTAATTCCACTAACCTTGGATTATAAAAAAACAAAAAAAAGAAAGAAAAAAAACAAAAAGCAAATTAAAAATAATTTAAAAAAAATGCACGTCTATGACAATAGGAATGATTCACACTCTGTAAAAAAGAAAAAAAAGCAGGCACACATATAAGAAACATTCAAAAATTTAAAAAAATATATTAAATAAATATTAAAGACTAAGTATGTGCAAACGTTATAAATCCTATACGTTGTAACTATAAATTATTTGGGCTGTTTTGAAAAAAAAATATGTTAATCTTTTTTTTAAATACCTTACATAATAGCAAGAAAGAAAAAAAGTATTTTTTAATGTACCTACCTACAAAAAATAAATACATATTTAAATATATTTTTCAAATCTTCATAATAATTAATTAATTAATTCAATGGTTGCAGTGAAACTTTTCCTGATGCGCAGACCGGCCGATTAATATTTGTAAATTGTGAATCTAAACCATTTTCGAATCAACTTAACCACACACACAAAATTTGATAAAAATCAAGGCAGCCGTTTAGGAGGAGTTCAGTGACATACACGGGCATACGGAAAAAAGAAAACAGAAAGGAGAAAAAAAGAAAGATACTTTGTGTCTAAGACCACCCAACAGAAGAAAAATCATATTGGGCAAACGAGACGATCATTTAGAAATAGGTTTAAAGAACATATGGCTCATATAAAATATGGAGAAACAGATAAGTCTAGTGTTGTCCAACATCCTTCTGAGAACAATCATAAAACAGATGTTTAGATAAAAAAGTTTAGAAATTAGATAATGAATTAGATAGTGAAAAATAGTATGAATAGTGACCGTATCGGATAGTCCGAACCACACAGTACTTGGCAGCAGTTAGTTGAACCGTGATAAGTTTTGTCGCGGTTAACCTTTGTGCAAACGTTATAAATCCTATACGTTGTAACTATAAATTATTTGGGACGTTTTGATAAAAAAAATATGTTAAACTTTTTTTTTAAATACCTTACATTATAGCAAGAAAGAAGTATTTTTTTAAATGTACCTACCCACAAATAATAAATACATATTTAAATATATTTTTTAAATCGTAATAATAATTGAAACTTTTCCTGATGCGAAGTAAACACCGGCCGATTGACATTTATAAATTGTGAATCTAAACCATTTTCGAATCAAGTTAATCACACACAAAATTTCATAAAAATCAGGGCAGCAATTTACGAGGAGTTCAGTGACATACACGGACATACGGACAAAAGAAAACAGAAAGGAGAAAAAGAAGAACGAGACTTTGTGTCTAAGACTATCCAACCGAAAAAAAAAAACATTGGGCAAACGGGATGATCATTTAGAAATAGGTTTAAAGAACATATATGGCTCATCTAAAATATGGAGAAACAGATAAGTCTAGTGGTGTCCAACATCCTTCTGAGAACAATCATAAAATATATGTTTAGATAAAAAAGCTTAGAAATTAGATAATGTAAAAATAGTACGAATAGTGACCGTATCCCGTATAGTCCGCACCACACAGTACTTGGCAGTTCGTTGAACCGTGATAAGTTTTGTCGCGGTTCACTGAACCATGAAAATAATTCAGATAAAATAAGCTTAAGATCTTAGTCGTCTCCGGATGATGCCAACTTGGTTGGCGAATCGTGCGTCGAGCGAAAATGTGTTAAAATGTAGAACGTTTTACTTATCTAAATAATTAATTAATGCCTCACACTCCTATGTGATACGAGCAACATGCATACACTTACGCAACGATGATGCAAAGACACCCGACTCACTCTGAATACCAAACACCTCCATTGGCCGCGTCATGGCTCAGTTATTTCGGAAAATAAGACAAAGAGTCGATGTGAATATAAAAACCATTGTCTGGAGTCACGGAGCACTCTCCATGCATACATTCCCGGCCGCATGGCATGCTGGGGATTCGGAGACGGTTATTGATCGTGTTGACTGGCGTTGCTACATGCATACATTGCATACCAACAGGTGGGCAAACTTTGAGGAATGAGACGCAGACATGAGAGATAATTTAGGCAGGCACAATTCTATATACATACAAAATATTATTTTAAGTTTTAGTCAACTTGAGAAAGCTGCATGGAATGGAAGGGGCCAATATCAACGTCGAAACTGGCGCAGTCAGTAGGATTTCCGGAATTTTTATATTAACCGCTCAAAAGAAAGGGTCTATAATTCTGCGCAAATAACTATAGGCTATAGTATGCCTACTGTATAGTTTTACGTACTACATTGTATTGTACAGTGTATATTAAACATTATTATACACCTTTAAACATGACGTCACGAATGACTGAAATGAAGTGCCACTTGCCGAGTGGTGATGTCGAATAAACAATGACTTTCTGTTTGGTTTTTATTTTGTTTATTATGTGAAACAAGTGCTTATATACATCACTATATCTGCTCTACTGAATATCAATCAATAGGATCATAATATAAAAATAAGCTACAGTTTCGGACAGTTTAAATGTCACATGCATAGCTAAAAAAACAGATTTACCCGTATAACTGGCGCAATCGGTAGTGTTTTCGATTTTCATATCGTATGTTTGTAATGGGATTATTGTAGCCAATATATAAATGATATGAATATGGTATATTACAATATAATAAAGTGTTTTAATAGTGTATTATATAACGACCAATAAATTATAGCCATTATTCACGCAATGTGACGGTAGGCGCAGGTGAATAATGGCTATTCATTGCGAGTTAAATGCCATATTTTGTCCACGACTTTTATACATTTTTTATCTTGAACGAGTTGTTTTTCATGTCTTAGTGCGTTTTTGGGGAACATGTCGCGAAAAATAATTTCTATTATGAAACGTCAATGTCAACAGTTGACACGCGTCGGTGTGTCAAACGAACCATTATTCTTTAAATTAACGATATCTTTCATTAAATAAAATAATTTTATTGAAAATATGTACAGGTCCAATTGGGTCGACGTGGAATGGTCGTTAACGTACTTATAAGAAAAATGAAGGATGCAATTACTGTTGTAGGTTTGTTCCCAAACACTGAACAGTGTAAATTTTTCAGTTGTTTAAATTATTCGAGTATAAAAGCAATGTTTTTAAAATTGCCACATTGATAACGAGCTCAGAATTTTATATCTGGCGCAGTCGGTAGCGTTCTTGGATTTTACAAGATAAGCACCCGCAGGGTATATAATAAGATGAATTATTCGAATGTATAAAAAATAAACATAATTTTTAAAATATATGGAAAACGTACCTTATTTTGTCCCATGTATGAACTTCATTGTGCTTGGCGAGGCATCCAAATACTAGTAATCTATGGACCTCGAAGGCATCCAATCTACGTATTCAGTTACCTTGGATTTTTTCGATAAAAGGCAGACTGTTAGGTAAATTTCACAGCTGACTGGAGAAATGAAAATTACCAGCCAACACGCAATGGTAAAGACATAAATAAAAGCAGTGCGTAGTATTTTAAATCTTAATAAAATACACGTTATAAACGATCCATCCGGAGTATCCGATAATGGGTTGGTGCATTTTGCATTTTAACGAAATTATGTGGAAAAATTCAAGGCGGTTTTCGACATCAGACAGACGCGAACTGAAGTCTTGTTTCCATCAAGTTGTCGGTGGAATGTGAATAGGCTAACGCCTAAGCAGGCGATGGGTAAATATAAATAACAGCTGAAAAGCGATTTACAGAAGCTACACTAATATGTCGTCGGCGTTTCGTGTCATTCTCACAGTTTTACGTCCAAGCAGATGGCATTGCAAATACAGTTGGGTCGAGCGGGATATTTTTCGTTCAGAATTTATATTAAGATAATCTAAGCATTTCATTTTTATATTTAATAAATGTAAGATATTGTATTGATGATGATGAACTTTAAATATGACCACATTCCGATGCAAGCAATTTTTGGGGATAATTATTATTATATTCTTACCTATCCGACGACATAAAAATGCCTTTTAGACGTCTTTTAAAGACTCTTATAACGATTCAATACACTTTGAGTATTTCTTTGAGGAATATTTTATTTAAATGCATGAATATATTCGATAAAATAATGGATTTCGACTATTTTGTTGACTTTTATATTAGAAACAGACAATCGACGATTTTTGGTTGAGACTTTTATACATTTTAAGATAATTTTATTCTTTCCCGAGCCTGTATATAATAAATCATCGATTATTCAAATTTTAAAATGTTTTACATACTTTTTAAGTCGTTTACATAACAGTTAGGCATAGACTTGGCAGACATACTTTGATTACATACATAACAAATCATACATACATAAGACATACATAAAAAATCTGAAATTTTCCGTAGAATTCAATAAACCAAAATGCAAATAACTGGCCTCCAGGTCTCATAGTAAATGACCCAAAGGGCCAAAAACGATTTTTTCCATTTTACTCTGTCGTGGTGCCAATTTTCTTGAAATGCTGTACTAACATTTTTATTTATTGCGCGCTTTTTAAATTGATCGTTAAATGCGAAAAATCGGTTGAAAAATCGGGTTTTTTTAACAACAAAATTTTTTCACTATTTTTTTTTGCCTTTTTTGTTAGCAGCAAGATGTATTTAATGAGTCTTCTGGAATCGGGAATATGTCCGGAGTGCGGATCGAGATCCGCTGCACTTAGGCCCCATTGGGCCCCTTGTGCTTCCTCCGTGAGGGAAATGTCTCCCTAGGTCATCGACCAGCCCAATGTTGTACAAAAGGTGATGATGTTGCCCAGGGGCATTTCCCTCAAATTGGCCATAAAAGGCCAACGTTCCCCCAATATGGATTCTCTGGTCGATGACACGGCAGGACATTCGCAAAGTACATGCTCGATCGTTTCATCTTCTTGTTCACATCCTCTGCAGATGGGTATGTCACTTTGTCTCATGTTATAGAGGTGTTTCCTTACCCGGCAGTGTCCGGTTAGGATTCCTGTAACAAATCGCAGTTTACCCCTGGACATTGCCAGATAGTTCCTGGCCGTCTCTTCGCTGGGATATCTCAAGAGATTTCTGGCCAGCTGCTTGTTTCATCCTATAACGTCTTAAATTTTATGTGGGTGTTTTCCTTTATTAATTGAAGTTTCGCTGCAACTGGTAGCGTACTTGAAGGACCAGGCCCAAGGATACTCAGGTTGGCTGCCTTCTTGGCCAGTTTGTCAGCTTCTATATTGCCGTTGCATTGTGAGTGTCCTTTGACCCAGCACAGGCAGATGTTATTCATCTGACATGCTCTCACAAGTGCTTGGTGACATTCCCATGTTGATCCTTTAGTTATTTTATAATTTTTCAGGGCCAGTAGTGATTGTCTACTATCTGTGCAGATTCTTATTGTCTTGCCCGTTATTTCTCTGCGAGCAATCTCTTGTGCGGCTATGGTTATACCAGCGAGTTCTGTTTGTACTACACTGGCATTTTTATCCATAGTCCAGCTGCATCGGAGTCGCAGATTCCTGGAATATATACCACAGCCTGCTCCATCCTTTTTCTTTGATCCGTCCGTGAAGACATAGTTTACACCTTCAACGCCGGCCTCGTCTTCACCAGTAGTGTGTATGGTGTAAGGTTTGTCAAAGACAAGCCGAGGCGGAATACCATCTGCACATGCCTGTAAAAGGGGTATCTTTCTGACAGCCTCAGTCCACAGGCGGCTTCTGGTTTGGCCACAGCTTGCATTTGGTAGTATGTCAACAGATTTAAGGCGAGTCATGGTAGTCAGAGCCACTTCTTCTAGATGTAGGTCTAGTGGTGGGAGACACAGCATTATCTCCATTGCTCTCGTTGGTGTTGTTCGCATGGCTCCGGTTATGCTCAGACAGGCAACTCTTTGTACCTGGCCTAGCTTGAGTTTTGCTGTTATTTGTTGACTCTTGGGCCACCAGACAACAGCTCCATAGGCCAACATTGGTCTTATGACCAATGAGTCTTGCGTGGTGATGGATGAATCACCGACCAATGTCCATGATGATGATGAGATCGCAAGCGAACCGCGATCGCAAGAGATGATTTTTAAAAAATTATCTCAACTCCAAAGGATGGTCGTAGATAAATTTTATTGTAATTTTTTTTTAAAAATACCAGCCATTCAATGTTGCTAACAAAAAAGGAAAAAAAGATTTTTCTTGAAAAAAAAATCGAATTTTTTGTTGTTAAAAAAACCCGATTTTTCGCATATTAACGAACAATTTAAAAAGCGCGCAATAAATAAAAATGTTAGTACGATATTTCAAGAAAAATTTAAGCTAAAAATGTACTCTAAATATGAGAGCGTGTATGAGCTATCGAGATTTTAAATAAACGTGATTTTTTTTCGAAAAAATCAATTTTTGCAAAAAGTTTATAATATTGTTAAATTTTTTGAAAATGATCTTTTTCAGTTAGTAGAGACCTACACATTCACCAAGTTTCGTGAAAAAATCATTTCATGTCACGAAGATATGAGCGTTTCAAAAAACGCCATTTTTAGCGATTTTTTGCAAATAAATAATTTATTTTTGAATTTTTTGACATCGGATTTCCACAGATCGATCCGTATTTAATAGTTCTACAACTTTTGTTTAACTTTTTTCATTTTATGGCACCATGACAGAGTAAAATGGAAAAAACCGTTCTTGGCCAACTTTTTGGCTTTTTTTATTTTGGTTTATTGAATTCTACGGAAAATTTCAGATTTTTTACATATTTTTGTTTACTGTATCTTAAGGGTTCAAATTCGTAGGCAGACTGCACTAATATGATAGTATATACGGTATTTATAAAAAAAACAATTTTTAAACTTTTTGTATGTTTGTTCCGGCTAATCTCCGAAACGGCTGGACCGATTTTGACTAGACTTTCAATGGCAGATAGCTGATGTTATAAGGAGTAACTTAGGCTACTCTTATTTTAGAAAAAGAACGAGGGTTCCGCGCAAAAAAAATAAAATCCATGAAATTCTGAACAAAATCCAATTCAAATAGAGAAGTATACATTAAACACTAATAAATCATTAACTATAGGCGCCTCTCACCGCAAGGCCCGCACCCTTCCAGACGGCTTAATATCATAAAGGCTGCCTGTCGCGGGTTTATAACGCGCATTAAATTCGCGCGGACGCAGTAGCGTGTGACAGCTAGTGACAGCTAGTTGAAAATATGAGTCTTACGGACACCAATCCTTTTTATAATATGCACCTAAATTAAGAACAGTTAATGCTCGATTGGCTATTGGCGTAGACTTAATTCTGCGCTATTGGCATATATTACTACTTATAACTTATAATACTATTACCGTATCACAGAATGTCAAGTCCTATGTTCTGTTATACCATAAATACAGCATTTTGCGACCTACAATATTCAATACCGTTAATAAAGTGCTTCGTTCTCTGTAATAATTATTTATCCGCGTAGTCTAAATCGGATTTATATGACAAATGAATGCAGGGCCGTAGGTCGCAACTGCCATCAGGGCCGTGCTTTTTATAGCCGGAACTATAAAAAAGGGTAGTTATACCATGGGATAAAATAAAAAGTGCCATTCATACAATGGAATAGTGAAACCGTGTTACTGATTTTTTCCTTTGTTAATTAACTAGATACTGATATACTAAATTAGATAACTAATAAATTAATTAATGAGTATTATTTTATTTATTTAAAATTTGTATTGTTTTTTCTCTTTATTTTTTTTTTCATCTATTTATATTTCCCATTTTCTTTTTTTTATATATATATACCTATATACATATTTTTCTATAATTCGACTTTTAAACAGGGACAAGCCGTCAATCTCAAAAAGGTACAGGGTAAGTCTCTTAAGATTGACACCCTCCCTTATCTCACTTATCCTTTGCCGATTTAACTCATTCAAAAAAGGAGTAGATGCGGTTTTTGATTAGTTTTTATAATCTGAGCACGGATATTAAAAATCTCGTAAGATATACAGGGTGGAAAATAAAACATGATTTTTTTAAATGGAACATCCCGTATATTTTATACCAAAATAATGTCCTTAATTTTCTGAATAAAAAAATATCTAATTGTTATATAATCACTCCACCTGTTCGTGAGGTATTACTAAAAACTTATCACATTACGGGTGTCAATTATAAAACAAAAAACATATCAAGATACCTCTGGAAACAATGCCATTTATTGAGATAATAAATAAATAATATATAGGTGACAATAACAGGAACGAGTAATAACAATAAACAACATAAGCCTAATAAAAACAAATAAAAGTCAATATTAATACAGTAACACAATAGAGTAACACAATTTTATTTATTTACACGTAACGTAATTAAATATTTTCCACGTTCCACCACGTCACCACCATTCTGAATACACATTTGGCATCGCTTTATAAAATTGCTTCTCACCCTTTGAAATATATCACCATTTTGGTTTAATTCCTCAATTTTTACACGTATGCATTCTTTTAACTCATTCGTATTATTAAAAACCCCAGTTTCGTATATATCATGTTTTATCGTACCCCAGAAAAAAAATCCATAGGTGTTAAGTCCGGACTTTTAGCGGGCCAATGTATAACACAGTGCCTTCCTATCCAAATAGGATATTTTCTATTTAGGTATTCGGTAACGTTCCTTGCAGAGTGTGGTGGTGCTCCATCCTGCTGCCAAATAACAGATCTGTTGTCCACTAAATTAATATTATCTAAATAATTTTCAACTGGATGTTGAAGAATATCCACATAACGTTGTGCATTTAAGGGCCCATTTATAAATACAGGACCTACAATAGCATCCTTGTGAATGCCACACTACACATTTACAGTTTGGTATCCTTGTTTTTTTATTTTTTTTACAATATGTGGATTTTCCGCTGCCCAGTAATGTGCATTTTTTCTGTTAAATATTCCCGCAGTAGAAAAACTACTTTCGTCAGTCCAAAAGACATGACTTAGAAACTCATCATCTTCCTCTATTCTATCAAGTATGTCACTACAGAAGGTTAACCTGTCTTGAAGGTTATTGTCGTCTAAATATTGAAAGGGCAAAATACTATTATGGCGATGTAATATTTTTATCACACTTCTTTGTGATATATCCAATTCTATTGCTGCGGCATAGGATGATTTGGATGGATTTTCAGCAAAATATAATAACGCGTTGAGTTCTGTGTCTTCTCCTGTTTTTGTTCTTCGCCTTTTCCTTTTCTTGTCTCTCAGAGATTCGGTATTCCTAAACTTTGCATAAATGTTTTTAAAACTATTTTTGGAAGGAGGTATCCTTTCTCGAAATAACCTAACATACTCCCTCCGAGCAAGAGACTTATTCTTGTTGCACTGAATATAAATTTCAAGTAACTCTTTTCGCTCTTCCAATGAATATACCATTTTCAAAATAACTTGCTTCTTTACGAACACTACGTATTTTTTACGCTAATATCTAAGAGAGTGAACTACTATCTCACAAAAAACTGGATGACATCTGTCAACAAATAAACAATGCAAATATGCATTGTTTCCGGAGGTATCTTGATGTTCTTATTTTATAATTGACACCCGTAATGTGATAAGTTTTTAGTAATATCTCACGAACAGGTGGAGTGATTATATAACAATTACACATTTTTCGATTCAGAAAATTAAGTACATTATTTTGGTCTAAAAATATATGGGGTGTTCCATTTAAAAAAATCATGTTTTATTTTCCACCCTGTGTATTTTACGAGATTTTTAATATCTGTTCTCATATTATAAAAGTTCATCAAAAACCGTGTCTACTCCTTTTTTGAATGAGTTAAATCGGCAAAGGATAAGTGAGATAAGGGGGGTGTCAATCTTAAGAGACTTACCCGGTACTTATACCATGGAATAGTGAAACCATGTTATTGATTTTTTTCCATTTTTTAACTAACTACCGATATACTAAATTAATGAGTATTTTTTTTTTATTTTTAATTTTTAAAATGTATTTTCATTTATTTTTTTTTTCTTATTTTTTTTATATACATCTTATTCTATAATTGGATTTTTAAATGGGGACAAGTCATCAATCTCAAATGATAATTATACCATTGGATAAAATAAAAAGGGGCAATCATACAGTGGAATAGTAAAACCGTGTTACTGATTTTTTTCCTTTTTTAACTAACTACCGATATACTAAATTAGATAAATAATAAATTAATGTTTTTTTAAATTCTTTTTTCATTTATTTTTTTTCTTTGTTTATATACATATATCTTATTCTATAATTGAATATACTAAATATATATAATTGGATATACTAAATTAGATAAATAATAAATTAATGAGTTCTTTTTAATATTTCTAAATCTTTTTTATTATTTACTATATTTACTATTTTTATTTTTACTATTTTTATATATATAAATTTATTTATTTGTTTTTTTTTCTTTTGTATGTATATATATATCTTATTCTATAATTGGATTTTTCAACAAGGATAATTCGCAAATCTCAAAAGGGTAATTATGCCTTGGGATAAAATCAAAAAGGAGTATGGGCATCATACAATGGAATAGTGAAACCATGTTACTGTTTTTTCCCCTTTTTTAACTAACCACTGATATACTAAATTACATAAATAATAAATTAATCAGTTTTTTTTTTATTTTAATATTTTTAAATTTTTTTCATTTATTTATTTGTTTTTTTTCTTTTGTATGTATATATCTTATTTTATAAATGGATTTTTAAACAGGGACAAGCCGTCAATCTCAAAAGGGTAATTATACCATGGGATAAAATAAAGAAAGGGGACAATCATGCAATGGAAAAGTGATACCGTGTTACTGATTTTTTCTTTAAATATGAGATGATAAATATTATCATCTCATGATGAAGATAACCCATCAGACATCGATTTATGTCAAACCGTTTTCGTAGTTGAGATAGACCCATAATTTAGAAGAGTCCTTTAAGCCATGTATCTCTATAAGAGAGGCGAATATATTAATACAAACATTTCTTATATTAATATTATCATCTCCTGAAGGTTGTAGGACATATTTAGAAACACCCTGTATATATTTGTTCTGCTAAAACCACATATTAATCATATGCACTGTGACACTAAATAGGTGTTGCAGGCAATGTCACAGAGGCCGGCTGCTCGTCTTTACGGAGGCGGCCGTGAGTTCGGAATTCGTATCTAAAATAAACTCCGGACAATTTAATTCTTCTCTGCGCATAAGTAAACCAGCCCAGGCGCCATCCGATTTTAGTGAAATCGGCAAAATTAAATTGATAAATGAATAGGTACACAGCTGGCAAGATATGTGGCAGGTGCAAATAAAACACACTGTATCCGAATTCAAGTATAATAATATATAAATGTAAAAATATGTAAATGGGTATGTAAATATATGAATAAAGGTATTTGTAAATATAAATATGTATAAACACAAATAACGGTAAATGTAACACGGACAAATAATGTGTCACAGCACTGTGTGACACAGCGAAATCACAATTTGGAACAACCAAGACAGTGTGTGAAGGTCTGTGGTGACAGATGAGTCTGACACTAATGTTAACCTACAAATGCCTAATAGTCGCGCTCTTCTGCAATGTACAACAGAGACAAGTTGAAATCTAATATAAATGGTGGTACTTGTAATAATGAAACCTACAATACTAATACAATATACTACCTAGGAAAGTAGGTAGTGATCAGGCCACCGATCGACAAATGACCAAATAAAGAAGCTAAAGGCACACCATCTAAATTGTAGTTTTACAGGTATAATGCCCTTATGAACAGCTGTCCCTAAGTTTACAAAATCAAAAAATTATGAAATAATCACAAACGCAAAGCTTACGGTAAGAGGTATGACTAAAATTACAAGGATTTTATCACCATCCATACACTTTGTCCTGGAAGTGTCGTGACCATAACGTGAGACAAAGGTGTCCTCCACAACGCTATCATAAATAAAGAAAGTGGTACTCACAGTTGGGACTAAGTACACAAACCGTCTTTGACTGCTCTCGGATATCACTCCAGAGAATACTGCTAGCGAACCAATGTCCAACTTTGAGGGGCTCCGATACACTCTGTGAAGGGTAAAGGTGGCTTCTCTGACCCACCGCAGCTCTCTTCAGATCTAACTAAAGGCTGCGCCTCATGGACCTCAAACTTTATAACAAGCTGCTCGAAATAGCAAAAATAGAGGAAACCAGTGGTTGAGTCCACCGTACAATGCTCGCTGCTTTTGTTAAGTGTTACTAGAGTCAATATTGGCGTGCAGAAAGTAAGGACAAACGGGAGAGAACAGTAAGAGACGAGAGGCCTGAAAATGTTCCGTTTTTCAGTCTCACATATGAAATTTATATCAAAACAAAGAGGAGATGTTAGTTGTTACATACCTTAGCTCTTATTAGGCCTCCTTACACTTTGAACCAGGATAATGTAGAAAATAGCTGTTAAAATTCACTATCCTGTCATGGCTTCCAATTATACACAAAAAAGGCTTCTTTTTTGTCTCCTTGATAAAACTGATCTGATTAGCCAAATTGAAATAATTAAAATTACTAGATTTGAATTTGAATATAAAATGTTATTTCTTACTTCAAGCAGTTGTTAATAAAGTAAATTCTCAAACAACCCTCTCTCTTATTTATTGTTATAATTTGTGTACTTAGTCTGTCTGTGTGAATAAATAGCACTCCTTAAATTAATAGCTGTAAAATATGCTGAAACCAAATATAGTGGCCCTGAGGGTATTTACCGGCGTGACAAAGGCAATTAATATATATAGGTAAGTGCATACAGGGTGCTGAAATTATGACTGTTACAGCACATCAAGCCACTAAAATATATTATAAATCAATTCTTGAGATACAGTGAACACGGCTCACAATAAATACTTTATACATTCATTGCCATTTGGAGGAAGACGTAAAAATAATATGGCGCCCAACGTGGGGTCACAATTAATGCCACCTGAATTTTCATATCGCGTGTTATACGAAATAATATAATAATAAATAACAATACATATTTGCTCTGCTCACACCATTAATCTAATCAATCACAGCTATAACAAGCCACTAAGAGGCATAATAAATCAACAATTCTCGAGATACAGAGAACATAGCTTTGCATTCTAACACAATGTATCAACTCTAACAGTTATCGAGATACTAAATCTTAATGTTCCCACAATTTAGGTCTGAGTCGTATATATAAATGTAGTCTACATATTCTAATTCACATCGAGTCCGATCTGTATCAGTTACTTGTTGATTTCTTTAAAAGTAGCATGTATGTCTCCCACGGTGTAAGTTGTCAGCTAGCGACCTACGTATAACAAAAACCGATAATACCGGAAAAATATCCGTAACACATTCGGTTACGGTATTAGAATTAACCTAGATCAGCCTATTAAGTGTTATTATCTAAAATCCTTATAAAATAATCGCTATTGCAAAACCGATACTTCTTATATTTGCGGCCTGTAAATCGAGACAAGTATCGAATAATGTCTTCTGTCCTTCTGGTAGCTACGTCGTTCGACGTCTAACATGTAGGTACATCCTCCAACGGAGTCATTCTTCTGACCTCTCCGGCCGTCCGCGTCTTAACTCATGCCCTTATCTAGAATCTTGCATCGGTAATAATTCCATTAAATTCTCAGAAAGTGAACATCAATGCTATATTGATCTTGGCTTTTTCTCCAGACTCCGACAGCTTAATGGACTAGTAGCACATAACCCGCAACTCGGGAAAGCGCATACGGCTTTTAATTAAGTCTAAACAAAACGCTACGTGTTCTCGGAGAAATATTTCTTCATTTGTGATGCGCCGATTTGTCTCTACAAAACTCTAATGAATGAATTGTTTATATTCTCGTCGGTCGGCGTGCCTTTTAGAGAAATCCGTCTGCTAGTTCAGCCATTGGGGATTTTAACCTGGAAAAAAGGCCGGAAGTTTTGAAACTTTGCAGGTTTGTAGGTTTCGGGATCCCTAATTAAAATCCATAAAATGCACAATTCGAGACTTGCCGCCGGCGCCGCCATCTTGCCAAGATGGCGGCCAAAATCGGTATTTTGCAAATATCTCGAAAACTATGCGTTTTAGCGAAGAAAGCAAAATTAGAAGAGAATAAAATTCTCCCACAAAAAAGGTTCTATGAAAATTTTCGTTTGACTTTAGCGACCCTGTAAATTTTACAAATTTGCGTAAAGTATGATATATAGCCGATTTTCCGAAATCAAATGTCTAGTAGGGTTCCCTAAAACTAGTTTTTAAAGCTTTCTTCAATTTTGTCATGAAACAGTGGCGTATCATTAATTAGCTCAAGTTATTAATTTATGAATAATTAATTTTAATTATTGAAAATGCTGTACTTATTTCCACACAAGATGTAAAGTACATGGCGCGTATTTTTAACCTCGTTTCTCCTGGAGACCTAATCTACTAGGTAAATAAAAAACCTAAACTTATCTGTACAAGCCCGACGGACCTAGCTCATTGATGTCAAAGTCGATTGTGTCTGCTGTGCTGGGCTCAGGGTGGTATCTCAACTCTTCATTTTCAGCCACCAGAGGGATATCTACAGACAAGTCCAACTCCCCTTCATCGGATTCGTCGAGTGACACTTCAGTGATGTTGTCACAGGATTTTCCACTGCAGTATGCACAAATGATTGAAGATTTTAACCCTGCTTTTCTGCATCCGCAGGCTTTACCACAGTTGTTTTTTTTGCATTTACAGGATAACAATGCCAATAGGGATTTTGGAGCTGGATCTTTCAACGTTGTTACTGGAGTAATGTCTGTTTTTGTTTTCTTCCAACCCCATTCTTCGGCGTCTTTGGTAGAACCAGACCATTGCTGAACCTGGTGGTAGGTTCGCAATGAATGCTGTCGTGCTGCTGCTCTCGTCGGTGGTAAAGATGCCACATTAAATTTGGCGGAGGAACAAGATGTTGTCCTTCACCTCTTCGACGCCTTTTAAACTCTGCGACGAATAGATACTGTCGACTGTTTTTCCTCTTCCAGGCTTCAGGAGGTATACATTATGGTACGCCTTGCACAGTGCTGTCAATAGAACAATGAGGTCGACATCCTCTCCAATAACAACTGCGTTTTCACATGAAGATGACATCTCGATTGCCGTATGTATTATTAATGTGTCGGCATATTCTGTAATATGGATCACGGTGAAGTGCGCTTCTTCAAATTTCCGCCTCAAGATTTGTTTGCACCGTTTGATAGGAAATTTGCCTGTGAGTCTGTGGGGGTCATAGATTCATCAAACAAAACATCTGCTGTAGGTTTTGTTTGTGATCTTCGCTGTCGTTCTGCGCTTCTCGTGCTTTATTCTGCAGCGTCTGTAGGGTAACCATCGAAAACCACAACCGCATTTGACTGATAGTGTATTTGTACATAATTTACGTAACTGTTGCAAATTGAACCAAATGTTTCATTTCGGCTCCAAACAACTCGATGCAACAAGTATCCACCGTCAATTATGTGCACTTTGTTAGGTCCAAAGTCAATGTCTGTAATTGGCAAAAAAGCTTTGTACAGTACAGATTTCGCTGTTTTTCGCATTCCGGCTTCAGAAAACAAGGACAATGGGTACGGAGCTAACTCATACTGCAGATGCTGTTCAAGTTCTTCGTCGCTCTGTTTTGCAACACAAAGTCTCTGGAAAATGAGTAGAAGGTTCATGGGCATTTTATCATAAATACGAATGCTCGAGTTCGATGCTCTCAGGGGCAGTACTTTGTCTTTGCGTCTCAGAACCACATCAGCAAAGTTTTTCCCAGTCGTATTATTTATTTCAATTTTCCCAATTCGCTCTGCATCATCCGGTCCGGTTCATCATAAGCTCAAAATATTTTTATGGTTTTTATAATTCCTGTTTTGTATCAGAAATATTTGAACTTTTAAAGCAGTCATCTTGTCCAGAATCAGAGCGTATTAAATCTGAATTTGTGAGAAAGCGAATTAAGTCTGAATAAATTGTTCTGCGCTGTTCGATTCTTTTTTTTTAATGACCGCCGTACTTCCAAACTGAGAGGTGTATAAACGCGGAGTTAAAATTTACTGGTACCGAAATTATTAACCATTTAACATAGTTACTGGTTATTTCAATAATTTTAACACAATATTAGTATATCTACTTCACAATCTTATAACAGGTTTATCCATAGAAAATTCCATATTTACTAAAGAAAATGGAGGAATAAATAAATGTGGCGCCCAACGTGGGGCCAAATTAATATTATTTGAATGATACTTGAATCTAAAAATGTTTTTAGATTTATGTGTTTTATATTAGTTATATTATATAGTTTCCAGGGTGTTCTCCTATAATTTGCCATAAATTGGTTTAAAAAAATTATAAAAGTCCATTTTAGTCAAAAATAGAATTCCTAACATCATGAAACCTATATAGTTATCATATTATTTATATATGCGCGGTCTAGCTTTGAAATAACATGGTATATACATGAATTTGGCGACCAACGTAGAGCCAAATAATATTTCCTAAATATAACAATAAATGTCTATATAATACGATAAAACCTGCAGATATGGGATTTTGTGTAAAAATCCTTTTAACACAAGCATTAGCTAATTCAATCAATGGGGTATTTTCGCTCGATCGAAACAAAAATGGGCGATTGCATATTCAAGTACATTTTTTTCCTTAATTTTTGACAAAAAAATAAAGCGTAATATTCAGAAATAAATGTTTCATTGCAGCTTGAATTTCTCTGACGTCACTAAGCGGAAATAGAGAAATCACTAGATATATATATTATATATGTATATATAAATACTAATATCAACAGCAATGGCCGACAGGCAGCAGTGAGGCGTCGCTGCCGCCAACTTACAGACGGAATACCCTAAAAATCACTACATTTGCCGCACTATTTGTATTTGCGCTTAGTGACGTCATATGATTTGATTTATTTTTTTTACAACTTGTTTTAGGACTAAACAAAAAAATAAAAAATATGGGTATTGTAATGTAACCAACCCGGGTCGGTTCAACATAATAATCAGAGAAACACATGGCCAGGGTACGTGATCGTCAAAAGGAAAAATACCTACCCTACGTTGTATTTAATTTAAATTAACCCTATCCGAGATGCACTGGTTACTAACGAAAAGCGGGAGTTTTGAGATGAAAAAGAAAAGACTAAGCATTTTAATACACCTGCTGATTTATTTAAACAGGTATTCAATTTATGAACAATATAAAATAAGTACATGTCGTACTCAGCCTTGAATTCACGAGGGGAAAGAGCACGGCAGAGAAACCCTCGATCTCTATTCAAAAGAATCACAGTAATGCTGTTGGAAACTTAGGTGAAAGTAATATGAAAACTTACAAGGGTTCCCATACTTGTGTTTTAACCTACATTCTCAAGATACAAAACTGAAGAGTTTGTTGTTAGTTAGCCGACTTTCGTCAGAAGGTACTGAGGTCCTATCCGGGAGGCAACTCAGCTAGTAGTTGTAAGGTTTTGGTGCAAAAACGAAGGTCCCATACAGGAGGCAACTAGCGTGTTTGCCCAGGCACGGGGGAGTTTTAATAAATTCAACAAGGCACATCAACAAACATTCATCATCTCATACAAGAAGCGGCAATTAAGTCACTGTTGTAAGCAAAACACACAAGTACGGAAAACCTACTCGTAGTCATGAATGGAAAAAAAGGTCAGCAACATTACTTAGATCGAACTGAATAAAACAAAATAAAATAATCTTAAAACAGAATGAGCTGAACACACTAAATAAACAAGTAAAATGTTCATAGTTTATGCATAACGTATCCTAATTATTCGTAGTTCAAAAACAAAATATAACACAGACAATTTTAATAACATAATTATAATTCTCGAGATAGTTTAATAATAAATATTACAAATTAAGTATATTTACTAACCTGGGAAATTTGACGTCAAGCACTAACACACACCAGAGACCAACTACCTGCTTCCCCATATGCAATCCCTCGTCTCCCTATATCCCGACTTATCTAAACCACCCCGCACCACGTCTTTCCTAGTGCGTGCTTATACCCTAACTACTTGCTATTTAAAAATCGGAATCTCGTCTTTAAACAAAACAGATGTCAAGTTTATTAACTAAATAGGGGATAGGGTAGGGTCCATTTCAGTATCTTCTTTTTCCATTTACTTTCTGCTCCCATTGTTAAAAAAAACTGCGAAAATACCCCATTAACCCAACATTATTTCATTCTCTATTTACAGAGCTCTATTTACAGAGCCCAAAAGCTCGCAAATGTTTCCACAGAGCCTGAGAAAACAAAGCAACGTTAAGAACCCCACTAATTTTGTCAAGTTAAACTTCAGAAACAGCTGTAAATCAAAGCCGTCTGTCTACTTTGCCTGCTCTCGTTTGAATAGCCTCCCACGAGAATTTATTACACGGATTTTGCCTCGTAAAAAAAGACAAAAGAGTTCCTGCTCGTGGTATCTAGGCATTCGCCGATCCTGTAGATCTTTCATGTTAAAATTAGTTTGTGAAAAGTGTGTTTTTAATCCGTAGGACTCCGTAAGAACTCAGAAAGTCATACCACTGTGCATTTCGTCGGTATTTTATAAATACAACTGATGTATCATCTTATGGCTGATGTTTTATATCAGCTCTATTTTGCTGGTTCATTATCTCCTATTGTTTTATGTTTATTACTCCGCTAGCATTATATATAATAGTCTTCGTCGCGAAAATGACTCAATCTCTTAATGCAACAATGATTACCACCTTGGTGTATGCATTAGAGTAATTACAGCTCATACTGAAACCGGCGGAAAGATTTTCGTCATTATATAGAAAACACATGTCTTGGGAATATTGGATAGCAGCAACAAAGAAGTATATAATAAAAACCGACACCAGGAAGCGGGATTGTCACAAGATATATAAGCGCTATTTTGTAATGTGATATTAAGTTATCTTACATGACCATCGAGTACTCTGACGATTATTACATATTTATCGTAATGCCTTTTGGCGTAGCAGGGTAAGTAAGTGTAGAGAGAAAGAGAATAAAACTGACGTGTTT
Source organism: Tetropium fuscum (assembly GCA_964058915.1). Taxonomy (NCBI): domain Eukaryota; kingdom Metazoa; phylum Arthropoda; class Insecta; order Coleoptera; family Cerambycidae; genus Tetropium; species Tetropium fuscum. The sequence goes on from CAXKVY010001073.1 coordinate 142,361, forward strand.
TTCGTTAAGATTTTTTTGTTAATCGTGTAACTTTGAAGCATAAAATGCATGTGTGCAAGCAGGCGAGCTTTGTAAGCCATCTAGTCGCTGGACGCGCTGGAAATATCAACGGTTTCGCGTCTAATTGCTATAGCTCTCGGGGCACGTTGGTTGTTTATAATGTGGAGTAGAAATAATTCCTAGCAAATGCGGAAGCGACAGGCCGCATGACAGTAATGGCGATAGCATCTTGGAGTTGGAAAATTCAATCCTCAGTAAACGGTATTATAATGGTTTAAGTTAAATTCAGTTCCCTTCGGTATTACTAGGCGAGGCGTGGTCGTTTTTTAGAGCATAGGCCGCTGTAATTATCCCAGAAAATCATAACACAAACGTAGATGCGAGCGAATAATATTGTCTAGAGAAGTACCGAAATGTATAGCGTGAAATTAAATTATCCTACGAAAGAATTTTTTTTTATTTATCCATTATTTTATAGAAGAAATTAATAATGAAGGCTCGAAACTTAAGGCGGGTAAAAAAAATTTACTGATAGTACCTAAGTGTCTAGTCACAAAAAATAACAACCCAGACATTTTCCCCGGTCGCTTTTTCAAAAAAGTATCAAATAAAAGGGGTAACCACATAAATCTGAAAGATTATTTGAACTGAAATATTATTTTTAACCCCTAACCCAACTTGGAATCAATCTGACTTTAAGGGAAGGTACAAGAGTTGTCCGGTGGGAAAAAATAGGATTTCGACTTGGTTTAAGTTGGCAGCATCTAAATTGACATAAAAAAATAAAGTGACAAGTGAAGTATTGTCAGAGCTACAGCAGTTTCTAACCTAGCTAAAAAAATAGTTTATGAGCAGCAACTTATTAAAATAACTGGACATAGCAACCAACAGGCAATCAATTAAGAAGCCATATATCCAGTTAGATACTGAACATGATTCTTCGACAAACGTTTTTCATAAATCAGTTGAAATTGAAGAAAACACGTTGTCTGAAGGTTCAAATCATCCAACAACTACACACCCCACAAAAATTATCGGCATCACCGAAAATGTTGCATTTTTGATGGTTTTTATCTTTACAGTCGTTTGTCCGATATGGATTATTTTTTTTTGGATGATGGTTGACTCTTCCATAATCATTTTCTACTGGTTTCTTAAAAAAAGGTTTTTTATCAAATACCGGGTGTTACAATGATCTTGCGTTTTGTTCCGACAAATTGTAACGCCCTGTGGAGTTCATCTGCGACAACTGCAAATTACAATTCATAGCTGACTAAAGCCTCATCTTTCAGTAGCATTCTCTTTTTTGGTTCACTTTATTATCTCTGTTATTAAAGGAGATACGTAGTTTTTTAACATAGCATGTTTCTGTTGATTCAATATAAACTTAACATTGAAAAAAGTGAGTAGCAGGCATTGCACAAAAAATAAGATAGTGTCATCAGTTTTGCAAACTGCCAGTTTGTTTCTGTGCAATTATTGTTGAGATCGATTTCCACGCTTTTATTGTTTTCTTGTGTTAGTGGAGGCATTGAAGCGTAAAATAGGGTCTTACCTCCGAATTTTTTTACTGTGCACCGATTTGCATGAAATGTTGGAATTAAGCTCATCTTACCCTTAACTTCAAAAGTGAAAATGACCCGAACTGCGCCTATGATTTTTAAGGGGTAAAAACAACCCCTTAATGGAAAAATTCACATTGAGCCATTTTATCGCTAGAAAACGCATCTAATATTAAGGGGTGAAATTGTAAAGTATTTTCTAACGCAATCACTTCATATTAAAATCATTTCCAACCCCTTGAAAAACTTACTACCCTTGCGTACAACCCCTAAATTTAAAAAATCACAAAAAATTAATTTGGTACGACATAAAAAGATTAAGTATAGAGTAAATGATATTTTATGTTCTCTATTTTAATTATCGAATTGTCAACCCCCTTTCGACCCTTCAAATCAACCCCTTGATAAAAAATTGTTTAAAAAAATTACTTTTGATGAAATAAAAAGGAATTAAATGTTATTCCACGTTCTCGAAAATGACATATTCTCAATCTTTTCAACCTTTAAAACGACCCTAAATTAAAACATTGAATTACACATTTAAAAAAAATTTAATTATAGAGTAAAAAATCACCATTTATTGAATAAAACATAAACTTACAAGTGTTCTGAAACTGTACCAGATTGAATTAGTAATACATTTTAAAATATTTTACAATAAAAGCATGACGATACGTAAAAATTCCATAGTCATAATTTTCATATAATTTATAAAAAAAAACATTATCCTTTATGATTCAATTTCGGAGTCGCTGTCAGAATCGATATCTTCTTCTGGCTGAATTGGAGGGCTATTCTGGCAGCTATCTCCACTGCACGTTCCACAAGTAGTTTTGCAAAACAGACCAACTCTTCGGCATCCGCAAGAGGCTCCACAACCTTTTTTGCAGTTGCAAAAAATCATTTTCAGTAGTTCTTGAGGTGCAGGTGGATCTACAGATTTAATTGGATTTAATAAACCTTCATTCATGGCCCATCCCCAATCTGTTCGATGAATGTTTTTGTTGCCAAGCCAAATCTGTGTTTGAAGATAAACCCTCATTGTATGCTCATTTATGGCACCAACAGTTGGGACTAAGGATGATAATTTCACGGCAGTGTTTTTTGTGGCAGCTTTAACGAAACTTTCATACCGCATCTTTTCGAGATATTCTGATAAGTTTTCTACTCGACTCAGCTTATTTGGTTGTATGTCTTTAGCAAGTCCATATAAACATACCATGCAATATCTACCAGCCTCTAAAATATCTTCAAGTCCACATGTATTATTATGAATGGCCGACACAAATTTCATGTGTGTACGGGAATAGCCGTCTTGATAACAGCAAATGTAAAACAGGTTACCGCATGTCAACCACGGGTTGACACCGGCCATGGGCGCTGTATACTGATGTCAACCCGTGGTTGACACCGGCCATGGGCGCCTGTTTACTGATGTCAACCACTGGTTGACGGCGGCGTTGAACGTGTTAAATGTGTTATATATACATATATGAACGTTGGTATGTATTCATGCCTACGTTTCCAAAATATGTGCCATAACATGTATATATATATACATAAGACAGTTTTGGGTCTCTATCACTGTGTACTTTCACTTTGCTCCAAAAATTCACACTCCGAAATTTTCAGATTAATAGGTAGAAAAAAATACGATTAGTTTTTGGACCATAACTCCTTCAATTTTGATCCTATCACAACTTCTAAAAAAGCATTTTAAAGGTAATTTAAAGAGCTACAACTTTTTTCATTACAATGTATAGTGAAAAACCTTTTATTTTAAAACTGTGAAGGGTCAAAGGGCTTGAGAGGGGCGGTGATTGCGCTACCGCGCGCTCTTTAAACAATCATATCTACGTCAATTTTTAGAAATAAAAAAAAAACCAAATTTTTTGTCAGAAAAAGACCTACATTTTTTATGACCACACTTTTTCACGTATCTTTCATCATTTTTGAGATATTATGAAAAAAAAAGGTGATTTTTTTAAAAATTCGAAAAATTCTTTTTTTCTAAAATCGTAATTTTTTTGGAAAATACGTATTTTAAAGCAGTCAAACTGCTAGAATTCATCAAACTCTTTATACTAAAGTTAATTCTAGACGGAATACGATTAATTTTAATTTTGGTGGAAATGGCACTTATGAAACCCATCGATTTTAAAAAAAAATCATTAGATATTCCCCTTTTTTTCATTACAGCTCACTCATTTTAGGTGCAAAAGACTTTTAACAATGCTCATTTTAAAGCTTATTTCAAGCACTACAAAATCCTATTTCAATAGAAAGCATAAAATATATATGCTCGCCGCTAGATGGCATTGAACACATCGATAAAATTTCAGGCAAAATAAAAAAAGGCTTTGACCTTCAATATCTCGCTTAATTTTGCACTTAGCACAGTTTATAAAACCAATTTGTTCATTTGTTAATCTACAACAATTTTGTTTATCATAAAATTTTTGTTAAAATGCATATTTTTGGAGATATTTGCAAAAAAACCAATGAAAAACGTGAAAAAATTTCGAATTTTCAATTTCCAATAACTTGAAAAGTATTGAGTTTTTTGAAAAACTTTATAGAACATTTTTTGCTTAAAATGAGGCCTTCTATCAATATCTGAGGTTTTTTTGAAAAAAAATGTACACCACCGAGAAGGGGTGGCAACCCTCCCCAGGGTGCCGGCTAAGTTCGGGACATTTTCACTTTTGAAGTTCAGGGTAAGATGAGCCTAATTCCAAAATTTCATGCAATTCGGTGCACAGTAAAAAAAACGGACCCAAAACGCTTCAATGCCTCCACTATGTAAATTACTTCACCAATGAATGGTCAACAACGTTTAACACGTCATTTAACTGATGAAGAGGCTATAAGAGCAATTTCCTTGGTTGAAGATAGGCGAAATCAAAGGTAAGTGGCCAATGTGATTGGAATTCAACAAAGTACCATATCAAGAGTTATAAGGGAAACTAGACAGTACTCTAGGAGGAATGGGCAAGGACGTAGAAGAGTTGCTACAGAATATGCGACCAATGGTTCCAGCAACAGGCCCACGTCTGACTAGGGCACACCGGATTGGGAGCACGCTGATTGGAGTCTCGAAGAATGGTCCAATGTACTCTTCACAGATGAATCGAGATTTTGCCTATACTCCTCTGATCGACGTATGCAGGTAAATGTATACAGAAGGCCAGGTGAGCGTCATTTTCAATGCAACTTTCGTGAAACGGAAACCACAGATATATTCTGTGGTTTCCATTTACCGTTTACGGAGATATATTCTGTGGCAATAATACACCTTACAGCTTGTGCTTGTTTTGTGATAAAGCCACAGAGATTAGCCAGGTTAGCCAATCAGTTAGCTAAAAGTGTTTTGTGTACTCTGATCAGAGATAATGTCTCCATATCTCTGAGATAGTATCAGAGATATGTTAGTTTCTCTATGTCTAGTCACGGAAGAAAGGTTTCTTCTGTCACAGCAATGTTAGGTAAGCTGTGCTTCTGTGGTGAGGTCTAGTGTCTAGTATATATTGTACTGTGATATATCTGAGGCGAATAGCACCGAACCGCTGAATACTACGTACAATTTTGGATTTCCATGGCAATCAAATAAAAAACAAGTCTCTGATTGCCTTAAAATTGGCGGTTAGAATTTTTCTAGGTAAATTAAATGTTTACCGGACTATTATTTGAAAATAGTGATTTATCGTCCTATCATTTAAAATGTCAATAGCTAATAACTGTATAACTTACTGCTTTTCAAAAGGCACTATAATTTCCGATAGCTCTATAAAATTACCATATTAATAACTGACGATCAACTAACAATTATAGCTCAGTTACGGAACTTGTGAATATTATACCGTTAATAACTACTTTTATGTAAAACTAATTGTTGATAATAACAACATAATATTTAACATTAGCTTCGGGAACATAAAGTTTGAAAGGTAAATGTAATGAATTTGATTACAGTTCCTTAACATGTTAATAATGAAAAGATAATACAAGACGCCAGAAAACTCGGCAAACATTTTTCTAGCTATTTAAGTAGCTATTGTCAACAGTCCAAATAAACTTCAACATTTTTTAACCTGTCACGTAAAACTTCAGTTAAAAACGTACTCCATACCATCCATACCATGTTTGTAAATTTCAATATATTTTGTCTAGTATTTGATCATTTAGGAAATATTTGAATTATAATTCAGGAAATACTAACAACATCATCATGTTATGGAAAATATTTTTTTACAAAATCGCTGATTAGAGTAGGTTTTGGAGGCATCGTGTGTGCTGATGCGCAAGTTGCCTCTCCTCTTTATTACATTACCTTAATTAAAGGCCTCTCATCCAGGAGATGTGACGTAATGATTTTTTTTGTTGTTGCCTATCGGCTGCTCAGTTAAATACGGAGGTCGTGGATAAGTGGATTTGCTAGAGGCTTGCACTTAGATACCTTTAGAATACTTTAGATATATCATCAGAAAAATCACAGCTTGACAATGACCGGCTTGATCTACTCGTACTTAAAATTTTGTATAAAAATACTTGGACGCCAGGTCAAGATTACTTTAATAGTACAAAAGACCGCAGAAATGATGAGCCAATAATTATCAGCTGTGACCCCTCTTGTAACTCAGACTTTTCCCAGAGAAATAAAAGATAAAGATTTTTAAAAACAATATATTACAAAAATATTTATGACCAGTTGATGGTTCACAGTTATTCTTAAATTAAAATTAACAATTGGGTTGCCTGAAGGGTTTAGGTTAAAACAATAAAAAAAATTCACTCTTGACACAAGGTCAACCGACAAATTTATCATTTACAACAAAAGTGAATTGTAAACCTTGGAAAAAAAGTAAAGTGGAAATATTCCTTAAGACCTGGTAATTCCTAGGGGCAATTAATTATACAAAAATACCTTTTCTCTTTTCTGGAGATCGTGAATGTGCTGGGTTTCCTAGGATCCTAGGCGAAGCTTCGGCTTCGCCGGCTTGTGCCGGCTTCCTAGGATGTGCCGGCTGCAGGAGGAGATACCTTCCAGTCTGACTTTCAGGAATAGGTAATAATGGTCTGCTCTGCTCACCAAAGGAATTGATTCTCGGTCATCAAGGTGTGGAAGAAAAATTTACCAGTATCAGGTTTTACAAATTTGGAAGAAGAAAAATATGTATAAATTCCCGCTTGAACCGGATATCAAGAGTGAAATTTATACTAAAACGAGTTTAAATAAAATAACTAGATTAATAGTTCAAAAATATGAGTTTTAATTATATAAAAAAATATTGGAATTAAGTTTTGATTAAATTCCCAAAAATTAAGATTAGACTTTATCAAAGTAAGAAAATAATATTATCAAGACAGGAATGTGGTATGCAAATTTTCACTATACGATTAAATAAAAAAATTGAAATAAATGCTGCTTTTTGCCGATGCAAAATATAAACAAATACCTGGCCTAAGCCGTCGAAGTAATATCTTCTAAATAAACTGAAAGTATGCTACCATTCGGTAAAACAGTAGCTTTGATTCAAAATTATAAGGTAGGTAGTCTAAAATCGAACGATAACGTACGATTCAAATTTAAGTTAAATATGTATTTAATTCAATAAAAAAATAAAGTGGTAATAATATACCAAAATAGAAAAAATATAGACGTGGCTTTTGTGCCCACAGCTCACTCCAAGTAGTTGCTAGTGTTTAAACCGTAATATTTAATATGGTATAACACCTATTTTAAGGTTTGCACTGAGCAAAAAATGGTCGAATTACGACTTAATTCCCCATCGGAAATAGTTTTATAGATATAAATATTTTATTTCCCAACAGTATATATATCTAAGTATAAATAAACTTGAGTTTAACCTTGAAAAGGTTCATATTTGCCAAGATATAATTTCCCTAGATTCCGAAGTTCAAAAATATTAAACATTAAAGCCTTGAAAATTAGCTTTTTGAAGCAATGCTATTATGGTTAGTTAACAGAATACACTTGCCCTAACCCTAAATTGATATTCTGTAGGTATAATTTTTAAAAACCTCAAATCTCGTCATATTTTCCAAATGGCAAGCATGTAAATTAGTAGGGCTCAGCATATTTGGTTGCACCTTCAATCATAAGTTTGCCTTTGTAACCACCGTAGCTTTTCTCAGATTGGACGATGTTAAAATGAAAGGGAGCATCTTCAGTTAGCAAGAATATGTATACATACATATATACATATATACACATATATACATATAACCACTAAGATATACAAACTAACTTTGTCGGGTAATACTTAATTTCGTTGCTCGAGAGATTAATTCAAATAATTTCAAACCAGGATATATATATTTAACGTTTAACTAAACATTTTACATGACATGGATAAATAATGACAATATTTATGGGGTGGCCCGTTGTACACATATGAAGAGAAAACCCCACAGAGAAACTCTTCTTAGGCTTAGATCCTTACTTTTAACTCGTACCCGTATCCGTACTTCGAACCCGTACTTTTAGACATGTGTTCACTATTTAAGTTTTGAAATGAAGTTTAAGCTTGGCAGAGAACACAAATAAAGATTAATTATCCACTTAAGGTGGACCTTCTAAGAATTATTTAAACATAAACAAAGGACAAACGCATTTTGGGTCGATATCATACTTCCCGAGAAAATTATAGGCCTGGACTGTACCATTTTGTTACACCTTCAAGATCAAGTAAACGGGGTGCAATTAATTTAATATCAACAGAGTAGATGATACGCAAAGCCAGCAAAGGAGCAGTTTCATTTCACAACGGAGAGTATCATGAAATCGAAAACAAAATACTAACATTACCAGCCCATTCCTGCAAGAAAAACAATTCACATGTTATTTGCATAGCATTATTTTCCCTTTTTACGGCTTCCTGTCATACACTCGCGAGAAACGGGTAATTAACTTGCGTGCTATAATTATTGCGCCTGCATTTTTAATGCCCTTTTTTCATCACATGATCTATATTTCCACTTATACAACGTAGTTTACAAAGCAGACTTGTAGTATATTCTGTATTCAATAGCCACTTCGCAGCTGATATCAATTGCAGCGATTTTTCCGTCGCGAGGGCTATAATTATGGACCGTAATCAATGCTGTAAGTCATCACTGATCACGGCACGGAATTGTGTTTCATTACTGCAAGTCGATGTACTGCGCTAGAGGTGCAGGTGAAAATGTCATAAAAAATGGTGTCAAAGGTCTATCAAGCCGGTAATAATTAAGCCGTCCTGCCCGGCAAGGTTATAAGCCATCTCATTAATTTGTTTCAAAACTTGTACAATATTGTAGTCAAAACGTCTATACAGAAATATTTTTCGCATCCTACAGTCTTTCTAAAAAATGACTGACCGCGTTTAGGAAAAACTGCAGTTGCCTCTCAATATTCAATTAATATATCAAATTCCACAATACTAAACTGATCAAACAAAATAAACGTTACACTACCAAATTTGCTCTGATTTTGGAACAGAATAAATCTGGATTGCCGCCGCCTATTTAGTTTCTGTTTGAAGTGTTAGCTAGTACAATGTTTTGTCTGCCGGCCCTTGTTTGTACTAAGGATATATGTTTCATATAAAGTTTCTACAGGGCGGAAAATAAAACAGTGCTAAATTTCTGAAATTTCGGCATCGTCCCATTTCAACAGAAAACTTTTTTTCTGGATTTCAACATGAATGTCATAAATTAGAACCTCATATCTCGAAACGGTTTCTGCGATTTTCGTTGATTTGCCTTATTTACACAGTGACCGCAAAAACATCCATTTTTGGCCTTGCATTGATAACTTTTTTACTCGTGAACCGACTCTCAAAATCCAGGCCTCATGTAGAAGCTAAAACTGCAGTTAATAAAGCACGATAAAGATATTTGACTCCAGGCAAAGTTTCAATATACAGGGTTGCATCAAAGTTGAACCAAATCTGTATAACTCGCAAAACCTAGTGTTCTGAGAGACTTCAATTAAAGACAACTTGCTTTCGAACAAATTGTATAATCTGAACACATTAAGAAAAACACATTAAGAAACACATTAAGAAAAACATTAAATTTTCTTACTTGCATGAGTTAGGAATTGTTGGTGTAGGAACAATTTAACAATATAAAAAAACAATAAACATAAAATAACAACTAAAAACAATGAACACTTTTGGGAACATTTCAATATTTTGTCGGGCCTCCCCTCGCACGTAGTACTGCTTCAATCCTTCTGGGTATTCCTTCCACTAAGTTGTGCAGAAACTGCTGGGGAATAGCTTCCCATTCTTCCTGAACCGCATTCGCCAAATCATCCAAATTGTTCATTTGTCCTTCCCTTTCTTTCATATTTCTTTTCATTGTACTCCAGACATGCTCGATCGGATTCATATCCGGAGACAAGGGTGGCCACTCCATTCTTTCAATATTGTGGGCCTCCAGATACACGGTGACGACTCTAGCGCGATGAGGTCTTGCATTGTCATCGACTAAAATTAAATCGCGACCGATATTTTCAGCATAGGGCACCACAATATCTCTAATACATAAATCTCTATACCGTTCACCATTCATGCTTTCCCCTCTCAATATCACTAATTCAGTCTCCACATTCATTCCTATTCCACCCCAAACAGTCACTCCTCCACCTCCAAAAGCCACCCTTGCCTCCATGTGTTCTTCCATAAATCTTTCATTTATTCTTCTCCATACCAAAACTCGCCCATCCGACCTAAACAAACAAAACCTACTTTCATCTGTAAACAAACACCTACTCCACTCGGCTATTCCCCAGTGTTGGTGATCTCTGGTGCAGTCGAGCAGCCCGGTGTTGAGGTCCTAACAAAGGGCAAGCTGCTCGTCTTCTGGCATGAAGTCCGCTTTCATGGAGCCTTCGTCTTACTGTTTGGTTGGAAAGACGAATTCCAGTAGCGTTCCTGAGAACATTGCTTACTGCACTTGCAGTTGCAGTACGGTTATGTCGCAGAACGTTTCTCCTGATGAGCCTGTCTTGTGCTGCTGTGGTTTTTCGCCTTCTGCCTCCCCGTCTGTTATAATTAATATCGCCAGCTAGGCGCCGACGTAGAGCTCGATAAATGTTTTGCCTTGAAGTGTTAAAAAAATCGGCGATTACTGTAACTGCAAAGCCTTCATCACGCATTCTGCCTACTATGGCCAATTGGTCGTCATTTAAAGTTGGCATTTTTCGATAAAGAGGCACTAACTTAGCAATGAACTAACTTTGCTATCAAGAAAACTTGATTGCACTCACTAACTTGACTAAGTGACACAAATTAAAAGTGACAACTAGTGACAGTTATCGTTGCATGGCAACAAAAATATCAGATAAGCAAGAGCTATGTATGATTCGTCTTCAAAAGCAGGCAATCATTAATTCCTTCATACACCAACAATTCCTAACTCATGCACGTAAGAAAAACATTAAAGTGTTCAGATTATACAATTTGTTCGAAAGCAAGTTGTCTTTAATTGAAGTCTCTCAGAATACTAGGTTTTCCGAGTTATGCAGATTTGGTTCAACTTTGATGCAACCCTGTATATTGAAACTTTGCCTGGAGTCGATTATCTTTATCGTGCTTTATTAACTGCAGTTTTAGCTTCAACATGAGGCCTGGATTTTGAGAGTCGGTTCACGAGTAAAAAAGTTATCAATGCAAACAGAAACTAAATAGGCGGCGGCAATCCATTTATTCTGCTCCATAATCAGAGCAAATTTGGCAGTGTAACGTTTATTTTGTTGATCAGTTTATATAAAAGTTGTATCTACACTCAGCTCCAAATGAGACTTCTGTTCTGGACAATTCCAAGGACACTTAATGACACAACAATAGAGTGAAATAGTGAGTAATTGCTATGACAACGGTAACTGTTTTTTCATAGACAATGTGATCCTACAATAAATCTAATGTGTTGGATAAACGAAAAGGTTTCGGCAAAAAAGCTGTAATTTGGACAATTTTAGAGACAGATTAGTGAAAAAAAAAACAATGATGCTCGTAAGAGAAGCGTCTTTCATATAGAGTGTAACCATTTTCGATACCATTACTTGATTAACACAGAGGTTGAGTTAAAAACTAAGAAAAAAACATGGTTCGAGGTTCTCACTACCCTCTAGGAGGCTTTGAAAAAACCTCTTTAATTTTTTTTGAAAGACGAGATAATTACTTACCAACCAAAAAAAGAGATTTAAAAGTTGCAACCAAAATTAGGTGAGTCACTTTTTTTGGAACTGAGTGTATTATTTATGAATGTCATAAATGAATTATTGTGCATACAATAATATATTATAGGCCAAGATGTTAGCCATTTTTACATTTATTTTCGTCTACTTCAATTATGGCAATTCCGTAAATATTTATTTTTATTGTTAAAAACCGCTCTATTGTAGACCCAAGACCGGATATGCCAGCAGTATATCTCTTTTTAACTTATTAGAATGACGCGCTTCGCCTCTCTTGCATGGGCGGGTTTTCGGGTATTTCGCGCGTATTCTGTAATCTGTGACGGCCATTCGCGATTCGCGATATTCGCGTATATATATAGTGCTGTTTTAATGTGATTGTGACACAATATAATGCCGAACGTGAGCATTACGAACATCGCCGAACGATGGAGAATATTCCAAAACGTGGGCACTACCGATCGGTAGGTAAAAAATTATTTTAAGAGTATTTTACTGCAGATTTAATATATTTCAATGTGAATACTGCCTACACCAGTACACTGAAGATATTAAATACTGTTTGCGAAACTCTCGACGCGAGTTTCACCTACGAAGTTACCGTCACGAGGAGACTAATGGAAAACGGTAGAAAACCAGTTGGAGTTTTGAATTATTAAATGAGTCTACGGCTATTGGGCTGTTCGTATTGACTGCGTTGACATATAATAACTATAATTATTTATGCTCCAAGCGCAGGTAACGAACCGTCAAAGGAAGAAATCGATAGGAAATTATGGGTTTATGAGAGGGAAATGTACATTGAGGGGAATCGTGGCGTGCGATACCAGCCTACATCAATTTTCCCCAAATCAAGTTCGTTTCAATGAAGCTCTATAAGCAGTCTAGTGTCTATATAAATACCTCTGAAAGGTAATTTATTTGTTAGGTAGCCATGAAGAAAAAAAAAAGCAATTGATTGAAGTTTATTAATTTTTCGAAAAATGAAATGAGTGACAAGCCATAACTTATAGTCCCTTCTTGAAACTCCAGGCCGAATTTTATCAAAAAATTCCTTTTAGTATTTCCATAATTATGGCGAAAATAAAAAAACTATGGCCGTCTATCCTATTACTCTACTATTTACATGGACCGAAGGCCTATATCTGTGCCCATAAACAAGATTTAAAGTGGCAATTAACGCAGTTATATACAAGAATAGTGTGTTCTATGTTCTGCATACACGTATATACCTATAGATGTAACAAATTGAAGCAAATGAGCGTTCTTTTATGTCTGGCGTTGGTATACGTGTGTTAATTAATACAGCCGCAAATGATTGTCTAATTTATCAAGTAGTGTGAGAAAAAAATACGTGATTTTTTTTCTTACATACATAACGGCTATTTTACAGCTACACTTGCAATTTTAAGTTGAAATATATATCAGAAAATAATGTTATAAAAGCAAAGTACAAATACTGTAGGGAATGAGGAGGCCAAACTTTATTCTGTGCATCTATGCGGCCTCACTGAAGTTATTATATTTTCTTTAAGTTTTCTATATAAAATTTAAAAATAATTTTCATTATCTGTAACAACTAATAAATTCAGATTTACTGCTTCTAATTATGTAGCTCTGGAAGAGTAACCTAAAATAAAATTATTCATCTTTCTAAAATTCCGTATTATAACTCGTAATGTAACTTTAAAATTCCGAGTTATAACACGAAATTTTAGTTATGCCTGTATTTTATTTCAAATTTCCAATGAATTATACATACAAGTTCTGTTGTTCTGTCGGAATTTTGAAATTCCGTAACTAAAAAATGGATGTAAAATTCCGAGCTAGGTATAACTCGGAAAATTTTAATTAAAATTCTAACATAACTCGGATTTTTTAAATTCCGAGTTATAATAACGAAGACGCATCAGTCGCAATTTGAAAAACTTTATTAAAACTATAATATCAATTTTATAAAATTCGAGTTACAAGTCAATATTTTAATTGAAAATTCCCGGTTCTCAGAATCTTAAAATTATAATCTTAGAAATATAAAATTACAAAAAGTTAAAACTCGGATTTTTAAAAATCAATTATAACGCATAATTAACGTAATAATTTTTAAATGTCGAGTTATAACGCAAAATTTTAAAATTCCGTGTCCTAACTCGAAATTTTAAAATTCCGAGATATCTCAAGAATTTATGTGACATTCCTAGTGACGTATGACTCAAAATTCCGAGTTAAAACGAAAAATTTGAAAATTCCGAGTTATAACTCGATTCTAACTCTAAAATTCCGTGTTATACGGGAAATTTTAAAATTCCTAGATATCTCAAAAGTTTATGTAACATTCCTAGTTACGTATAACTCAAAATTCCGAGTTATAACTCGGGATTTTTTATGTACAAATTAGAGTAATAAGTCTAATATTCTAACTCTCTAACTCTAAAATGCCGTGTTATAACTCGAAATTTTAAAATTCCGAGATCTCAAAAATTTATGTAATGCTAGTATTACATAAATTTACATATTCCGAGTTATAACTCGGGATTTATTATGTACAAATTAGAGTAAAAACTAAGATTCTAACTCTCTAACTCTAAAATTCCGTGTTATAAATCGAAATTTTAAAATTCCGAGATATCTCAAAAATGTATGTAACATTCCTAGTCACTTATAACTCAAAATTCCGAGTTATAACGCAAAATCTGACTCCGACAAAATCTGAATTCCGAGTTATAACTCGGGATTTTTTATATACAAATTAGAGTAATAAGTCTAATATTCTAACTCTAAAATGCCGTGTTATAACTCGAAATTTTTAAAATTCCGAGATCTCAAAAATGTATGTAATATTGTTACGTATAGTTCAAAATTCCAAGTTATAACGCAAAATTTAAAAATTCCGAGTTATAGGATTTTTATGTAAAAATTAGAGTAATAACTCTAAGATCCTAACACTAAAATTTCGTGTTACAACTCGAAATTTTAAAATTCCGAGACCTCAAAAATTGATGTAATATTCCTAGTTACGTATAACTCAAAATTCCGAGTTATAACGCAAAATTTGAAAATCCCGAGTTATAACTCGGGATATTTTATGTACAAATTAGAGTAGTAACTAAGATTCTAACTCTCTAACTCTAAAATTCCGTGTTATAAATCGAAATTTTAAAATTCCGAGATATCTCAAAAATTTATGTAACATTCCTAGTCACTTATAACTCAAAATTCCGAGTTATAACGCAAAATCTGACTTCGACAATATCTGAATTCCGAGTTATAACTCGGGATTTTTTATGTACAAATTAGAGTAATAACTAAGATTCTAAATCTCTCTAACTCTAAAATTCCGTGTTATAAATCGAAATTTTAAAATTCCGAGATCTCAAAAATTTATGTAACATGCCTAGTTACGTATAACTCAAAATTTTAAAATTTCGAGTTATAACTCGGAATTGAAAATATAATGAACTATTGTTTTTTTTTCGTTGTGAATTCCTGAACTCGTTCTTTTCTGTTGAAAATTGCTGTTTTTCACATTGAACTTCTGACCTCTTTTATTTCTGTGCCCAGTAGAAATATATCCCTAAAAAAATGGGTAATTTTAAAAAAAAGCAGCGCCAATTTGACAGGATTCTCGTATTAACATAAAAAACCTTCCTTCTAATGCCTTTTTAATGACTCTTTGACTTTTTTATTTTGCTATTGGCGGTGCCCCAGTGTGCAGTTCTAAGGACAATAATAAATATTAATTTCAGATTAACGGCTACACGTATAGTTCAAACTCTTTTAAGATTTATTAATTGCAACAAAATATAATGCGGACAGTAAGACGTCACAGATTTACAATTAAAATACAAAAAGTAATTCCTTGTTTAGGGGGTCAATTATTTAAATTTCTGAGAGTACTGAGCACCCACAGAAAATTTTCTGTGGATGCTCGATTGGATGCCGATTTATTAGAATGCTTAAATTTTCTGTTTATTTAACAATATTAACAAAAGCTGGAAGATAGTCTAAGGAATTTAGTGAAATACTTATTACGTTTTTTAGTTCACCATTAAAAACATACGTTTTGACATGGTTTCATAAAAAATAATATCTTAAATCCTTGTCTAAATAGTAACAATGTATATATTTGCTTAACGAAAAAGAATCGGGCTTTAATATGGTCATCACAGGTGTTGTTCCATTCAGAGAAACTCATAATTTTGGATTGAAGTTGGCCATTTTTTCTGATAATTTCTGACATTTAAAAATTTGCAATCATTGGCAAGAAAAACTCCCGCATCTCGATAGCTGTTTTCGTTATCGAGTTATAAATTGTTAAAATGTGATAGTTTATAGATGGACACCCTGTATTATACTCGTTAAAATAATTTAATGCTCCTTACTAGATGGATGCTTCAGGAAGGCGATTATACTGCAACGCAACGTGTATGATATGTATATGAGGGTATACAATCTTCAGACCATATAGAGAACTCAAGAGAACCTTTAACCCGACTTGACCTCGAATCCCCAGCTATTGTGCAATATGCGAGAGCTTGTAAAGAGTATCATAATCTCTAAGTGCCTGGGCGTACAATTATTGTTGTATCTGATATCTTATTACAGCGTTCATTTTCTGGAGAAGAATTTACAACTGGGAGTTGCGAGGTAGGATGAAGTTATAAACCTACTACTAGATAGGGCATTGTTAATACCTTATGTGGACGTAGGCATTACAGACACAGACATTGAAAGAAAAAATACGAACGCTTATATATGTTTCGTTTGCTACGCCTACTACCTCACGCATTCGACGAGGTATAAAACACCACAACACTTTTGACGGATAAATTAATAATAATAATGTTTATTACGGATATTTTCTTACAAACATTCATAGGCAGATTAAAAAAGACCATAAACATTGACGAAGTGTAGATAGAGTGACGAAGTGTAGATAAACCTTTTGCGTGCTGGACAGAAATGAACTAAATTAAACTATCTAGGATAATGATTAAACAATAGTATAAAACATATGGAACAGCATAAAACATTCTATAAATAATATTATTATATCAAATTTAAAAATTAGTTTAGTTTATTTTTCAGTCTGCTTGATCTCTTGACAGAATTTTCTAGATCTGATGGCTGTCCTTTCAGTTTCCATCTGCTGATAAGGTGCTTGAAACTGTATCTTCCTTGTCTTGAGGTTGTGATATTATAGACTCATCTATAACTACTACAGGGTCAATTACTTCCTTGTTTGTTTGATCTTTTAAAAATGGAGTTGGTTTGTTTTCAAGTTCATCATATGTATATTTTCTTCCGTCTACTATTCATACCTTGTTCTTTATAAAAGCTGTGAAATTATATTCTCTATCGGGTTTAAGTCGAAGTGTTGGAATAGTTTTTCTCTGCTCGTGGTATTCCGCGATTCTTCTACAGTTACAGCACGGTGTTTTCCTTTTGTTTTCAATCCGGCGATGGTCTCTAATGTCCATGAAACAAACGACAATTTATATGGTTACTTATATAGTTATAGTTGTTCATTAATGATATCCAAGGGAAATGCAATTTTGTCGGTTTCATTTCCTTTCTCATTTAAGCCATATAAAGGGTCCGCCAATAAGCGCGCTCGATCTTTAAAATGAAATAAAGCAAGTTGTGTGAGAGGTATAAATGAAATTTATTTTTTGTTTGAGAGAGTATTCGAAGGCATTATGTATGGAAAATAATATCGGTCAAATGTCCACCTCGGCTTCGCTGGGTGGCGCGCATACGAGAAGTCCAATTTTCAATGACTCTGGGCATCAGTGTTTTGTGGTTGGTTTGCGTAGACCTGTGATTTAAGAAAACCCCACAAGAAATAGTCTAGTGGGGTTAAATCGCACGATCTCGGTGGCCAGTTGATGTCGCCTCCGCGCGAGATAACCATTCCTCCGAAGCGCTCGTGCAGAAGATCCATTGTGGCGCGCGCTGTGTGGCTCGTAGCGCCGTCCTGCTGAAACCACATATCCTCGACATCCATATTGTCGATTTCATGCCAGAAAAAGTTCGTTATCATGGATCTGTATCGTTCGCCGTTTACCGTGATGGACACACCATCGTCGTTCTCGAAGAAATACGGCCCGATGATGCCTCCGGCCCAAAATCCACACCAAACAGTTACCTTTGCTGGGTGCATTGCGACCTGGTGGACCTCCCGTGGATTGTTCTCGGCCCAATAACGGCAATTCTGCTTGTTGACATTCCCATTTAACCAAAAATGTGCCTCATCGCTGAAGATGATTTTGCGACCAAAATCGGGGTCGACTTCCAACTGCTCTAAAGCCCAATCAGCGAAGATACGGCGCTGTCTATGGTCGTTTATTTTGAGCTCTTGTGTCAGCTGGATCTTGTACGGATGCATGCCCAAATCCAGATGCAAGATTCGGCGAAGTGATGTTTCCGAAAGGCGGAGTTCCTGTGCGCGACGTGAAATTGACTGTCGCGGATTTTCACGCACACTATCGCGCACAGCGGCGACATTCTGGGCAGATCGGACGTTTCGACGACGCGTCGGTGTTGGCTGATTGTTCACCGAACCGGTTGCCTCGAATTTGTTAATCAAACGACGGATAGTCGACTCAGCAGGACGATCAATTGCACCGTAAAATTGGCGGAGCGCGCGGAACGTTGCTCGAACCGATGAATGATTTTCGTAATAAGTTTTAACGATTTGCACATGTTGCTCGCGGCTGAATTGGTTCATGGTGATTTGTGAAGATACACTGAATAATAACAACTACGTTTGCCAACTCTACCACAAACAACATGGCCGCCATGAGCTGTCAAAGATCGAGCGTCCCTATTGGCGGACCCTTTATAACTAACTGAAACCTGTCCTTTAGAATTTTGTTTTTTGTTTAAGTTTTTCTTTTGTACGCTTTAATTCCTCAAAATTAATTTTTTATTTCGGTATTAATATTACGTATTTCCTGTTTCAGATTCTCTTTGATTATCTGGATATGGTTTTCTATGTTGTCACCTATTTTCAGAACATTTGGTAACAGTTCGAAGATATCTTTATTTGATATAATGTATTATCAACTCAAGTCATTATATTTTTCTCGAAGGTAATAAATAGTATATTAATTTGGAGCAATCTGAGTAGTCAATAACATTGATTGTCCATTAACAATTTGTCTCACGAATTTATTATTATTATTTTTTGAATCTTAACATTAACGTTGACTTTAACGTTGACATTAACACTTTGACAGCGATAAAAAAAATCATCGTTTTCTATCACCGATAAAAAGCAGAGTACATCTATAGTGCTTTCGTTTGATATGCAAACTAATGGCATGCGATGCTCAGTTGCGCGAGCAATTATCCTAATATAGGAAATAAAATAAAAAACAATAATCTTATCATTTTCGTAGAACAGAACAGCTGCCCGCAACTGCATGGCGGAAAGGGCAAATTAAAGACCGGCTGGAAGAAAGAAACATTGAACACGATGATTCACTACTTAAAGCTGAATTGTTGACACTGGCAAGGCAACATTTTCCAGCTTTCAAGAATTATGTAGTGGATGAAATGGCAAAAGCAAGAGGAATGGAGGTAATTCGATTGCCTCCCTATCACTGCGAACTGAACCCAGTTGAGCTTATTTGGGCGCAAATAAAAGGGAAAGTTGCTAGAGAAAATACAATATTTAAGTTAGTTGATATGAAAAAACTTCTCAATGGTGCAATCAAAGAAGTAAATGCGGCCAACTGGATAAAATGTATAGACCATGTGAAGAAGGTGGAATCAAGAAGAACAAATTTATTACTTGGAATTAAGGAGTCATATGTTGCATATCTTATTTTTCAGTATGGTAGAACATTTTTGTGCAATAAAAAAATGCGAATGTTCCCTATTGTTTCTTTTACTACTTCAATTTCCTGTTTTCGTTTCTCGTCGTCTTTCTCTCTTTGTTTTGCCTCCTTCTTTTCTGTTCGCCGCTGTATTTTCTCTTCGTCTTCCGTTTTATTTCATCTGCCTCTCTTCGTCTTTCATGCTCGTCATTCTATTTTCACCATAAAATTATCTATATTCTACTCACTTATTCCGCTTCTGACACCAATTGTTACGCCAGTGGTTTCGTAATGTAATGAAGTGGTAATAATTTCCCCCTCATTGCGTTAATTTCCGAGTAGTTTAGTAGGTAAGCCTCGCATGTATTGACACTCGACCTGACCCCGACACCTGTATTATCGTAAACTTTATCACCATAGATTGTATTGCTATTGCTTTTTCCCCGCACGCTAAACTAACGCCCCTCTCCGTTTAACTCGCCGCCATTTTTGGTCCCCGTGGTAACTAGGGCCAGACTAGGTCCCTAAGACCGTATTTTCGCATGCCGACATGTTATCCATCGCGCTTGCACATATCGCTTAACCACGCTTGACTGTATTCAAACTGAATCCCCACTATGTAGAGAACCTGACCTGTATATAAACCTGTTGGACCTAGATTGAGAATAAACCTATTGTAAACGTTCATCAGTGTATTCTTTAAGATAGGGTAATCAAAGGCCTATCTGTGAAACACACGTGACCCCTGGTGTTCCGCCCGTCTCCACTCGCAGCTATTCAAGGCCCTTACAGAACCGCTTGTAGGGAAAAGTGTCTGCACTATAACCAGACAATGGCGCTCGAGATAAAACTAGGCACCGAACCAGAAAGAGACAGAGAACGTCACAGTAAAATGAGTGGTACTGTCCAGAATCCAAATACACTTTATTCTGGGGGCTGGAAGATGATAAAGTGTGTTTGGATTAATATTCGAAATCCACCTAAAAGCATTTGGTGGAATCAAAGATGTGTCTTCCGTAAAGTACAGCTACCATGCAAGGCTATACGGCTATTATTGTGTTTATCTATAATTTAATTATTTATTATTCTCTAAACGGGTAGTGTGTTTCATCGCGGTTAGTTTCCGATAAAGCGGTCTTCGTTAACCCATTAAATAGGTGCAACAAACTGGAAACTATATAGACCTCAAACAATGCTACTCAGTGGCAATTGTTGTTATAGTTATTGCCGCTGTTTGGAACTAATGGGCGGTTTTATATGTTGTTCAGTATAACGAAGATATCGTTATAAATATGCTTTCTACCTGTAGGCATATTTAATGGTTCTATATTCAGCATTTTATTTAATCAACTACAGATCATTTATTTGTTACTTATTGTGAATCGTTTTGACTTATACCAGTTAACTTTGTGGCCGTTAACAATTTATTTTTTAAAACAATTTTATTATTTTATTACAAGCCTTTGAATAATGTTAAGTTAAGTACAATTGAATTTAATGTCAAAGTCAGGAATGGCCTCGCCGTTCAGGATCCACGTATTTATGGGCTCTGGTCGTACGGCGTCGGACATGCTCGCGTCTGGTAGGTATGGGGGTATTCATAGATGCGCTCGTAATGGCGGCTAGATAACACCTCCCTTCTCAGTTTGAAGTTTTATCTGGAATGAATAAAACTTTTTGGGTTGATGGTCCTATCTGGTCATCTTGGGGTTGTCTTTGATTTGGACTAACTCTTCTCTGGAGACTGCTTTGCCATTTCTTAAATCGGTATATAGCGAAGGCTAAAACAGATAAGATTAAAATTATATATAAGGGTGCCGTCCAGTAGTGGGTTGTTTCCATATCTTCTGTAAGGTAAACAGGTTCTATGGCTTCTTGTGCATTCTTAAGGGTATGAAGTTGATCTAATGGTACCTCTACCAATTTCAATATTCTTGTCTTATTGATGTGGTTGACCTTTGAAATTTTGATTTCTGGTAAAAGTAAGGGTTGGCCCTTGATGGTTTCTTTTTCATTTGTGTAGATATACTCAGCTGTCTGGAAACTACACTTTGGGGGTAGATTGAGTAAATGGGTACCTTGTAGAACAATGATATCCGTTGTTTTGCAAGTAGTTCGAATTTTGGTTTCATTGGGAAATATTCCTATATAGTAGGCTTCCGTAATTTGTTCGACTATAGGATGAACCATTTTCATTTGAACCTGGGAACACATGTTTTCTCCTTGATTGATTTGTAAAATTTGGAATAAACAATCATCTTGTTTCCATCCGTCCAATAGAATTTGTTGTTGGCAATAATACCCTGAGTCTATATCTTTACATGGACTTGCTTGGTACTGGTAAAAGTTGTCACTCATAGCCAGGTAGGTATTAGAAGGAATTATTGTGGTATGGTTTGGGGTAGGTATCGAATAAAGGTGATAATACGAGAAGTAGTCTGAGTGTACTAAAGGAAATTCTAAAGCAAAAATTATTTTGTCGATAATTATTATGTTGAAAATTTGATTGTCGCGTATTTTGTATATAATTTTGATTTTGAGGATAATTTTGATTTTGTAGCCTTTGAGGTGCCATAGGCTTTTTCAAATAATGGATATTTTGATTGTTAATATTCGGGTTGTTTAATTTTTGTACATATCGAATATTGTTTTCTTCTTCAATATACTGTATTGCATCTGCCAATGTTTTTGGTCGCATTGCCCTAATTGTACTACCTAAAGGTTCTCGTAAACCTGCCAAAAATGTAATTAGTGCTTGCTGTTTAAAGAAATCTTTCTTACTTGTTCTGATATTATTGTCATCATTATGAATATCAATATGATTACAAATAACATTTAATACTGACATAACCTTTTCATAAAATTGTTGCGGATTTTCGTGATATTGTCTTAGATTAACCAAATCTCTATTTAAACTATTTGCGTCGCGATGAACACCAAAATTTTGTGTTAATACTTTCTTTATGTCATCCCATGAATCGGCTGCATAAATTGAAACTACTTCACGCGCCCTGCCTATTAATCTACTTTTAATGCCTTCAAAAAGTAATACGTTTTGAACACATGTTTGACTTTCAGTATTCCAATATATATTTAAAAATGTTTGAGACACTTTTAGAAAATTGGATAACTCGCTTGGATTACCATCAAATGGTGCAATTATATTTAAATTTTTTGTATCGAAGCTTGGAGGTGCCATATTTATAATATCTATACTTGAGCTTGAAAATGTGTTACACTCTGTAGATCGGTTATTATAATTTATCTCTGCTGATACTTTACTTTAGTTGGCTTTAGTATTTGAAATACTACGCTTATTCTGTTTAGAATAATCTGAATTGAATTTGAACCTGTTTTCAGTACTTGCGCTCGATGCGTGTGTATCTGATTCGGTTACAAAAAGATTTTCAAACAATGAACTTAAATCTAACTCAACGTTCTCGTCACTATCACTGAAGGAATTAACTTGAGTTGAGGACCCTGACATGAACAAAAAACTTTTACTCACATGTAAAAAATCTTCATTTAGAGCTGGATTTCTCGAGTAAAGATTCAACGATCGTAGTAGACCGATCAGCTCTGTGATTGCCGTATCTCACTACGATTTCTCTTTGAACTCTGGGATTCCTTTTCTTTCTTGATTTTCTTTCGTTGTGGATTCGTGGGCTTCTTCTTGATGGATAGGTGATTAATTTGTTGAAACAAAAAGACGTTGCACGATGCAGAATCTTCACCTATCCTACCGACTGCGCCAGTTAACTTTGTGGCCGTTAACAATTTATTTTTTAAAACAATTTTATTATTTTATTACAAGCCTTTGAATAATGTTAAGTTAAGTACAATTGAATTTAATGTCAAAGTCAGGAATGGCCTCGCCGTTCAGGATCCACGTATTTATGGGCTCTGGTCGTACGGCGTCGGACATGCTCGCGTCTGGTAGGTATGGGGGTATTCATAGATGCGCTCGTAATGGCGGCTAGATAACATACCGCTTATACTGAATCAAGCAGATTATATACTTAATCTCATTTGCTGTTAGCTTCTTATAGTTACTTATAATGTATAATAATAATAACGTGCTAAATTATAAAATGTGAAACAGAGGAATAAGAGGAAAGATACACTTACCAGTGCTATATCTGGACATACACACCGAAACGAACCACTTAGAAGTTGTACGAGTTCTTTCACCTTTATTGAGGATCTTCAGAGCAGTATACGATTTATTTCATTGATCATTTATACTTGAATTTAAAATATTAATACTCCAACACTTGAAGTGACGTTTTATGACATTAGTTTTTGACGGAACTCAAATTCTTAGAATACACAAACCTAGTCTTTTTATCATCGTTAGCCTAGTCATCCTAGTCATCGTTAGCGTTTTCGATTACGGACGCTGAAATAATTGTTACTTACAAGTACAAACAACATCAAAAAGAAATAACAAACAAAGAATCATTCGACATTTTAGTAAAACGACTGTAATTATTAATGATTAAAACAATAAACTTAAAAAAATTACTGAACAACAAACTAACTAATAACGAGTATTTCCTCCTCTGGCTGCTATAACAGCTTCCATACACCTAGGCATGCTTTCAATCAAATTTGTGATAGTGATTTGAGGGATATTGTCCCATTCTTCTGTAAGAGCAATCCTCAATTCATTCAGATTCTCTGGGTTGCGTCTACTGACATGTTGTCCCAATTCATCCTATAAATGCTCAATTGGATTCATATCAGGGCTTTTAGCGGGCCACGGCATACGATTAATAGATTACGAAATAGGATTAGATTGCCGTGGTGGAAACACAAATAATTATGTACGGGCATCGCTGGTAATTCCACCCCATACCATTAGTGAACCACCCGCCAAAACTCTCCCTTTCACTGAACATACCATCCTCGTATCTTTCCCCACGTCTTCTCCAAACCCTCCGACGCCCGTCTACTGATCTCAACATGAATCTTGATTCGTCAGTGAATAAAACTTGAGACCATTGCAACTCATTCCAAACAAGATGAGTTCGAGCAAAATCCAAACGAACTACTCGATGTCGTCGAAGTAATCGCTTTCCAATAACAGGTCTTCTTGCGATAAATCCGAGACTCCTGAATCTTCGACAAATTGTTCGATCTGACACAACTGTTCCTCGTGCGTTTCTTAAATTTCGGTTTGTGATGAGAGCTGTTTGATAGGGATTCCTCGATATTTGCAGACCAATAAATCGATCGTCAAAATTTTGCATAATCCTGGACACTTTATATAAAAAAAATAAAGAAAAAAAAATAAAAATTTTAAAAAATAAATAAAAAAATACCCTTTAATAATTTATTATTTATTTATCGAATTTAGTATATCAGTACCTAGTTAGTCAACAAAGGAAAAAAATCCGTAACACGGTTTCACTATTCGATTGATTGTATGGTTGCCCCTTTTTTAAATTTTATACCATGATATAATTACCCTTTTGAAATTGACGGCTTTATTTGTAATTAAATAACCATTAGAAAATTCTGTCGCTAATCGAACTAGTTTTCGGAAGCCAAACCACTTTCCAAAAAAAAAACGATTTACTTGGGTCGCATGATATTATTATCAAGTGGTCTACTGGGATTAATTATCTAAATAGCGGGCCTACTGCATTAAATTCTGCGAATTAGACATAATAACAGATTAGCGGAAACGGTATATTCACCAGATTGAGTGGTGATAACGTCGATTACGCGTATAAAGTGAATATCTACTTGCCATGATCGACTCTCATTAACGGTAACATTAAGTAATTATGATAAAGCCAGAGTGTTGATAGTCTCCATAAGTTTTTTAATCAGATAAAATATACCTCAAGGAAACTTAATGTTATAAAAGTGTTTTATGTCCGAGAAACGTTAGTAATAAAATCAAATTATTTTTATATGATTTTTGATCGGACCATACGAATATACATAGTGTCTTAAGATACCTATTTTAAATATATGCCATATGATATTCCTGCAATAACATTTATTGGAGTGTGGGTAGAGAATGGCGTCAAATAAGAAGGCTCTGACAATAAGTCTGTACTGTCTCCATCCATAGCAAGTTCATTCAACTCGCACGACAATATGAATTTAAATCGGTAATTTTATTCGAGTGAAAAGCCACGCATAATTTGTTATTTACTCTGACCACCTTGAAGATAAAAACCCGGTGACAGATTGTGTTAAATGAGACGTTCATTGTTTATGAAGTTAACATTATATTGTATGGGTTTCTAGAGTTCACATCACGTGGATTGTCGTACCAAATTCGTGGAATGTTAAAAGCTAGGCAATCAATTAAAGGCGAAAATACTTCAACCTCCATCACCGCATCTCCAAAAGGCAAGGAATAGCAAAATATGTCATATATTCTTGATATATCCATATCCATATCATATACCCAAATAGGCTCTGCGATGCTTGGATCAAAAGATATATGAGTTGGAATGGTCATCTCTGGCTGTGCCTCTCATTTTCCAGATGCGCGTTGTTGACAATTTAAAAAGTCCAATAGATATGATTACTCCCAATCTTAAATATTCCGGAATGGGAATATCCCCGGGAAAATTCCCAAGGACGGAATAAATTCAAAATTTACGGGAATTTATCTTAACGCATGATCTTATATTGAGCTTGCGATACATTTTTAGGATACATCAGTCATGCTTTAAATTTAGAGCTTCCTTAATCCCTGTTCACAAATTCTGAAGCAAAAAAAAATTGTTATTTTAATGCAAGATACAGAGAGAGAGTAGAATTCATTTGGTCCAATTCATTGTGCTATATCTAGTGCTCTAGAGGAAGATATTGAACCGTCTGGTAAATAAGTAGGCACTAGGGTTAAGTAGACATGATTCTAATAGAACAATTTTGACTAACTTTTCGCTTACTGTATTAAAACCTGCCGGAAACTGAATAATTTTAGCTAAGATTGTCGCTCTAGCCCTCGTTGGGCGGGACCAAGGATGATCTCTCATCCCCTTTAAGTAATACAACTTACCGGGGGTAAAATCTCAATCAATGAGTACCATATTTCAAATATTTAAAATAAAGCGCGAGTTACCATACAAAGCGCGAGTTACATACCATGCCATGCGATATTGAAACCACGTGGGGTAAGCCGCAAGCTGAAATAGTAGGGAAAAGGCATAAATAATGCACGTGGGCAAAATTCAGTCTCTGTCAACCTATTCAACTCATGTATGAGACTCGCCCACTATCCTACATACTGGAAATCAGCCAAGGTCGTTCCAATACACAAACCTATGAAATCATATACCGAACCAGCTTGCCTTCGCCCAATAAACCTACTACCCTCCATAGGCAAGCTTCTCGATAGCCTCATCCAATCCTACATATTGGAGTTTGCAGTGACACATAATGTCATGAGCAAATTCCAATACGGCTTCCAGCCCTACCACTCAACCGACCAACAGCTGTTTCGCATCTGCGGGTATATAACCACCAACCTGAATCGAGGTCAATACACAGGGGTTGTCTCCCTAGACAAATGGTTGCAAAATAGGAACATTTTACATGACATGGATAAATAATAACAATATTTGTGGGGTGTCCCGTTGTACACATATGAAGAGAAAACCCCACAGAAAAACTCTTCCTAGGCTTAGATCCTTCATTCTCCAAAACAATACAGTTATGATTATGATTTCTGAGATATGCTTTCTGCATTAATTAGTTATCTGTGAGGACAATGGATTTTAGATATCTTACTTCAAAAGGAACCCGTACTTTTAGCGTCATATGACATGTGTTCACTATTTAAGTTTTGAAATGAAGTTTAAGCTTGGCAGAGAGCACAAATAAAGATAAATTACCCACTTAAGATGGACCTTCTAAGAATTCTTTAAACAACAAACAAAGGACAAACGAATTTTGGTCGATATCATAATTTCCGAAAAATTTATAGGCCTAGACTTTACCATTTTGTTACAGGACAATAAGATAATGCTTCCTAATTCTGAGGGCTGGTTAGTTTAATGGTAAAATGAGACCATGATTTTTAATGTTCTTTAGATTTTATATTTTTTGGATCAATGAGTGTATTTTTAAATAGTATTTATTGTTTACTCATACCTCATATATTTCATTCTCGAAGATTTGTTATTTCTTAATTTGCTGTTTTAAATTTTATTTTACCAATACATTTTGTAGGGAATTTATCATCACTGCACCCCAACAACTTATGTCTTTAAATACCTATGTAATAACCAAGGCTGTATGGTGTCGGATATAATAAATTGAAGAGAAGCCAAACGCAAAATATCATACAGCAGCCAGAAAAATATTATGCGAAGACGGCATCTTACATAACATCAAGTGTTTCCAAGTTACCCAGCGATGCGTATCAATACCGATTGTTTAATTACGTGCAATAGTAATTAATTAACATTACACGTGTTTTCCCTATTTACGTTTTAGAAGTGAGTCGTGTAAACAAATTGCGCTTTTATCGCCAAGCAATAACACCTTCGAAACAGGTCGCTGTCGTCACATACCAAAAAGCAATTATTTCAGCATGGCATGTCGCGCAGGAGGTTAATTATTTGGAAACGCCACGGCAGTTTTAAATTTAATTAAACCGCAAAGAACGGGACACAGAGTGGTCATTAGTAAAATAACAGTATTTTTTGTTCAGAGACTGGTCGGGTATGGTTTTTACTTTTCCCAAAGAAATAACGCCCATCAGCTGATTTTCGTCAATTAAGCGTTGTAATAAGACACGGGATGTTAGCAGTGGCGCACCCGCAAGGGGGTGAGAGGATTGACGAGGGTCAATGTTACGAGTTATCCGCGCAAAACCGTTCAAAAACATGAATTTTTACCGTATTTTCAATCGCGAATAACTCGAAAAATATCGATATATCCATAAAACGTTATATAACATTTTTTACTTTACATTTTTACTTTTATTTTGAGTGAAAACGTTTCGAGAAGGGATGTTATCCACCCTCAGGGCAAAAGCACACATCGGCGTTACGTCACTTTTGTTCATTGAGCCATCCCCTCAACTACTCACCAAATTTCACGTCAATCGGCCAGCGTTCAAAGAATCGGAGCGGAAAACCTTCAATGACTGGACTATAATAATTATTAATAATAAACGGCTTTATCGTTTTCATAAAAATATTTACATTATAGCAATTCACATAATAGCCCGGTCAAAATAGACATGAAAGGTTACAAAAATTCTCATAGATCTAAAAATGGGTACGAGCACCTTTATAAATGAAATGTGAAAAGTTCCCATCGATCCCACTTCTGAAAATTGAAGGTCAAAATTGGCATATATAGATTTTTGCGAGATATAACGGTTGAAAAAGTTGTGTTCTTCATAATATGCATAAGTACACCTGACCGCGTCACTGGAGGTGTAAAACAAGTAAAAATATTTTTTATCGGTCTGTATAACTTATACATACAAAATAGTACAATTATGAGAATATCAACTCGAAAGACACCCAGTCCCTCATTTTATACGCCAGTGTAACCTTGAGCAACATCTGTCTCCTGTTCGATGGTCCGCGTGGCAAGACAAGTGACGTTTATAGATAATTGTATGATCTACAATTTTTGTCTGATCTATTTTTATGATAAAACTTACCGTTTGGCTGACAAAGGCAAAAAGCCCATATTTGCCAACTTTGACCTTGAATTCTATTTTTTGAGGATGTGGGATCGACGGGGACGTCACATTTCACATTTCATTTATGGTGTTCCGAACATTTGTAACAATTGGTTAGCTCTATGCGAATTTTCGTAATTTTTTGGGCGAACTTGACCTGATGATAAATATCGCATACTGAAAGATTTTCCATATATTTTTTCATTTTTAAATCCAAATCTAATACGACCTCAGCCTCGGCAAAAATTTGCTGAGGTTCGTCATTAATCACAATGTTAATATCATGGGTCATTTCAGTTCTCTTTTCTTTGTTTCCAAAAATAATAACATTGGATTTACAACAATTTATATTTAAAATAATGATCAAATGCTGCCTTAACAAAAACATCCAGTACATGTACAGGTTCGGGATGACAGCTCTTTATCGTTGCTAGCAAGAAGACTAGAACAAGGAGACCGTGTAAAATAGGTACCGAGAGAACGGCACAAATGACGCCTAAATCCGCTAGGGGATTAGCGGCGCCCTACCTAGCTTCGGGAGTCTCCATCAGCCATCGGTGGCTGTCAATGTGCCTTTTAAGGTTAAGGTGCAATTGTGCACGGTACATTAAGTTTATCTTTCGACGAATTTTGTGCCGCCCGAAACACGCGCGCTCGGTCTCCTTGTTCTAGTCTTCTTGGTTGCTAAAATAGAATGTGCCAATATAATTGTTGCCACGGACGATAGATGGCGCTGTTTGAAATACAAACAAACTTCTCCATTTTTTTTCCAAAATTTCAAATGTAAACATGTTTATTGCAACATAGTCATATAGAGAATCAAAATTGCAAGAAACCAATGTAAACCGCACTGTAAATCTTATTTCTAACCCGAGAAATTGATAAAAATATATTTTTACTTTGGAAAAGAATTAATGAATTTATACCGATTACTCGTAGTAGTAGGAAACGGGATAAAGCTAGAAACATGTATTTATCAATTATTTGTACGTATTGCATTGATAGATGAAAACCATTTAAGCTATATTGGCCTCACGTCTCCGGCGTGTCTCCAAATGCACTAATCAAGCAGCTTGGTATACTGTAATGCAACAAAAGAACCTTGCTTGGCGGTCAATACCAACCGCAACGTAAACAATTTGTACGTGAGTAAGTAAACTACGAAATCGTTTTAGCGAACGGGTTTTATAGGATCTCGATCCAGCTAATAACTTAGGGTTGCTTGAAAAATGGTTTATAGAGCCATATAAACTTCACGTCGTTCACACATTCGTGCACACGAATGCCAATATTGCGAAGCGCTATTAATTTGCAGATATAAACTAACCATAACTTTCTTATATTGCCTTCAGTCACGCCATGTCATATCGTAGCCTATAGCATAGTAACTTATGAATACCTACTATTCAAATCTTAAAAGAAGGCGTCACGTCACTAACTTATTCTTAATCTACAACATAGGCTGCTCAAGCGTTTCCTTAAAAAAATAATAAAACTAGACAGACAGTACAAAGAAGTCAATCATATGTGATTTAATTATATCCGACTAACATTGTTGTAAGCTAGCTAGTGTACGAAAAAAAAGAGAGGGCACGATTTAGTAAATTAGTACATGGTAACTAATATCGATCAACTATCAACTGATCGACCGCCTTTGACTAGCGCCGTGTCTTGGACAAGGACGACATAGTACCTAAATAAGGTTATAGCTATATAGAAGCTAGAACTGCGGCCAGAACTAAAATAATACGGCTATTACCACTACGTCTAATTTGCAATATATAGGTTTCGAGCCAGTCTGCATGTTATTAAAAATATAATACAGAAACATAAATAAACCAAAACTGAAATGAGCTTATGTCACAATTCACGTTAACCCAATACAGCTGTGCCACAGAACAAAGCTCTCTCTTCTGTGACTGTGCCAATACATTAGATTCTGCTTTACAGATAGGTACGTCTTTTGTGATGTAACTAAGGACTGAATTTCGATTACGTGTTTTGCGATATCGTATCTAAACTTTCTATAACTGTCTGTAAAATGCCAATCAGATATCTCACGTACAACGTACAAGATAAAAATATCCGAATTTCCTGCAAAAAAGCCAGGTACGGTACCTACCTATTCAATTAGCGAATAGAGAGAGCATGTAGGTGTAAGGTTAACCGTGCACCTTGATTAATTATACATCTCCCGAGATTCTAATTCCGCGAAACACACAAACCAGCCACACACGGGAGTGATACGAGAGTGCGAAGGAGCGGCGTGAAATAATGATGTAACGCGGCTAACCGACTCGACTCTCCGGTACGCCATACCGACCGCCACGTCTCATTGTAACTGCAAATGGGTTGTTTAAATTAAAGCAGCGTCACGTTTTTCATGAATCCATAAATTAAATGAACTTTTCAAACCGCGATCACAATCTTTGTAATCATGTCTGTAATTTAAATACAACCGATAATCGAGAGGTCGATGGGCGCGGTATATGTGTGTTGATTTAAATCTTTGAGATGCCTAGTCGATGTTCGAGATGATTTTACGATCGTATACGATCACATGAGGTACTTTACTTTCTGGGTTCCTTGGCATTTTAATTGAAGCAGACTGCGAGAGGTGCGACATATCGTACGGGCGGTTTTATACCTAAAAGTTAAACCGTAGAACGTTTTTATAAGTGCTTGTTACTGTAATAGATTTTTTGACACCAGATGGTGTTGGTATATCTACTGTCACGCCCTCAGATGAAAGATATTTTTGATCTGCGATCCCGCCGGTTCATCAGAGCTACCACAGCAGCTATAATAGACAATAAAACGCAATTCGGGTAGTCCAAATGTCAGGCACTAATTTATGTATTTTGATTATATATAACCATAACCTAACTCCATAGAAGTGTGTTCCTTCTCCTGTGAAATCATTACATTTACGAGTTAGGTAATTTACTTTCTGATCTGTTAGGCCTAATAAAAGACCTCCAATTTGTTTTTAAAATTAATACCCCAGATCTTTTGGATAATCTGAAGCGCTGTACAAATTTTATGTCATCCCAATGTTCAAAATGATAAGACGGTAAGACCTACCTCTAAAGACTCAAAGGACGTGCTGCTTCTATAATTTGAATAAAGTCATCGTTTTCCTAAGTCCTCAAAAGCATCATAGATCCATTTTGCGAATAAGTTAGGTTATAATTTTAAAACTTCAACACGTCACTTCAAACGAGAGGCATTATTCTCCAACAGTGCATTAATATATTTGGAATTGAAGAACTATATATAGGTTTAAGGGTCAGCCTAAAAACGTCCGCTTCCACCTTATTCTCCCCTATATTAAGCTATAATAGTGCTAAACCTATGCAATTAACTGCCAGCCAATCTAAAGTATCTTTCTTATTTACAGGTGACATCCTGAGCGGTGTATGCTACGTGGGACTATGGAACGTGGAGGCCATGCGAATATTTGTGCTCATCCCCCTGATTGTCTACTTGGTCTTCGGCACAATTTTCCTGACATCAGGCTTTGTCTCCCTCTTCCGGATACGCACGGTGATGAAGCACGATGGCACCAAAACCGACAAACTCGAGAAGCTCATGATCAGAATAGGTGTGTTCTCTGTCCTCTACACCCTGCCGGCACTCATCGTCATCTCCTGCCTCATCTACGAGCACACCTACTTCGACGAGTGGATGACCACGTGGAACCAGGATATGTGCGAGATATCCAAATATGCCATGCCGTGCCCTAGGGACGTCCAGTCAAAGAGCCACCCGCGGTTCGAAGTTTTCATGATCAAATACCTCATGACGATGATCGTGGGCATCACCTCCAGTGTGTGGATCTGGTCCGGGAAGACAGTGCACAGTTGGAAGGTCTTTTTCAATAGGATTAAGGGCAGGCACGTGGAGGCGTACGTTTGAGATCGGCTGTGCCTGAGATAGTGAACGATGTTTGACACTCCAAGCCGGAGGATATTGTGTATTTTTGTACATTTATTTATATTTTTATATTGTCGCTGTAGATTGTGTCCATAGTATTTATCTACCTCTAAGACCCGCCCAAATAATGAAATTGGTGGCTAAAACGCGGTTCAAGACCTACCAGATTGAAACTTCTTACACTGCCTACTGCCTTGAATGAAATGACTCGTCATTTATTTTTTGTGACAGGCGACAGTCATTTTCTATATGTAATTTCGTCATTTATGGTAATTTTCATTGCTTTACCTTCAATGTAGATATAAAGCATCAGACAAGTGATCAAAACATTAATAAATAAAGACCATACACTTTAAAAGCAAATTTACTTGAGTAATACTAAAAACAAAATATATAAATGACAAAACAAAAATAAACTTCATATTCTACTAGAAGGTGAACGGAGTGGTGGGATCACTGGTTTGAATCCCGTTTTGTGCTACATTTTTTATAATTTGGTAACCCT
Organism: Tetropium fuscum; assembly: GCA_964058915.1. Classification (NCBI taxonomy): domain Eukaryota; kingdom Metazoa; phylum Arthropoda; class Insecta; order Coleoptera; family Cerambycidae; genus Tetropium; species Tetropium fuscum. The sequence continues at coordinate 176,064 of CAXKVY010001073.1, forward strand.
ATACGTTATTTTTATCAGTATTATCTACTTCGTGAATATGGTGCATTGGTAATGATCCGTCACTTTCATGTAAAGGGTGTCCCATCGAGAGGTAGCCGATTATTTTTGTAATTATTTAGCCAATAAATAACATTTCTATGCTTCTCTGGCAGGAGCGGATTCTATGGACGAAGTTTTTCATTACTTCGCGGCATAGTTGTGATGGTATACCCCCAATAACTTCTCCAATGTTGTTTTTTAGCTGTTCAATCGTACCTGGATTATTAGCATACACCTTGACATAGCCCCACAAGAAAATTTTATGGTGTCAAGTCACAAGAGTGTTGTGGCCAATCGACTTCAGCTCTGTGAGAGATTATGCGCCCAGGAAAGTTGATATAAGATTCAGGATTTCGTTATAGTTTCATGTCAGATAACAGCTCAAAGTTAGTAAACTTAATATCTGATTGGTTGACATAAAACTACAATATGTAAGAAACACTAGTAACTAAGGAAATGCCTTTTGTTTCTAAGAGAGGTATTTCCTTAACTACAGATAACAATGCATAAAGAGTTGATGAAAGGCACTGAAAACCTCATGGCTGAATATCAGTTTGTTCCAAAACTCGCCATCAACTGCGATGTTCTAGAACACCCATTCACAAAAGTAACGGCGCTGTGCATGGTCCCGTGGCTTCAAGTCCTGCGTCAACTGAATTTTACACGCATGAAAATGAAGAAAGATATTTTGGCATAATTCTCTGCAATGTTGACTTTGATAGGTTTAATTATTGTTGGGAATTTTTATAACACACGGAGCCAGTTTCCTTGATTTTGGCCATAGTGTGTTGGCAGGCGCCTCACAACGGCCCATAATTGCACATAATTTTCGTGCAGTGCCCACAATTGAACAAATACGTTCGTAGTACGGTTTGACAATAAGTATGCGTTGCCGACCCGTGTAACACTCCATTTTATAATGTCATATTCTTTACGTAATAACTGGGAAGTATCGGCTTCCAAAACCTGCCGCAAGAGTAATGGCAGCAAGTTTAAATCGGCTACCTCTCGCTGGGACACACCATATAATTATAAAATTATGATTTTATTAGTAATGAAACATACTGAGATAATCTACCAATGCATTGCATCCTTTGAAGACATGATATTATCAGTTTTATGTGTATATCAGTATATTTTGACATTTCGTCTTATTTTAAATATTCTATAAAAACATGCTTCCGAAAAACAAGTCGCACAAGGAGAGCTGCAATGCTAGCACTAATAATTTTTGATAGAAGTTTAAGTAACTGTAAAATATCTGTATATATTGTAAATAAACATATACCTTAAGCTTTTGACTGATGTTATATTTTAAAGGGTGTAGTGTACACCTAAATCACTAGGTCGTTTCAGACCGGCTCAAAATAATATTTTCTATTGAAACCAAACTCTAAAAGTAATACTTAGGAATCTATAGAAACGTCCAGGCCTCGTTTAACCGTTGAGTGAGAAATTATAAACAAGCACAGCCACTTAAGGCGCAATGCGTGTCAATTCTGGATGGCAGCTCTTTGGTTCCGAAATATGTCAAGCTATTGATAATTATAACAATAGTTCTCGACAGACTGACATCTCGGATCCAGAAAATCCCTAGTATAATACACAGGGTGTAACATACCGGAAGGTCAAACATGAAGGAGTTTTTCTTAAGGCCTTAATTTCCAAGATACAATACGTTAAACCTGTAGATTGGACACGGATTTTGTCATAAGTGTTGCGCTCTTTTATAATTCCCCAGTCAAGGGTTAAAAAAATAGCTTGGCGTGTTTCTTTAAAGATTATTCAATGTGTGATGGAATTTTATAACACAACTATTAACGCTTTGCAAATTTTTATATTTGCTAGTCAATTAGAGTAAGAAACGGATAAGTGCAAATATTATCGCCTTTTTCATGAGATACATTAAAAATATCGTCCAATGAGCTTGTTGAATATAAATGTCTATAGTTAATGTTTCTACACAGACTTTGTATAAATAATATTAAATTTGACTTTTGAAATGTTTGTTTAGGCATAGTCTTTAATTATATTGTAAAAAAAAAGGTATATAATTATATTTCACTCATTGTAATATGTTTTGTATTCTACTTACATTTCGGAAATAAATGATTGTCATTTTTACTGGTGACTCTTTATTCTCAACACAAAATGATAGGAATTCCGGGAATCTACAACTGACAAGACACAGCAAAACCGCCAGTTTTGTGGATATGTCTGTGTGTACCATTTAGTGGGTGTGTTTATACGGTTTATGCAATGAGTGATGCAGTTAAATCTAATAGGCCACGTGCCCCAAAATTTCAAGCTTCCAAGACGCAGATCAGGCACGGGGCCAACTCGAACCTGAGTCTTCTGTTACCGTACCTCTCGTCACGATGTTTGAAATTATAAAACCCATCTTACATATCATATGGACACTCCAGTTCGTGTTCCATAATTAGTAAAAAATTCAGAACACACTCTTAAGACGAAAACTACATCAGTTCTTTAAGGAAAAGAATTATTTCTACATCTGCCGCGGAATGCGGAATCCGGGTTACAACAGACACATAAACATCCAGATCGTCTTCATATTCTAATATATCAATGTTATACATAAATTCTAACGCTATATTTTGATAAAAATTAAGCAAAACACGAAAAATTTATTTTAAGGTTATGTAATATTACATAGAATTACCAACAACTACAATGAATTTCCATTGTACCGAATTTCTATAGTTTATCGCTATTTCTCCAACATAAATATTTGAGGAATGTTCTTTAATCTATGGTCTCTGGTAATAGTGACGTAACCAGCGAGCAGAAACAATTTTACTCTATGACGTAGGAAAGCTAATAAGTTATGTTAGGTTATAAAACAACAAAACAAATTTGCATCATGCACAACAAAGCATGACAGACATATATCAGGATACAACGATACATGAAGGTCACAGTTTTCTATGCTGTGTTATGTTGATATGCTGTGCAGGCTCTGGTCATAGATCAGGGAGTATAGCTCTGGTGCAGCTTGCAAATACCAAATTACTGCACACGGCGCCGGCGGTAATGCACAATTTTAGTAGACTTTGTACCATACCTCAGTACGTTGAACCATAAAAATCGCAAAGTGAGACGTTCGAGTGGGGTTATAGGGTCCAGGGTTGGGTTTAATCGTTGATTGAATGGTTTAATCTAAATTCGTAATCATCGACGTTGCACATTTTTATCTATAGCGATTTTAATCCGAATATATTCCTGTATATATTTTCCGTACCCATTAAAAAGACATCAAACATGTTCACTAGAAGTATAATTGTTAGAAAAAGCAGCAGTTTATTCAAAACTTTTGAAATAAACATTCAAGGTTAGCTATAAGATTTTTTCCTGTTTGTTGTGAAATTTGTTTTGTTTCAGTCCGCAATAGCAGTTTTGTCTCGTCCAAAACAAAGCACTGTTACCCAAGGTTATTTAGAGATAACAGTAACAGTTCCTCAATTTTTGACAGCAGCAGTCACAACTTGCACAATTCATTAGTGTCCCAAATTCACCAAACAAGTTTTAACCGGATCGAAGCACCTAAGCAAAGTACTGGTGAGGAACCTGAAAAGGTTGTAGCAAAACTATCAAGAAAGGAAAAATTACAAAAAGCCGTTAAAGAATATGGTTCAACGATAATCGTGTTCCACGTTTCCATATCATTAATCTCCCTTGGGACATGCTACCTTTTAGTATCCTCGTAAGTCGTAACCATTTGATTTGTTTATATTTATTTATTGTAATGGGTTTCAGAGGTTTGGACGTTGCTGCAGTTTTTAAAGCCGTAGGACTTAAGGATAGTGATATTGCAAATAGCGTCGGTACTTTTGCAGTGGCTTATGCACTGCATAAGGTATTCGCTCCAGCACGAATAGGCATTACTTTGACAACTGTACCGTTTATTGTAAGTTACTTCAGAAAAATTGGATACCTTAAGAAATAAGTGAGATATTAACATTTAACTAAATAAGATTTATTATATTTTAATTTTTACATACGACTGAAATTAGGCCAAACAAAAGTTGACAAATGAGTTTTGTTATGAAATGCAGCGGGAATGTTGATTGTTATAAATTTTGAATTTTCTGGAATTTTTCGTCCCGTCACTTGTTATTATAAATAGTAATAAATATTTTATTAAGGGCAAGGGAAACATTATTTTATATTCTCTAGGTGTTTGTTATACTAAATAAAAGACAGAACATATACTTATGTTTTATTTTCACAAATTATACAAATATGGTTTTTAGAAAAATTGTCTTTGCGAGAGTCTAATTTCGCTTCCTGAATAAAATTGAATGTTTCAAGGTGAATACAAAAAAATTAGTAATAAAATTAAAAATAATACATTTATAATTTGCTACTATAAAATAGGTTAACGATTCGTCACAAGAATTTTATCACAGAATACACCTACATACTAAGGAAAATATCACTACTCATAGAGTTACAGTCAAACTTCGGTAACTCAAACCCTTGACTTGCCCATTAGTCAGTGGACAGTAAGAGGGCTGCAGGAAAGTAACCTGACCCCTAAAAGACCTGCAATTGGTCCAAAGCTTAGCCCAGCTCATCGTCAAGCACATCTGCATTTTTGGATGAAAATAGCTCCACAATACACAAAAGGTTGTACAATATTCGACCACTAACATTAATTTAATAAAATTTAACGTTAAAATCATGATGAAAATTTACGATTTGCCACAGGGTGTGCAATATGTTTAAAATCTAATAATCTAGTAACTTCTTAACAAAACAATTGCAGCAGCTGTGACAGATATTTCATATATTGCTGTCAAATGTGAAATTTATTGAATTTGATTCAAAGAGCCACTGGTTTTGTGACCTTAAGAGGGGCGTCAGGAACTGCTCTTAAAAACACGCCTTCAGTTCAGTATAATCATCTCAAAAACTAGTAATTTGTTACATGAATGCAAATGTGCGATGTGTAGGTAAGATATTGGGCTAGGAGGTGACATATTTTGTTTCGCAAATAATGCAATATTAACAGAGATATAAACATTTAAAAAACAATAACAAAGCAAAATCTTGTGTCACAGATCGCAACCAAAATTTGTCATCTCCTGCGCACAAGTACCTACAAACCATGGTTTAAATATGAGATTATTCTATACAGGATTATGAGAGATGATTAGAATAAATTGAAAATCATCGTTTCTCTGCAATGTCAAAGGGGTCGAATACGAGTCATTGAGCAAATACAAGCACCATTCACGCTCGGTTGACTTTTGACTATTGTGCCATAGATGGCGCTAGTGTCGTATACAAATAACATCTACAACTCGTATGTGACTCGCCCTGTAAAGTAATACCAATAAAAATACATTCAAGGATATTCTCGCCTTTCGCCATCTACCGACAAATAGTTAAACTTATACAGCTGTTGTGCTTCAGTCCGCTTTACGTTCACCCGGCGCTTCCTGGAGTTGGCCGTGCTAATAATAGCCAATTGGACATCGTTGCGCCATCTATAGAGTGTTACGACTTAAAATCTTTCCACGCTCTTCTTAACCAGCAATTTTTTTGCAAAATATACAGTAGACAAATGATATATTACAGTATACAATAACAAATGATATATATATATACAGTAGACAATGATATATTTTAACAAGGCTTCTTTATATTGGTTGGACTAAGTAAGTGATTGTTGTAGAAGTTTAGTGTGTATTAATTTGTTTATTGAGATTTTCTAGATTGAAGCCCCTATTGCATTATTCACATAAGAAAACTGCAGAAAAACTTATCATTTTCGTGAGTGTTAAAATAGTTTGAGGCACTAATTAACGAGATTAAAGTACTGATTAGAGAGCTAGAAGAATGTGAAATCAAAGGAAATATGCTAGTTTGATCAAATTTTAGCTTGTTTACGCAGTTATGCACGTTATCAGGTAAAATGAATTGAGTCCTGTACATAAACAGCAGAGGATCAACAACAATACAGAACCTTGGAGCACACTATATATATGGAGTTATCAAAGTTTGACTATAATATTTATCTTAAATAAATATTGTTTGCATAAGGCTTAGAGTAAATCCAGAATTAACTGGTCTTAGAAGATTTAAATTGTTATGTTGTGTATAATACTAATAAAAAATTAAGAGAAAATAGTACTTGGATAGAAAAATTATATAAATATATATGTACATATATTTAAGAACTTTATATATTTACCCCAATTCGTAATTTGAATTGTTTAAATATCTATGTAAATATAAATCTGGCCGCCCATATTCCAATTTCGTAGTACAATTTCATTGAATGTGACTGTAGTACAATTTTGTTGAAAATTGGATGGGAAAATACACGTCATGATCTTGTAGTATGAGTTTGCGTTCAAATGAAAATATACTTTTAGCAGCTCTTTCACTTTGCATAACCAGAAATAAAAAAAAAAGAAATGTAGGCGGTGGTTGCAGGTATTGATTACTGAAAAGTGAAAAGATATACAAACATACAGTCACTTTAATTCATTAGAAGAATTATGATTGCACCCGGACGATATCCTCCGACCCTGCCCTAGATTTGCTGGGATTTTTTTCCAATTTAAATTCCCTTTTGTACGATGTTCGAAAATTATTTATTGTCTTTTTTTACAAAATCTGCATGTATGTCTTCGTACGCCTCTTGAAACTTAAGAACCAAAATATCTCGCTCTGAGTCATTTTTCTATACGCTAGCAAATTGAGGATTTCTTCGTTCCTGCAATCATATTGCGCCGACTTGGTCGCCATGGAAAATACACGGTCAAATTGCGTCCAATTTTGGCGCAAGAAAATAAATATAATATAAATATTTTGCCATTCAATATCTAACATACACAATAAATAAACCAGACCTCAAAGAACCTTGTAATTTTCCTCAGAGCTTGGTTACTATGCTAGTTCCTCGGTACTCGTGGCTGTTGCCCAGCCAGCTGATAAAACCGATTACGATGTAGATGACGGCCACCACTACATGAAACCACCCGTACACGAAATACTGCTCTCGGGCCGGCATCCCGAAGCCCCTTACAAAGACAGCCGTCAAAATGGATTGAAAAGACACCGCAACGAAGGTGTTTATGCCAAATACCAAGCCGTAACTCTCGTCTTTAATGAACTTCGCTATCTCACTGCTGGCGATTGTGATCATAAAGTGGTACAACGCACCGAATGCTACGTAGCAAATGTAGCCCACCATGATATACTCGGTTTTAGATGCAAATAATAGGATAAAGCCTTGCATAAGTGAGCATCCTGTTAACATCAGTTCTCCTTTTGTTCTCCAATCAGCTTTCATAACACCCGCCAGCAGTGCACCTACGAATCCGATGATGGTTAAGATGGCCTCCACGGCTCCGTTGTAGATCGGCGTGTCCGGGTTCTGTACTATAGCCGTCCACAGAGGCTGCATGTATGTTTGCACCTGGATAAATCCGCATGTGGATAGGGCAAACCACAGGGACCATTTCAGTACATATTTGTTCGAGAAAGAGCTAGTGAAGTAGCTACCCATGAGGCGGAAAGCGTCGTTAACTTTCATGCCGAACGATAGAGATTTGGTCTCCGTTCGATGGAAGTATATGCTCTTGTCCACTGGTGGAAGCACCAAGCTCCACAATGTGGCTAGAATCATCGCTAAAAAATATATAAGAATTTTTTTTGACATTTTGCATACATTTTACTGAACTTGACATTTGCGCCTGACGACTAATTCGTTAAAGGATAGGTTATGTAATTTTTTTTGAAAGATCACTTCTCAAATGAGAAGTGATAGGGGAAAGGTGTCTTTTTTTAATTCTAATACTGTAACAATAGTCACCCCTTCTGTGTAAAATGTTCATAACAGGTCAGGTAAATTTGTAGATATTTTCATTTTTACCAATAATACCGCTATTGTCACCAGTTGCTTCAACACGGTTGATTTTCAAAAATGCAACTAGATTTGCGTCTATACTAATAATCGTCATAAGTCTAGTTCTCTTTTGGATTAAAAGAGCTTCAGAATAACAAAAGGTTGTACAATATTCGACCGTTAACATTCATTTAATAAAATTTATCATTAAAACATACTAAAAAACATAGCGTAATGCAATATAACGTGTACTTCTAGAGAAAACTAGATTTCTAATTCCCCGCGATCAGTATGAAAGATCTAAAAACAGCGATAAAATTGAAGCGGTCGAGTGCTGGGATCTCCCGTAGCCGACCGAATTGGTCTCCTCGTTTGTAAATTGGCTGTGGCGTCACGACTTTGAACCTGTTAGAAATGGTTCGCCCGCGCGCGGGACTATTAATTTATAACAAATTTATTATTGGGAATTAAGACGTCATATTTTGCATATCTTATTTTTCAGTATTGTAGAACATTCTTATGCAATAAAACAAATGGGAATGTGCCCCATTTACCACGGGGTCTGTGCAATATGTGTAAAATCAAATAATCTAGTAGCTTATTAACAAAACAATTGCAGCAGCTGGTGACACATATTTCATATTGCTGTCAAATGTGATATTTATTGAATTTGCTTCAGAGCCACTGCTTTCTGGCCTTTACCAGCGAAATGGTTTACAAAATACAGTAGACAAAATGATATATTTTAAAAAGCTTTCTTGTGTACTTGAAAAGTGTGTTAATTTATTGTGACTTTCTAGATTGGAGCCCCTATTGCATTATTCTCATAAGAAAACTGCAGTACAACTGTAAATTTTATGAAAGTGTTAAAATTAAATTAAGGAGATTAGAAGTACTGATTCTTAAAGAGAGCTGGAAGAATGTAAAATCAAAGGAAATATGCTATTTTGACCAAATTTTACCTTGTTTACGCAACGTTATGCATGTTATCAGGTAAAATGAATTATGGAATTTAATTCCGTACATAAACAGCAGAGGATCAACAACAATACAGAACCTTTGGACACATGTTATGACTTCATGTTAGATGCAGTTGTGGCATTAACATCATTAAAATTAGACAACAAAATAATGGGAAATATTTTTAAAATTTAAAAGAGTAAGTACATTCTTAATCATTAATAAAATCTTTACAATTGCTGATTTATTAGGATCAATAGGTCAATTAAACAAATATTACTAGCGCCACCTGTAATGTATTAAGGGAATTTTTATTATATGACATCATGTCAATTTAATTATAATGCAAACGGTATAAGTAGTTGTTTATGTAAAAAAATTGAATAAAAACATAGCACTAAAATGTGGGGTTTTTAGGCGTTATACCAACATTTACTATGGTTTTAAAACTAGAAATTTTTCCAAATTACGTTAAGAAAACGCCATAATTGCTTGCGAAAATACATTTCCATAAAATTCATTACAAAATATATGTATACAGCATGTCAAGTCAAGGCTAATACAATCAATAACAATAAGCATGCCTACTTAGAGAATGGTCTTGAACAACACTACAATCAAGCAGTGGTAGCTTCAAAAATATTTGATTTGACTGATTGATTTTATATGATTTTTGTAACCAATGCGAATCATTTAGTACCACAGGCGATTTTTCAAATTTGATGCCAAACGGCATGAAAAGAAACATTTGTGGGCTAAAGTTCTGAGTTGTTAGGCGCAACTGTTAGCTGTTACCTACCTGATAACGTAATGTAGTTCAGCTCCCGATAGTTTAGCACAGCGTACGAGACTAACAACTGGGCTAGTACTCCTGAAAACGCCCGGCCTGCCAATATGGCAGCTCTGGTGTGTGATGTGACTTTCTGGAAGTGCTGGGCGTCAACTTTCGCATATATATACGTGTAATATGCTACTTCCGTGGCACAAAACGTCCCGTAGAGCCCCTTAAATTACAAAAATATCGTATCTGCAACCTTCAATAGGGAAAATATAATAAGAAGGCAATATGTTTAATATTATTGCACCTATTTCATTGCATAAGTTTTACAGGAAGTGGAAAAATTGTTTTCTGTGCATATTTGTATTTTATATAACTACCATAAAAATTGGCACACAATAAGGTAATATAATCGTCATTAAGTGTAAAAAATGACTAACTAAATAATTACGATAATTAAAAGCAAACTGCAGGGAATGGAAAAAAAGAGGTTTTACAGCGTTTTAACTAGGGTAATAAGGATTTCTTTCATAAAAGTTTTATAGAAATGTCCTTGCTAAAACTAAACATGTGATAAATTGTTTTTACTGTTATACTTATAGATCTAAATTTTCCGTTAGGTAGTATATATCACTACATTTTTGGCTAAAAAATAATATAATAACAAATATTCTCAACTCTAGCTGCAAATAATAATCTTTATGACTTTATATATCTAAAATCAACCAACAATTTATTGACGTAGATAAAATACAATGTCTGAAGAATGAAAATTGATACTAATCTATTAATATTTATACAATGTAAAAGTTTAACATACTAATAATGTTACATAATTGTACTTCTTTGTTGTGTAAAAAGGTCAACAACACAAATATAAATTTATGTGTCATTTTCCTTCAATAGCATTTATTCAAAGATTATTTTGGTATTAGGATAAGCGATATTAAGATATACATGATTTTTATCTGCTTTACAAAAGTATAAATATTGTCTATTAGAAGGTGAAGGTCATTGATAAATCCCAATGTAGCCAGTTTATTTTTGTTTAATTGAATATGAAATTGAATTGTTTAATTAATTGAATAAATAGACATTAATATAGCATCATTTTTGTTCTGCTATTGTCATGTCATGGTCATATAAAATTATTACAGTAATTTTTTACTGTTTGGTTTTTTATATTTCATGATGTTATCAGTTCGTAGATGGCTTGTCACTGCTGTGCAATAAAATTGATAACAAGTACCTATTACATGAGAGTTTTGTATTATTCTAGTTGCTTATTTTGAGCCTCGGTATACCCAGCAACCACATGCAAAAATAGCATACTAAGTACTTATACGTATTTGTTTGAAAGCGGAACTACTTACTTTAATATCAGAATTCTTGAGTTTTGAGCATTTATAAAAGAAACAAAATAAAAAATTTAATCCATTGAACATATTTTGTACAACTACGAATTATTAAACAAAACAAAAATGAGAATTCTTTCTAATAATTGGTCATGCTCCCGTTTTGTTATAACCCCTTTCGCACGGTGTTGCATCGAATGAACTAATTGTCTCGCAAAATATTCATCTTGCGTCAACTCTTCCCATGTGCCTTCAAAAATGCTTCACAATTGGTCTGCATTGTGTGCACGAAAATGTCTCATATGTCATCCGGCCACATACATTTTCAAGTGGGTTCAAATCGGGGGAATGAGCAGGCCAGGGCAAAAGTTCAATGTTATTGTTTTAAAAGCACTATCTAACAATATTTGCCGTATGAATCGGAGAATTATCCTGGAATGAACTAATTGTCTCATAAAATCTTCATCTTGCGCCAACTCTTCCCATGTGTCTTCAACAATGCTTCACAATTATTCTGCATTGTGTGCACGAAAATTTATCATATGTCATCCGGCCCACATACATTTTCAATTGGATCCAAATCGGGGGAATGAGCAGGCCAGGGCAAAAGTTCAATGTAATTGTTTCAAAAGCACTATCTAACAATATATCTCTTCATACTGAGAATTCCGCGGCCTATAAATTCGAATATAACCATCATGGGTAGACTTTCCCAAAATTGTAACTCTCTATAAATGTAGTTCATAGCAAATAACACACGAGATTGTTTATTTTCTCTTCTGTAAGTGCTTCTTTGCAGCTACTCTACTTTCTAAATCTGAGGATTTTAGTCTTCTGCACGCTGTGGATCGGGAACCAGGAAACTGCGTATATCAACCTTTGCTTTCATCGCATTGTTAAAAGGGTTTTGCTAACCCTATACACCGTAGCGTTTCCTATATCCAAGTGTTCGGCAATCGCCCTTATGGACCAACCATCTTCAATTTTGCTTATAATTCGCATTTTCGTAAAATCATCAAATGGCGCGGCATTTTGACAAAGAAAAAATTTAAAATTAATTCATTGTGACGAATTAGTTTGCTGTTTCTATGGACACTGGACACCGCACATAAGTACAATTTACATTAGAAAATATAACGCGTATTCAATGCACAGCAGTGTACTTGGGCAAAAGACAGAAATTGTATTAACAAAAATAGCAATTTTAGAAAACATTCTATTTTTAAAATAAAAAATATGTAGGACCTACCTAATGTAAAATAAAAGCTATCAGGTAAATTTACTTAAGTATATTAGAATTCCCTTAAATGTGATAGTGACAGACACTGTTTCGATGGCTGAGACCGAGACACCAGCTTTGTTTGAGAACATATTCTTTGTTTGCTTGAAACTTGTTTGCTTAAAACAACATTCCACCTCAATACTCAGTTTAACAGACTGACTTCACTAAGCTATTAAATATCAGAATATTACCTGTATAATTTGCATATCGGACATACTCGTTGTCCATAGAAGCATGCTATATACTACGATACCAGAAGCGCCTAGCAAGGTGATCAACGGCTTGTACCTGCACAAGTCCGTTATTAAAAATATGAGGATCAAATGTGCCAAATAGCTGTACGTCCCCACTGGATACACTTGTTGGTTGACCTGCTCCTCCGTGAAGTTCATCCATCTTTTATCAATCATATACTCGAAAATAAAAGGTTCTGACGGCCTGATCTCTTTCAAAAACCCAAAAACACACAGCAAAAGGGACACTTTAAACCACTCTTGCATTGTTACGGCAAATTACGTAATTGAATTATAAAACTTGAAGTAAACTGTTATCGCTAAACGGAATCTTGTTATCTCGCAAAATTTTACACAACGCACCGTTTTATATTAATGCAATTTCGAAGCCGACTGCAGGACGCAGTGCAGGGAGCCCAGAGCTCATTTCAAATATTTAAAGGTTAAACTGCGCCGTTGCCACATCTGTAAACTGTTAAGTAAAGTTTATGGCACAGAAAATAGATACAAATTTTTCTATGGTTTATGGCGGATGGCAATACTATAACCGGTACCGGAAACAAGTGATTCCGAGTCGGTTTGGATTTGGATCCATGTACAATGCACAGTACCACAGACCAAGGATTGTATTACAGATTACAGTATACATGTATCGTGGATCCATGTGATCCATGACTGTTGTAACGACCACTATTGTTTCTTACGAGGTAAATTCCGGACCAATCTACCTCGATGCTCCCTACACGAGCATACCTGACTAACTGGCCTGGGGGCAGCACTCCCCTGGGTAATGATGTATAAATTACGAACACAGTGTTGTTGATGTAAATAATGAAATAATTTAATTCAATTGCGCTCTGAGTACCGAGGGATGCGCGTTCAAATTCCGCATCTTTTGCTATATTTTTTTACAATTTTAGATGACACAATTATATTTGTCTTGCCCTGAAACACAATTACTTGTCATGCGACGACTGACAGATAATAAAGATACGTGTACATGAATAAAGTGTCACAAGGAGGACCAGTTCATTTCCATTTCAGTTCAGAATTTTTTAAATATTACGTTACAGGAATATTGTCGCCCGACTGACCAAATAATAAAAATATGTAACCTACCTAAATATCATCACCTATTTTCTAAACTTTTCAATGTATAGTCTTATTTTGCATGTAATGTATACTTTCTTGCATTTTGTTTTGTACGACTTCTACTAAATTCTTTAATGTGGAATTTAATTCCGTATTAATTCTGGCATTCTTTAAAGACAATACACAAACAAATCTGCCTACAGTTAATCCTGCGTCTGCTGTGCACAGAAGAGAATATCTCTCTCTCTTCTGTGGCTGTGCTGTCCTGTTACGCTTCCGTGTCTGATCTGTGGAACAAGGAACACTTAACAGGAATAATTGAGGTTATGCGTTATGGTTTGTTTTTGGATAAATAATATTAATTACAAGATTTAGTTAAATGCCGCCGAAAAAGGGAGGCGCAAAACCTGGTAAAAGTGGAAAAGGCGATGATGCGGGAGATAAAGGTAAAGTACCGCTCTAGTTTTATCGCCATTTGTGTATTCTAACCTTAAATGTGTGGTTAGGCAGTAAGGAAAAGAAAGGGGGAGCAGCAGTTAAAGTAAGGCATATTTTATGTGAAAAGCAAAGCAAATGCCTAGAGGCAATGGAAAAGTTAAAAGCGGGACAAAAGTTTCCCGAGGTAGCTGCTGCGTATAGCGAAGATAAGGCACGATCTGGAGGCGACTTGGGTTGGATGACGAGAGGATCTATGGTAGGTCCGTTTCAAGAAGCAGCCTTCGCTTTGCCTGTTTCTACTGTTAGCAGCCCTGTTTATACAGATCCTCCAGTGAAAACGAAGTTTGGATACCACATTATCATGATTGAAGGTAAAAAATGATGTACAGTTTTTTGTATGTATTTTGTATTTAAGATGTAATCGTAAATATAAACATTTCTATGTACTTTACTAGTCATTTTATCCAAAAATATTGTAAAGTCATTTTCCCCAAGGTGATATTTTATAATGCATAAAATGTACACCAAAGAACTTTTGTACGTTTATTTACTTAAGTATATTACAGTTCTAACTAAAATAAATTAAGTTACGTTATAAGGCCATGTATGTAAGTGTATTCAGTCTACGTTAATCTTTGATCTTTAAATGGACAAGTTGGGGTTGGTGTAGCGGACGTATTTCAGGAGATCCTCGTTCTCTTCACAAGTCCACGGTTTCACGTGATGGCACGCCACATCGTGCCAGTTGACACCGTCATTGTAGAACTGGTTCAAGACGGCGAGGCAGTTTTCCGTTGCGCCTCCCTGTTGAGCTTCCCTGTTGTCCGGTTGGGGTTTACCGATACCGCCAGTCGGCGACCAGTCGTTCTGGTCCCGTTGAGTGGTGGGCGCTAGTTTCTGTAGAACCGCAGTCCAGAACCAGCCGTTGACTTGAACGGGTTGCAAGTCGGCCCGATCGCAGCCCTTGAAGTCGCAGAGGCGTCCAGAAGTCCAGATATACTTGACCTATAAGAAGTAGGTGATTTAAATTCAATCGCTTTAAACAACTATTTAAAGGTTGGAGTAGATTAATTGAATTAGAAAAATTAAATCATTTTCAACACCTAAAAGATGCCTTTCGTAACCTCTATTAAATATTTGTTTTGATTAATGTTTTTTCATTTCCGAAAATTTTAAAATCGTTCAAATTACGTGTAAAGGGAACTATGTAATAAAATATTACATAATAATTATGTTGCAATATATTGCAACTTCATGTTAAAAAATGTAACTTGTAAAAATACATTTTTGGAGAGCATTACTATTTTTTTTGGCACAAAGAGATATTTGAAAATAGAACTAAACAATTGGAAAAATCTAAATTTGAATACGAATATCGTATCAAAGTATATAACTTTTTAATATTCAAATGTAGTAGGTATTACACACAAATGGAAATGCCTGTGACAAGGTTGTGGAGGATTTTGCAATACTCCAAAGAGATATCTAATATTTTAATGTGTATTAGGTCAATGATACTCTAGCACATGGTGCATTTGTAAAGTTTTTATTTATGTATTCAGGATTTTGTAACACTTTTTTCTATCAAGTAAATAACAATTTATTATACGTTTTGCTGATTTTTCATTGCAATATTCAGGTAGATATAGTATTTTTCAATATCTGAAACCGATTTTGACAGACAGTAATGAGATTTTAACAAACGGTGTCAAATTTTGGAAAAAAAATGAAGCCCGGTCTTTAGTGTCATTTCATCTGACATTTTGTGATTTTATCAGATTTAATTTAGCATGTTTTCAATATTTTACCGTGTTTTGATCATTTTGTTGTGTTTCTTATGGTGTGTGTGACACCCATGGCTATGACCCATGGTTACACCCTTACACATTACAATACAAAACATCTGTTCATAGATTAATATTATTAATTTATATGGACATCTGTGAAAGTTTTTATCTTTAAATAAAGCAGAGACAACAAAGAGGCGCAAGTCCATCCGCAAAAGGGTTCGCTTTTATTGTATTTGTCTCGCTTGTCCCTCTTGCAGATGTCCCCGTAAGTTTATCTCTGTTCCACACTAGACAACTTGTACTGAGGTGGCGCTGCGCTCGCCCTAGAATCGAACACCCAACTGTCACTTGTCGTTCACGGCCCGCGCCATCTTCTTTACGTTTGTTTACTCGCCTTTTTATTTGAAATTGCGCAATTTTATGACTAGATTCGTGTCAATTTATTCGTTGTTCGCAATTAACGCAGTTAGTGTTTGTTTTGTGGCTACACTTGTTCCCAGCCTGAAAGTGCACGCGACTGCATTCCCGCTATGTTTTATGCCCGCGTAAGTTTTATGCCCGCGCCCGACTTTGGGTGTTTGTCGGCGGCCACAAAAAACCACAGTCCGCTCAGTTTCAGAGCGGCCACAAAGGACGCTGTTTCAGGCACGATAGGAGGACACGACAGCGTGCACTTTCAGGGTAAGGAGCGAGAAAAATAAATAATAGGAATCAAATGCTTGCCGCGCATTTTTAAATTCCATTCAATTACACCCGTGCCATCTACTCTTCATGTTCCCATACAGTGAACCAGAGCAATACTGCGAACTCGTAGGCTACACGCAGTGGCGCGTCTCTTTTGTTGTCTCTGAATAAAGATAAAAATAGTTGAGCCTGTGACCAACATAAAATAATTAAAATCCCTAAGGTGTTAATTGAGTGGTTTCCTAAACCAAGAGTATACTTAAGCTGAATTTATAGTTTCAATTTGCAATAACGTAAGACATAAGCTGTAAGCAATGTATGTCATCAGAGCATTTATAGTGTCTTTTCCGTAAGAGATTCTGAGATTACGTATGCGCACTAATCCCATATTTTCATTTTGTACTGTGAATAAACCGTACAAGTAAGGAAAATGTTGGATAACATCAGTTAATACAGCCTCTTCTGACATTTTTTAAAACTGAACCGCAAATTTAAAAAAACTTGCTTGTCACAACAATATTAATTATATTAATGTAGAATTTAGGTAGTTTGCATTCGCAGAAATCGTTTCTCGGTGACATAATTCTCTATGCCAGGGTTGCCAGATCGTGCGGCTCAATTTCCACAGTCGAAATAAATCCCTCAAATCCGGGACTTTTGGAAAAAATCCCCAAAAAATAATTTTTAATTTTCGTAGATTATAATTTATTTCTGGATTTTAATAAATTTTTTTGACTGAAATATTTTCCCAATATACCTATCTAAAATACCCCAAAATAAACTGTTACAAATAAATCTCCAAGATCTAGAAAATATTTATGGGAAATATAACTGACTTTGTCGAGGAAAATTTTCATTTTTCAAATGAAAGAAGAAGTAGAACTCCTAAGTATAAGCAACAGTAACAACAAGATTAAAAATATTCTTGAAATAATTAGTAAATTTTAGAATGTCACATGAAATCCCCTGATATTTCCCAAGTAAATATTTTCCCCAGAATAAATCCCCCAAGAAAAAATAACCCCAAAATATTCGCCAAAGAAAATAAAATCCCCTAATTTTTTGATGAAAATCTCCTAATCTGGCAACCCTGTTCTGTGCCACCAACAAGAAAATCTCGATATTCACACGATGTTTACCGATTCTTTCCCGAGTACACCCGATTCGGTAACGATATCGGTAAGAAATAAAAATAAACCAAATCTTATCGACTATAGCTTAGGGCTTAGTCTTACAGGGTACTATAAATCGTTCTTAGTATATCTTTGTGGTTATTTTTGTTACGGCTTATCGTTAAAGCTTCAGGATTATGTTATCGAAACTATAAATTAATATATCAGTGATGCCTTTTCTGTCTATGTACAGTATGTCCCTGGATTGGGTTTACAAGAGAAATGGGCCAAAAATAGAGATACGAAAAAAGGCTTTCTTGATAAAAGTTTTTGCTTGTTTAGAAAATACGAATCACCATGACGAACCTCAATTTTGTTGTATAGGGTGGGTGAAAAACACAAAAATGTTATTTTGCGTAAGAGCAAACATCCCTTATTTTGCAAGATACGAAAAAAAGGCATTCTTGATCAAAGTTTTGTTTGTTTAGAAAATACGAATCACCATGACGAACTTCAGTTTTGTTGTACAGGGTGGGTGAAAAACACAAAAATGTTATTTCGCGTAAGAACAAACATACCTTATTTTGCAAGATACGAAAAAAAGTCGTTCCTGATCAAAGTTTTTGCTTGTTTAGAAAATACGAATCACCATGACGAACTTCAAATTTGTTGTACACGGTGGGTGAAAAACACAAAAATGTTATTTTGCGTAAGAGCAAACATCCCTTATTTTGCAAGATACGAAAAAAAGGCATTCTTGATAAAAGTTTTTGCTTGTTCAGAAAATACGAATCACTATGATGAACTTCAGTTTTGTTGTACAGGGTGGATGAAAAACACAAAAATATTATTTTGCGTAAGAGCAAACATACCTCATTTGCAAGATACGAAAAAAAGGCATTCTTGATCAAAGTTTTGCTTGTTTAGAAAATACGAATCACCATGACGAACTTCAGTTTTGTTGTACAGGGTGGGTGAAAACCACAAAAATGTTATTTCGCGTAAGAACAAACATACCTTATTTTGCAAGATACGAAAAAAAGTCGTTCTTGATAAAAGTTTTTGCTTGTTTAGAAAATACGAATCACCATGACGAACTTCAATTTTGATGTACAGGGTGGGTGAAAACCACAAAAATGTTATTTCGCGTAAGAACAAACATACCTTATTTTGCAAGATACGAAAAAAAGTCGTTCTTGATCAAAGTTTTTGCTTGTTTAGAAAATACGAATCACCATGACGAACTTCAAATTTGTTGTACACGGTGGGTGAAAAACACAAAAATGTTATTTTGCGTAAGAGCAAACACCCCTTATTTTGCAAGATACGAAAAAAAGGCATTCTTGAACAAAGTTTTGCTTGTTTATAAAATACGAATCACCATGACGAACTTCAGTTTTGTTTTACAGGGTGGGTGAAAAACATAAAAATGTTATTTCTCGTAAGAACAAACATACCTTATTTTGCAAGATACGAAAAAAAGTCGTTCTTGATGAAAGTTTTTGCTTGTTTAGAAAATACGAATCACCATGACGAACTTCAAATTTGTTGTACACGGTGGGTGAAAAACACAAAAATGTTATTTTGCGTAAGAGCAAACATCCCTTATTTTGCAAGATACGGAAAAAAGGCATTCTTGATAAAAGTTTTTGCTTGTTCAGAAAATACGAATCACTATGATGAACTTCAGTTTTGTTGTACAGGGTGGATGAAAAACACAGAAATATTATTTTGTGTAAGAGCAAACATACCTCATTTTGCAAGATACGAAAAAAAGGCATTCTTGATAAAAGTTTTTCCTTGTTTAGAAAATACGAATCACCATGACGAACTTCAATTTTGTTGTACAGGGTGGGTAAAAAAAAAAAATGTTATTTTACGTAAGAGCAAACATACCTCATTTTGCAAGATACGAAAAAGGGCATTTTTGATAAAATATTTTGCTGGAAAACCAATAAGAGCCGCGTTATCAAAAATTTAATTTTTTATACAGGGAACAAAATACAAAACTAAAATGTGTCATTCAATTGTAATTTGATATCTTCATCATATTGCTTTGTTTCCTTTTTTAGCTTAATAATTGTTGTAATAAAAAAAAATAATACTTAAGTATTATTTAAGAATTACAATTGAATAACATATTTTAGTTAAATAAAATAAAATAATAAATTTAAATTATAAATTTAAATTATATAAAATAAATTTATATAAATTTATATTTTATGCAGGGAAGAAAATACAAAATTATTGATCACGTGATTTTTGTCTTATTCATTTTCCCAGCAAAAACTTTTAACAAGAATGTGTTTTTTTTGTATCTTGCAAAATAAGGTATGTTTAAGGTATAAGGTAAGGCATTTTTGTGTTTTTGAGCCACCATGTAGAACAAAATTGAAGTTCATCATGGTGCCTCGTACTTTATAAACAAGCAAAAGCTGCAAATTAATATCAAGTTTGTAAGATTACCGCTAGAGGGCGTTACAGCAACGTTAAATTAGAAAAATGAAATATCTCGTTAATTTGCTGTGATGAGGAATACTCAAAATATGTTCTTGGTAATGTTCGTAAAATTTTGAATAACTTGGGTCTTAAAATGTTTTTCATAGCTCTGAAAATTAAGTGGCGGGGGAAACATTTGTAAAGAAAAATGACATTTTCCCGGTTTGGCTTAACAGATTCAAACTAATTTGGTTTCATTAGAAAGAAATTTTTACTTTATCATTACTAGAATAGAATGTGAAAATTTAATAGTTGCCGCGGACGCGAGAGGGCGCTGTTTTAAATACAAACAAACTTTCCGTTTTTTCTTCGAAATTTCAAATGGAAACATGTGTTTATTCTCAAATAGTCATATAGATATTCAAAATTGCAAGAAACCAGTGAAAACCGCAACTGCATATCTTATTTCTAACCGGAGAAATTAATAAAAATATATTTTTACGGAAGAGAGCCCGCTAAGTCACCTGACCTTACCAGTCTGGATTTTTTTCTTTGGTGTAGGATGAAAGATGTAATGTTTCAAGAGCGTATGGATATGTAAAAATATATTTTTTTTGTTCAATTTTTCTGGTTAGAAATTAGATATCGAGTTGCGGTTTCCATCGGTTTCTTGTAATTTTTATTCTCTATATGTCTATGTGAGAATAAACATATGTTTCCGTTTGAAATTTCGGAGAAAAAACTAAAAGTTTGTATTTCAAACAGCGCCACCTAGCTTCCGCGGCGACAACTAAATTGGCACATTCTATCATAGCAATGATAAAGTAAAAAATTCTCTTTCCAATGAAATCAAATTCTCATATCAAATTTTGTTAAGCCAAACCGGGGTAATCGCCATTTTCTACACAAATGTTTACTGTCCCCCCACCACTTAATTTTCAGAGCTATGGAAAACATTTTATGACCAAAGTTAATAAAAATTTTACGAACATTACCAAGAACATATTTTCAGTATGCCTCATCATAGCAAATTAAGGAGATATTTCATTTTTTAATTCGATTTCTCAGGTCCACTTCTGTTTTTTAAGTAACGTTCTATGTCATACAGTTCTTCGATATGGCCAGCGTCCTCTGTTAATGACTTATCAGGTACAACAAAATGAGTTAGTCATGGTGATTCGTATTTTCTAAACAAGCAAAAACTTTCATCAAGAGTGCCCTTTTTTGGTATCTTTCTCGTTTTGGTCCATTTGTCCTCTTGTAATCTCAATCCGCGGACATACTGTATACATCATTTACGATGTATGTTACGCCAAAATTCATAGATATATTAATCAATAACATATATTAAAGTAGCAATAGTGTGACAGTTCGATGTTCATTTAGAAAAACAGTTTACCTTTTCATCGACAAGACGTCTCTTGATCCACTCGTTTTCGGCGCTTGTTTCCAAAGATATCAAGTCCATGCAACGTTTCCTACAGAAATTTCTGCCGTCCAGCCAGTCGTACTCCAGACTCTTTGTGGCGGGGTCTCTCCAGCTGAAAAAGTACCCCTTACCTGCAAAAGAAATTACTTTTTACAACGAGAGTTCAGCGTTTTATGATGCACATCTGCATGCCCATACGAACCATACGTTGTGATGTCATATTGGTTGCGTAATCAAGGAAGAATATGCAGAATATTCAGTTCACGAAGCATATAATATTGTAATTAAATGAAGAAATGGACATTTCGTTAAATTTGTATAAATTATTGGGAAAAAAATAATTACGATATGATCATTAATTCTTGTTTGGCTAGTAAACTTTAATATAGGCTTGTATTTATATAATGGATATTTATAACCAGGAAATGAACTATAAATACACATTGATGTTGAAAAAAGTGTCGTTATAAAGCGGACCTGGATGACGGCGTCAGTAATCTGGTGAATTATAATTAATGTCGGTGTAAAAGGTCGTGCTGTTGTTGCCCATCTGGCGGTCCTCCATGGGTTGAGGACCAGTTTTGGAGGTAGTCCACTTCCACTGTGCAGTAGCCCATAATTTTACAGTTTTACACAGATTTCTACATAATATATAAGCGATAATATGGACGTGATTTTTATGTCGTTAATTTATATATTACATCGCATCAGTTGAAGGATGCTATGAAACGTATTATTAGACATACAAATGGGTGTTCAAGGTTAAGCTTAATAAATATTTAAACTGTATACAGCAAGGTTAAGGCCAATTTAAGTAATTAGCAAAATGTCTAAATTGTTCGGTGATAGGTACAAACAAGGAGGCAGGATTCGACAGATATAAATCAACGATTTTAAGCAAGTGATTTTTAGTATTGAAAATACTTCTGGTCGCGTATATCGTCTTTAAGAAAACGTTCGTGAATGCGAGCGACCTCGACATGGCCACGGCCTCCTGGAGACGATCTAGCTGTGTTGTTATCTATGTATATGTTTGGGTTATATGGTTCATTCAGTTACAGAGAATGTTAGTATGAAAATATAAATCATATCGGCTGGCGTTAATGTTTATAAACATTTAGGGACTGTGTGTGACTGCGTCACACACAGTCAGCCGCCGTCGAGCCGCCGCCTGTCAGCATTCATTGCATCATTCCCGATCGTGAAAGCTGCCTGGGTCACTTGGCCGCTAGTGTTTCATACTTATTAATCTTATGAATATTAGTTTTAGCTTTAATATCAAAACTGTTCAAGTATAAGTAGTAATTCCGGTGATTTTACTTGCCCAAAAAATAGTAATGACGTCGACAAAAATCATATTTTTTATACGGGGTGGTCACAAATTACAAAATCTCTAAAAATGTTTAGTTTTCGGGGAAATGCTATTATTTATAAAAGTTTTTGCTTGCTTAAAGTAATGTCGACAAAAATTATGTTTATTATACGGGGGGGTCAAAAATTACAAAATCTTAAAATTCGATAAGAGTAAAGTTTGTATTTTTTGATCACCATGTATAAAATTTTGCATTGTCGAGAAAATGCTAATGTTTATAAAAGTTTTTACTTGCCCAAAAAATAGTAATGACGTCGAAAAAAATCATATTTTTTATACGGGGTGGTCACAAATTACAAAATCTCTAAAAATGTATAGTTTTCGGGGAAAACGCTATTATTTATAAAAGTTTTTGCTTACTTAAAGTAATATCGACAAAAATTATGTTTATTATACGGAGTGGTCAAAAATTACAAAAAGAAAATGTTATTATTTATAAAAGTTTTTACTTGCCCAAAAATAGTAATGACGTCGACAAAAATCATATTTTTATACGGGGTGGTCACAAATTACAAAATCTCTAAAAATGTTTAGTTTTCGGGGAAATGCTATTATTTATAAAAGTTTTTGCTTGCTTAAAGTAATGTCGACAAAAATTATGTTTATTATACGGGGGGGTCAAAAATTACAAAATCTTAAAATTCGATAAGAGTAAAGTTTGTATTTTTTGATCACCATGTATAAAATTTTGCATTGTCGAGAAAATGCTAATGTTTATAAAAGTTTTTACTTGCCCAAAAAATAGTAATGACGTCGAAAAAAATCATATTTTTTATACGGGGTGGTCACAAATTACAAAATCTCTAAAAATGTATAGTTTTCGGGGAAAACGCTATTATTTATAAAAGTTTTTGCTTACTTAAAGTAATATCGACAAAAATTATGTTTATTATACGGAGTGGTCAAAAATTACAAAAAGAAAATGTTATTATTTATAAATGTTTTTACTTGCCCAAAAAAATAGTAATGACGTCGACAAAAATCATATTTTTTATACGGGGTGGTCACAAATTACAAAATCTCAAAAAAATTTTGGTTTTCGGGAAAACGCTATTATTTATAAAAGTTTTTGCTTGCCTAAAGTAATGTCGACAAAAATTATGTTTATTATACGGGGTGGTCAAAAATTACAAAAAGAAAATGTTATTATTTATTAAAGTTTTTTCTTGCCCAAAAAATAGTAATGACGTCGACAAAAATCATATTTTTTGTACGGGGTGGTCACAAATTACAAAATCTCAAAAAATGTTTAGATTTCGGGAAAACGCTATTATTTATAAAAGTTTTTGCTTGCGTAAAGTAATGTCGACAAAAATTATGTTTATTATACGGGGTGGTCAAAAATTACAAAAAGAAAATGTTATTATTTATTAAAGTTTTTTCTTGCCCAAAAAATAGTAATGACGTCGACAAAAATCATATTTTTTGTACGGGGTGGTCACAAATTACAAAATCTCAAAAAATGTTTAGATTTCGGGAAAACGCTATTATTTATAAAAGTTTTTGCTTGCGTAAAGTAATGTCGACAAAAATTATGTTTATTATACGGGGTGGTCAAAAATTACAAAAAGAAAATGTTATTATTTATTAAAGTTTTTTCTTGCCCAAAAAATAGTAATGACGTCGACAAAAATCATATTTTTTGTACGGGGTGGTCACAAATTACAAAATCTCAAAAAATGTTTAGATTTCGGGAAAACGCTATTATTTATAAAAGTTTTTGCTTGCGTAAAGTAATGTCGACAAAAATTATGTTTATTATACGGGGTGGTCAAAAATTACAAAAAGAAAATGTTATTATTTATTAAAGTTTTTTCTTGCCCAAAAAATAGTAATGACGTCGACAAAAATCATATTTTTTGTACGGGGTGGTCACAAATTACAAAATCTCAAAAAATGTTTAGATTTCGGGAAAACGCTATTATTTATAAAAGTTTTTGCTTGCGTAAAGTAATGTCGACAAAAATTATGTTTATTATACGGGGTGGTCAAAAATTACAAAAAGAAAATGTTATTATTTATTAAAGTTTTTTCTTGCCCAAAAAATAGTAATGACGTCGACAAAAATCATATTTTTTGTACGGGGTGGTCACAAATTACAAAATCTCAAAAAATGTTTAGATTTCGGGAAAACGCTATTATTTATAAAAGTTTTTGCTTGCGTAAAGTAATGTCGACAAAAATTATGTTTATTATACGGGGTGGTCAAAAATTACAAAAAGAAAATGTTATTATTTATTAAAGTTTTTTCTTGCCCAAAAAATAGTAATGACGTCGACAAAAATCATATTTTTTGTACGGGGTGGTCACAAATTACAAAATCTCAAAAAATGTTTAGATTTCGGGAAAACGCTATTATTTATAAAAGTTTTTGCTTGCGTAAAGTAATGTCGACAAAAATTATGTTTATTATACCGGGTGGTCAAAATTGCAAAATCTTAAAATTCCGTAAGAGTAAAGTTTGTACTTTATGATTACCACGTATGACCACGACCAACTAATGATGAACCACAACACAATTGTATTGTTTGTACGTAAAATAGACAATATCACAATAAGTATTCACAAATAAAAAAACATTTTTTTAATACCTAATGATTTTTTAAAAAAAAATCGTCGATTTTGATGTTTTTGGTTATGCAAAAATTATCGTCGACAAAAATTATGTTTTTTATACGGAGTGGTCCAAAATTACAAAAAGAAAATGTTATTATTTATAAAAGTTTTTACTTGCCCAAAAATAGTAATGACGTCGACAAAAATCATATTTTTATACGGGGTGGTCACAAATTACAAAATCTCAAAAAAAATTTAGTTTTCGGGAAAACGCTATTATTTATTATTTATTAAGTTTTTGCTTGCCTAATGTCTACATTACATGTCTACAATGTAATGTCTACAAAAATTATGTTTATTATACGGAGTGGTCAAAAATTACAAAATCTTAATATTTGGTAAGAGTAAAGTTTGTACTTTTTGATCACCACGTATAAAAAACTAATGATGATTTTGCTACAATTATGTTTTTATACGGGGTGATCACAAAGTTTACTCTTATCAAATTTTAAGATATTGTAATTCTTAACCACCCTGTATATACAACACAATTTTTGACAAAGCCATCACTATTTTTAGGCAAACAAAAACTTTTTTTAAGAATAGCATTCATTCAAAAACAAAAAAAATGGGTATTTTTTTTATCGAAAATATGGATATTTAGCATTAACGTGTGTGACTGAGTTTCACACACGTTAATGCTAAATATCCATATTTTCGATAAAAAAATACCCATTTTTTTTTTGTTTTTGAATGAATACAATACAATACTACAATATTACAATACAATATTACTGGTTCTACAATATTACTGTGCCCTCCAGATTTTTTTGTAAAAAAAAATCTCGACTTCTCATGATTTTATGAAGTTATGTTTTTTTTTAATTACGGGAAAAAATGCCAGTAATTGATTCCCGTAGCTGCCATTTCCACCAAATAAAAATTGAGTTATTTAAAAAAAATGTCAAAAAATGCAATGTTTTCAAATTCATTTTCTGACCCTTGAAAAAAAATTCGTTACAACTGTTTTATAGGATAATAGCTCAACTCTTCGTAACAAAATGCTCAACGCTTACTCGATGCTCAAGAGCTCAAGCATAAGTCCCCGAGAAGATATAGCGAACGTAGCAGAGAATCTTTTTCTCGAAAAATCGATATATCTGGATAAATAATCAATATTTTTAAATTTTTAAAAAAAGGTTTTTTTAGCTTGCTCTACAAGGCTTGCTATTAGCTATACTTGTCCCAAGGAACATGTATGGGCACGTTATAGTTTAGTTCTAAGTTCTAGAGAACCCGATTTTTAGCGGTATTTTCGATATAACTCGAAAAGTACGAAAAATATCGAAAATTATTATAGAAGCATTTTGATATATTTTTTTGAATTTTTTTGATATAACTGAGAATTTTGTGTCAAGTTCGTCATTAAAATTTTATTTCCTATAAGCCTATATTTTTTTTATCCAAGTAATAATTTCTGCTAATTTAACATTAGGCCGTGATAGAATGCTTGGACTACAGGTCTGATTAAATAAATCAATGTGTCAAAACACTCAAAAGAGACACTCAAAAAAAGAAAATACAATGTTTTTATTGTTTGCACGTAAAAATAGACAATATCACAATATTCACAAATAAAAAAACGTATTTTTTTTAATACCTAACGATTTTTTTTTAATAAAAATTGTTGACTGATTTTTTTAATCATAATTTATTCGAACCCGCAAGGAGGTATATTTTCTTGCTAAGACAAAATCAAAACATAAACTTCCGTCACTTCCGATGTTTTTTTATTTACTACTTATAAATGGCAGACGATATACTAACAGCTGAGAGCCACCAATGGCGAATAGCCATCAACCGAAATCATAAAATGGTTATGCGAAAAAGAGTTTTGTCGTTGCTAGATGCTCCTATACGTTTAGGTAACGAATGTTTCTAACGGCTATACCACAAAACAGTTAACATATTCTAAACAAACTATTCAAAACAAGTTTTAAATTTTATGCTAATCGTCCGATTCTGGCTATATTTATAATGCAAATTATACACAAAAAGTTTTCGATATATCCATTATCGTAACTCGTGACAGCATCGTCAGAATTAAATGTCCCAACATATAAAGACTCACCGTCAGGCGTCCTTTCATGGATGACGCGTTGGGCGCATAGGGCAGGAACTGGAGGTTCGAGAATCCTTCCGTTCGGGAATTGAGCGACAGCAATTCCCAGAAGGGCAGCGAATATCAGGAAATCTTTCATGGTGAATCTGAAAAGAAAATAGAATTATCGATCAAAATCAAGCATTAATATTAGACGCAGGTACTTCATTATTTGCAATGTTCCTTGAAAGTGACATCTGTGTAAGTACAAGCAAACTACGTAATTAACCTTACACGAGTGCCAAGGTGATATTAAATATTTTGTATTTATTTATTTAAAGGAATATCGAGTTACTGTTAGGAGAAAAAAGAAATGACAGAGTGTAATAAATAAACATAAATAGTTAATTGTGTAAAATTAAAGTCGAAGTCGTATTTAGTTTAATCAAATTAGGTCAAAAATTACGTTAAATAGAAACATAACTGAAACCGAAATCGAAAAAAACATGGTGTTGTTCCAATTTGAACATCAATAAATTTAAAAATACATATTTCTTGTTTTAAACATATATTTATATACTTTAATCTTTTGTATGTGTAAATCGGGCTTAATGATTGTCAGTGATCATCTATCAAGAAGTATAAAAAGGAATAGCGTGCTTAATCTCCATAAACCAATGTAAGCAAATTGAAAGGAGAGACAGAAAACGTAAGAATTCGTCAGAGTGACGTCATCGGTTTGGTAAAAAAATTACTGCCGGTTCTACAGTGCGTTAGAAAAGTGACGGATAAATTCAATATTTCTTAAGACTGGCGTTTCTATCTAAAATCCTCGGACACGTCGATTTTTATTTTTAATTCCGCTTATTTTGATGTAATATACAATAAGATGGCGCGATGTTCTGGGTGTGACGCCCTCGATAATTTTTTTAAATGGCAACAATATATTTTTCCGGTAGGTTCTTGTAGACGAACCCTTTATGAATTCGGCAATATAACCCACTTTATATTTATTTTGAGAAACTGACGTTAAAAATTGTATCATCACAAATCTACGAGTACCTACACAAAAATACCATACTGTTGCATTAAAAATAACAAATGAAACAAGTGTGCTATGGCTCGCTTGAAACAAAACACAAGGTGACGGTAAATAATGTTGTGACTGTCAAAAGTGTTGTTAATCATTAGAAGCAAAGATGTTATCCGAAAAAGAATGAATAGAAATATTAATATAAAAGAGTTTGTGATATGTTCAATTCGAAATATGAAGGTAAGAACGTCAGTCAGTCAACAGTAAGCAGGATTGAAGAGAAGTATAGAGAGCATGACACTGTCAGAGATCTTCAGAGAAGGGGACGTACCAGAGTTGTTATGATGAAAATAGTTTAAATGTTTTGTTGTGGGTCCATGAAAATCGGCATTCGACGACGCGAGGAATTGCAGGTGAATATGGAATTGCAAGTTTTTTAGTTCACATAACCCTGAAGATCAACACTATAATCCGTATTAAGTTAAATTAATACATGAGTTAAACGAGGATGATCCAGATCGACGTGGTCAATTAATTAAAATACGAAAAATACCCCCTTTTTATAATTAATCGTTTTTCATTATTTAATTTAAACAAAAAAATACCTTCGAAGCGTTATTAGTTCTATAATAATTCCTCACAAACGCTTTTGGATCATTACATTTCATTTCATAAGACGACCACGGCTACGGAATTTTGAACAAGCAATAATTGACGATCTGTGATGACATCACCTAAAGTGTGTTTTATATTATGTTGATAATGAATATGGGCGACGCGTAACCAGAGAAAGTAGGCTGTAAGTAAAAACAATTGCGGAGAATACCTGCATAATAATAATATGACATGACAAGACAGTAAGAAGAAAATATTGCTAGCTATTTGTTTATTTGGGCTAAAGATGGAAATGCTCATCCAAGATAGTGGTGAGTTTGCTGATGTCACATTTAATTTAAATACCCTAGCTGATGTTCATAATATAGTGTTAAAGTAACCAAAAGCTCGCAAAAAATTTTATCTGAGATATTTCCTCAGTAACTAAGTCGATGGATTAAATACATCATTTCGCTAATAACTCGTTAACCGTTGAAGATATCAAAAAAATTGGTTGTATAAAAAAGAAAGTATGACTAATTTTCTAAAAAAAAGTGGCCTTGTATTTTTTTCTATATGCCATAGTTTTCGAAAAAATCGATATTGAAGACATAAGAAAAGTTTCCTTCTTCGAAAATGCGTTATATAATCGTTAACATCTTTGCCAATTGTCGACGTATCTAAGAAAATAAGGAAGCAAATGAAAGATATTTCTACTACCTTCAATTTTTTACCATAGAAAATTATAAAAGTAACTAGATTTCTAGGGTTTTTGAAGTTGTGTTAGTAAAAATTGATTCGTTCAGATTTGTTCAAGCCAATTGTTAACATATAAAAAATAGAATCAGATATTAAACAGATTCATTTGAAAACATTTATATTTAAAAAATAATACAAGCCCCTATATTTTTTATAATGTTGCAGTAATAATCGATTTTTTTAAAAGATTTTTGCCAATCGGCCTTTTGACTAGATTCTTAAATCACAAAACAAATTTAATATATTTATTTGAGAGCTAACTGATAGATATTCACATCGTACAACTTCGAATATAGATCTCACAGTGTTTAATAAAAAAATAAATATTTATTATAGCAATTTGAATACTCATTTGACCTTGAGACTGAGTGACGTCACACAGCCTGGATTTAAGTTGGCAGCATTATTTGTCAGAAGTCTAAATAACCCGGCCCACAGCTGTCGTTGTTTACGTTTAGTTTTGTGGTTATGTTTTCTGCGTTCTCCACGAATTGTGTTTTGCTTTGTTTCTGTACATTATCGTAAGAAAATGGCGCCAGGATTTTCTGAATGAAGTGCAGGAAATCTGCCGGAAGTTGATTTTAGTATGATGGATGCGTTTTACATGTCAAATTTTGTGTCAAAGTGTCAACAACAACAAAGTCAATTTCAACGTTCGCTGTCAAAAAGCGGGCAACCAACTTTGGAATATACTACTAATACACCGTTGTGTCATGTTCAAGGCCGTGGCCGCTGTGACGTCATTAAGGATGGATACGTTACGTCACGTATAAGCGCGCGCTTTATATCTGCACTTTTGAATTCTTTTTTTCGATGGAAAAAAAGTTTTTTCGTGCTCCAAAAAGAAAATAAAAATACGGGGGGATTTTTTTATAAAACACTATCACATAAAGCAATAAAAAAATTCGGTGAGAGGCCCATTGTTGAGATGTTATAGAAAATGGAATCAAATGAAAGATTTAATAACTTTACATCATGCAACATTGTCAGTCATTTTGTCAAATATAACAAAATGAGACAGTTAAGCAATGAGTTTTGATCTGAGGTTATTTACAAATTAATATATATATAATTATATATTGCAATATTTTATATACACTGGTGGACAAAATTAACGCCCAACTTTGGAATACATTATTTTTTGCACCCGTCGCCTAATTTAGATCATCTTTTTTTTTAAATTGTAGGAAATTTTGTAGTGAATTCACTGAACTTTTTAAATTTGTTTATTCAAAAAATTACGTACATACATACAGGCTGTACCAATGACGATAGTTTTTTTCTCAAACATTGAAACACTATACATATCACACAAATATCAGACACAGATACTGTAAACCATAATTGATTATTGCATAGCCTAATGCTTTCTTAACATTTCTTTTTTTTATTCGCTGTGATCTCCATTTTTAATGAAAATATAGAGACTTTAAAATAATCATGTTTTCAAGTTTATCAAAGCTTTGGCCTCTAGTAAAAAATTTGGTAGAAAATTAAAAGTAGGCTTAGACTGAAAACAATGAAAATTAATAAGTTGTCAAAACGTTGATATACAGAATTTATGTTTTGATTATGGAACAAGGTAGAAAAAATCTTAATCATGATGATGTATTAAAGAAGTGACATTAATAAATGAAGGGTTGAGTATGCGGGTAGTAGCCGATAGAGTAGGAGTTTCTGTTTCAACCATATCATGAGTCGTACAGCGGTTTCGAGAAACACAGAGTTACGACAGGCGGCGAGGACCAGGAAGACCTCGTGTTACGACAGCGATTTAAAATCGTTTTATTAAAGTTCGCGCTCTGCAAGAACGATTTGTTACCAGCACAAACCTTCAGGCACAGCTAAGTGCCGTCCATGATGTTGAAGTTAGTGCTAAGACAGTAATAATAATAAGAAGAAGAAGACTAAGATATAATTTAAAGAAGATTCTACAACTTTCTCAAAATATTGTAGATGTCTTATTAAATATTAACTTTATTAACTTATTTGGTTGTTAATTATAGTAGTATATTTCGATTTTCAATTTTTTTGTTTATCAATGTAACATGGAATCTTACGTTTTTCGAGTAATTAAACTGTAAATTTTAATAAATAGCTCAAAATTGTAAATAATGATTTAAAAAAAAATTCGGATTCGAGTTTTTTTCGTTTCTTTGCATTTTCTGAGAACATCTACCATAGTAATGTATATTTTCTTTACACCATCAGAAAGTAGAGACTTCTGCGAACAAAAAGCCTACCAACTATTTTAAAAAAGCAGATATTTTGGCGCACGAATTTTCGATTGAAAATTAGGGTGCTTTTTCGATATTAAGTCAAAATAAGGTGAAAAAATAAATATTTTAAATCAAAAAAATTACAGTGTGATAGGGACATAAAAAGGTAAGTTTTCACCAAATTTAAAAAAAAAAAATTGTAAAAAATAAAAAACCAAAAACTTGGTTATTTGAATTTTTCACATAAATTTTGAGGTTATGTGAAAAAAGTGTAAATACAAAAGTTGTAGATCTTTTTATTATCTACAACTTTGCCATTTAACTTCTTTCCATAGGACTTGTACTTTTGCCGGAAATCGAGATAAACCGTTTTTTACCCTTAAAAACTCACCCCCTTCCACTTCCCGATCTCAGATCGCCCGTAAATTATTTTTCGTTTCCTTTTTGTTATACTTTTCCTTTTCCAATGGGTTTCATTCAACTATTATTTTTTTTCACTTTTTACCATTTTCAAGCAGACCAGTTAATTTATTAATATGACATAATGTTCAGAGTTAAATTATTTTGCCGTATAAATTGACTAATTATGAGACGATTATGATTCAAAGTCACGATCAAAGTAGAAAAATATGCCGTGCACTTTTGGGAGGCGGCGACTGTACAGGGTTAAGTCTCTTAAGATTGGCACCCCTCTCACTTACTTATATCACTTATCCTTTGCCGATTTAACTCATTCAAAAAAGGAGTGGACGCGGTTTTTGATGAATTTTAATAATCTGAGCTCGGATATTAAAAATCTCGTAAGATATACAGGGTGGAAAATAAAACATGATTTTTTCAAATGGAACACCCCGTATATTTTTATACCAAAATAATGTTCTTAATTTTCTGAATAAAAAAATATCTAATTGTTATATAATCACTCCACCTGTTCGTGAGATATTACTAAAAACTTATCACATTACGGGTGTCAATTATAAAACAAAAAACATCAAGATACCTCTGGAAACAATGCCATTTATTGAGATAATAAATAAATAATATATAGGTGACAATAACAGTAACGAGTAATAACAATAAACAACATAAGCCTAATAAAAACAAATAAAAGTCAATATTAATACAGTAACACAATAGAGTAAGATAATTTTATTTATTTACACGTAACGTAATTAAATATTTTCCACGTAACCACCACCATTCTGAATACACATTTGGCATCGCTTTATAAAATTGCTTCTCACCCTTTCAAATATATCACCATTTTGGTTTAATTCCTCAATTTTTACACGTATGCATTCTTTTAACTCATTCATATTACTAAAAACCCGAGTTTCGTATATATCTTGTTTTATCGTACCCCAGAGAAAAAAATCCATAGGTGTTAAGTCCGGACTTTTAGCGGGCCAATGTATAACACCGTGCCTTCCTATCCAAATAGGATATTTTCTGTTTAGGTATTCGGTGACGTTCCTTGCAGAGTGTGCTGGTGCTCCATCCTACTGCCAAATAACAGATCTGTTGTCCACTAAATTAATATTATCTAAATAATTTTCAACTGGATGTTGAAGAATATCCACATAACGTTGTGCATTTAAGGGCCCATTTATAAATACAGGACCTACAATAGCATCCTTGTGGATGCCACACCATACGTTTACAGTTTGGTATCCTTGTTTTTTTAATTTTTTTTACAGTATGTGGATTTTCCGCTGCCCAGTAATGTGCATTTTTTCTGTTAAAAATTCCCGCAGTAGAAAAACTGCTTTCGTCAGTCCAAAAGACATGACTTAGAAACTCATCATCTTCCTCTATTCTATCAAGTATGTCTCTGCAGAAAGTTAACCTGTCTTGAAGGTTGTTGTCGTCTAAACATTGAACGGGCAAAATGGTTTAAAATTATGGCGATGTAATATTTTTATCACACTTCTTTGTGATATATCCAATTCTATTGCTGCGGCATAGGATGATTTGGATGGATTTTCAGCAAAATATAATAACGCGTTGAGTTCTGTGTCTTCTCCTGTTTTTGTTCTTCGCCTTTCCCTTTTCTTGTCTCTCAGAGATTCGGTATTCCTAAACTTTGCATAAATGTTTTTAAAACTATTTTTGGAAGGAGGTAGCCTTTCTCGAAATAACCTAACATACTCCCTCCGAGCAAGAGACTTATTCTTGTTGCACTGAATATAAATTTCAAGTAACTATTTTCGCTCTTCCAATGAATATACCATTTTCAAAATAACTTGCTTCTTTACGAACACTACGTATTTTTTACGCTAATATCTAAGAGAATGAACTACTATCTCACAAAAAACTGGATGACATCTGTCAACAAATAAACAATGCAAATATGCATTGTTTCCAGAGGTATCTTGATGTTCTTATTTTACAATTGACACCCGTAATGTGATAAGTTTTTAGTAATATCTCACGAACAGGTGGCGTGATTATATAACAATTACACATTTTTGGATTCAGAAAATTAAGGACATTATTTTGGTCTAAAAATATACGGGGTGTTCCATTTAAAAAAATCATGTTTTATTTTCCACCCTGTATATTTTATGAGATTTTTAATATCTGTTCTCAGATTATAAAAATTCATCAAAAACCGTGTCTACTCCTTTTTTGAATGAGTTAAATCGGCAAAGGATAAGTGAGATAAGGGGGGTGTCAATCTTAAGAGACTTACCCGGTACAACCCCTTAACTAACTGTTACTGAAGAAATATCTCAGATGACATTTATTGCGATGAAAATTTTTATAATCACTTAAATAGTGCAGATTTATATTTAATCTCATAAAAACCCTTCGAAATTTTCATTTTTGTAACCGTTGGGGGAGAAGGATCATTAATAGTTTGACATGTTTTAAATTTTATTTAAAAACTAACGTATTTTTTTAATTGGCGCTCATTTTAAATATCTACAAAAAAAATCAAATAATTTAGGAAAAAAATGTATTTTTTTTAGTTTTATATTTTACATCAAAAATTTTTTTCAGAGACATATTAGACATATTAAGACATATTAGACATACATCGTTAGACATATTAAAATATACATCCAAACATTCAGTTGTATTTAATTGTTTATAGAACACCACTGTTCCACAACATTCAGTTTAATTTATGGGAAATAATTCCTTTTACATTATTTAATTAAAATTCATTAACAATTTGATTTAAAAATAAGTGAAACATAATAAATTAGAAAAAAAATGTGCAAATACCATACTTATAGGGCGCTTTTAATGTTTAGCGTTGCTGATTCAATATTTTCTAACAATTCTGTTAATTATGTTTGATTGTTAATTATTTAATTACCTAATAATATTAGTCTATATTTACCCCACCTGCCCCTATTAATTTACAGATATAATATATTTACGAACTGTTGATTTAATTGTATTTATTCCTTTGTCAACACTAATTTAAACACTAATTTAAAATGCCAAAATTTTCCAAAAATATAAAAGTGGTTATTTATTTTGTCGATTAAAAAAATATGTTAAGTACTTCTTACATAATTCAATAAAAGGTAAAACTCACATGCAAGAAAACCAATGTGGTACCAGCTACAGGGAATCCCACGAAAACTATCAACTAATGCAACTTACCCGTTGAACTATGATGAGAAACTGACGTCCAAGTAAACATCTACCGTATATATAGAAAGGTGGGGTTAGATACAGAAAAATACTACTTGTAATTACCCACGGTAGAGTCTTCCTCACCTTGACCCCTCAATCCTTGGGCTAGTGCTGCCGAAGAATTCCAAGTATGAGGTATGAGTGAAAGCTGGTAGTGTTATCGTTATCAGTACGGCCAGGGCGAGGCGTTCTTCTCGATAAGGATTTACGTTGAGGGGTTGTTTCGGGAAATATTCGGTTGGCAAAAATCCTTTGTGGGGCACTTTCTCCAATGGAGCCAGGCTAGAGCGTTTAGTTTCTAGTATTTACATTTAACGCGTGTTGTTATAGCCGTGCGTAGAATTATAACGTTAACCACTTTCTTTGACCTTACCATTGCTAGAGTACACGGTTTCGGTTTCATCTGTATTTTAGTTTCCTCTCCAGAGTAATCACCTGTAGGTAGCAGGCCTTTTGTGGTCCCGCTAGAAACCGACTGTTTTCCATGGCCCACTCGTTTATAGCGTCAATCATCTTTAGTACTAGGCTATTGATTATGTCTTGAAAAACAGGGCAATAAGAAACGGGTTTTTATTGCAGGAATCGATCAATTGGTTATAAACGAAGAAAAAACCGCGGAGTGCTATTAAATTAGAGGGTGGAATATGAAGATAGGGGTGAAAAACCACCCCTTTTGGTTTTTTCAATATATCTCGTAAACAAAGGAAAATTTCGATATCTCTTATGAATTTTTCTGTGGAGAATCAAATTTCCCATCGGAATAGCATTTTCTGAATATTAAAAAAATATTTTTTCGTGCCGAAACAGTCGAAACAAACAACAAAATGCAAAAATTTCGATTTTTTGATTTTTCGCCTGTATTTTTTATTTGGGCTTAGATAGGTATAGGCATTACTTCAGATAAATAAAAGTAGATTAAATTTCCTTTAAAATGGTGGGCGGAAAAATTTTTTTAAATGAAAATTGACCGAGATATGGCCATTTGAACTTGGCTTTTTTTTTGCATTTCATCCCTCTTGTACGAATGGGTACTGTTTTCGTTCGCATTTTATTGTTTTACTCAATTAAAAAACTTTTTTTACGTTTATTATTTAGTAATACATGACAATTACAACAAATGTTTGGAATAATGTTTGGAACAATGGTGCTACTACATTCCAACGATAATATTTTCAAACTGCATATCGATATCATCATCTATATCTTTAGTAATGTCGCCTTCGGCAATATCAGCTTCTTGTATTGTCCCAATTAATCCCCATGCATTCTTTACAAAATATTGAACATAAGTAATATTCATTTTTCTGCAACCACAGTACCATGGCGACCTGTAGGGCAACTTTTTTCCAACCCCAACTCAGAGGGTCCAACATATTTCCTATCCACTGCTACATTTGCCGATAAGTCGTCAAGGTCTTCTTCGACCTTCAGGAGTGTCGAGACACTTAAACACGACGGGCGGGACGTAAGTAGGTCAAGTGCAGCACTAGACAAGGAAAAGTGAATTATAAATTGTATGTTTTCTTTTTTCTTGTTGTGTTGTGTTGTGATTGATGGGCTGCTATATTTAAATATGAATAAAGTAAAAATATGAATAAGTAAAGTATCCCATTTAGCATGCTGAGTCATGACATAAAATTTTATATCACTAAATCGTTATGGAAACCACGTTCATCTTTAATAATTAATACCATTAAAATCTGTCGAAAAAAGGCGACAAAATCGAGGGTTTAACAATGCATGGTGTTGTAATATTGGTGACAAATTCGCTTCAACAAAAATACCATGCTTGATAATGTTGATTTTTGGTGGTAATCCTTGAGAGAATCCCAAGCATCATGTGCATAATTGTTATTCCTTATATGAACGAGTTGGCTGGTTTCCACAAGTAAGGCAATCATTGGTAATTTTCTCATAATTTTCATCCTGTTCGCTTCCTGAAGGCAATGGTTGTGACCATTTAATTGTCCATTTAATTTTTCAACACTGTATTTTCCCCTTTCCGCCATTTCTCTGTTTGATTTCACTTGATTTAATTATTAAAAAAACAACTCTGGGCCCATAACCTGCTGTAATATTGGTGACAATTAAACGCAGCACTGTTGTTAAACCTTTTATTATACACACTTTGTATTTAAAGGAAATAGCGGTTGTTGTAATTTATACAATGGATATGTCAGATGTACTATGATCGATTGCTGGTTTCGGACTGACTTCTGTTGCTTAGTAATCGGAAATCTCCAACCGGCCGTTAAAAAACTAACACATTATTTTGTAACATAAACATTTTCGTTGACACATGATACTTATTAGTAAGACCGCTAAAAATAGTATTGTTTATTAATATAAACTGCTGTTCAAAATTATCGCACCACGTTAATATTTGCTAAAATTTGGGGTTTCATAACTTTTTTATTTTTAGTCCAATTTTGATAATTTTTTTAGAATACTGTAGATAAAACGACTAATTTCAACTTGCATATCCAGTCTTTTGTTAACTGAGGACGGTTTAGGTATTATACAGGGCTAACTAAAAGGTTGTTATATAACCCTAATTTTAAAACACTCGGTGGAATAATTTCGTAATCAAATTCTCTAAAAATACCAATTTTTGTTAAGAACCATTCCTTTCCTACATTTTGTTTTTTGGTCCATGTCTTTAGATACATTGGTTCATTTTTAAGAGCAAAATGGATTTGTCACCAACAGTTTACTGTTAATTTACTCTGCTGTTACAAGTGATATGTAAAACGTAGGCGGCGTATGTCAACCAAAAAACAATGATTGGGTGTATGCAATCTCATTTTGGCACATTTTTAAAAACAATACGGTCTTGAGGAATATTCAGCAATTTAAAATAATGAATCGTGTGAGACATTTGACAGCATTGGAATGTGTAAGAGCGCAAACCATTCCAAACCATGCGAAGGTGTTAACCATTCGACAATAAGTCGAATGTTAGAACGTCACAGGGCAACTGGTTCTCACTCCAGGAGACATGGGCAGGGTAGAAAAAGGGCGACGAATGTTAGGGATGACCATTTTCTCCGCCAAAATGCTTTAAGAAATCGGACAGTAACAAGTTCGCAATTGAAGAGTGAACTTGAGATGGTTAGAAATGTTCAAGTTTCTGCTCTTACTGTAAGGAGAAGACTACGGGAGTGCATGACTATCGATGACTGGAGGAAAGTCCTATTCTCCGATGAAACAAGAATAAGCCTAAAATCTTGTGATGGGCGGCAACGTGTGTATAGAAGACAAGGGGAAAGGGAAGCTGCCTTCAATTTCGTTCTAAACGAACCCTTTGGTCGTGGCTCCAAAATGTTTTGGGCGGGTATTTCTTTCGATGGCCGTACGGAGTTAGTCCCTATTCCTGCAAGGGCAATGAATGCGGAATACTACGTAGAGAACATTCTCCAGGAGCATGTAATGCCCTATGCTCCGTTTATTGGTCCTGATTTCATATTCATGCAAGATAATGCAAGACCACATGTAGCAAGAATTTGTGTTGACTACTTGAATGAAGTCCATATTGATGTTATGAACTGGCCAGCACGAAGCCCGGATTTAAATCCCATCGAACACCTATGGGACATCGTTAAGAGAGCAGTGAGACGACGTCTACCAGCCCCACAGAACCTTCAACAG
Source organism: Tetropium fuscum (assembly GCA_964058915.1). Lineage (NCBI taxonomy): Eukaryota > Metazoa > Arthropoda > Insecta > Coleoptera > Cerambycidae > Tetropium > Tetropium fuscum. The sequence goes on from CAXKVY010001073.1 coordinate 215,510, forward strand.
CTGGAACAGGTTACTCTTCATGAGTGGGATAATATTCCTCAACCCGTCATTCAAAACCTCATTAGAAGTATGCCACGGCGGATTCAGGCTGTAATCCGAGCTAGAAGTGGCAACACAACCTACTAGGGATCAGCTCACATAATTTTATTTCTTTGTTTTCCTTTGTTTTCTTGTTAATTAAAAAATGTTTCTTCTCACCCTGAAAGTTTTTTCAATTGATTTCTGTATGGTGCGATAATTTTGAACCAATGCATCTAAAGACATGGACCAAAAAAACAAAATGTAGGAAAGGAATGGTTCTTAACAAAAATTGGTATTTTTAAAGAATTTGGTTACGAAATTATTCCACAGAGTGTTTTAAAATTAGGGTTATAAAACAACCTTTTAGTTAGCCCTGTATAATACCTAAACCATCCTCAGTTAACAAAAGACTGGATATGCAAGTTGAAATTAGTCGTTTTATCTACAGTATTCTAAAAAAAATATCAAAATTGGCCTAAAAGTAAAAAAGTTATGAGACCTCAAATTTTAGCAAATATTAACGTGTAATAATTTTGAACAGCAGTTTATGTAAACTTTGTACACACATCAAAAGAATCGAGGGGACAACACATTTTGTGAGGATAAATAAATTTTAGATGAAACTAGTAGATTGAAACTAATAAAAATAGTTACTGTTATGGTTTTAAATAGTTTTATTCAAGAAAAATTTACAAACAACTGCAACTTGAGACAAGAAGAATGACAAAACGAATTGTTAATACAAAGTGTGACCTCCGCGACTATTAATCACCACTCTGCATCTACGTGGCATGTTTAAAATTAAATTGTCTATGTCTTTCTGAGGTATGTCGTTCCACTCTTGTATAAGACACTCAGTAAGATTATTCCGGTTCTGAAACACCACATTCTGGCGTTAAAGGCGTCTACCAGCATGTCCCAAACGTGTTCTATAGGATTTAGGTCGGGTGACTGTGCAGGCCATGGCAAAACATTAATGTGCTGGTTTTCAACATAATCTTGCACTATTCTCGGCGTATGTGGACGGGCGTTGTCGTGCGTGAGAGTAAAATCATTTTCAATTTCTGCCCCATATGGAAGCACAACAGGTGTAAGAATAGTATCCCGATAATCAACCGCATTTAAGAAGCCATCCAGAAAAACGAGCCGCGTTCTTCCACCTAGGCTTATTCCCCCCCATACCATCACTGTTCCCCCTTGGTGGCTGGTTACCTCTTGAGCAGTAGCCGTTCTGCATTACAGATCGTCTCCAGGCCAGGCTCTTAATCTTCTCTCATCCGGTGCCAAACCATAGCGGGATTCGTCAGATAAAAGAACTGGAGTCCACTCTTGACGTTGCCACATGGCGTGTTCCTGCGCCCATCGCGATAGCTTTGGCACCCTCAATGGCCGTCGAGCATTAAGTCCGCACTCATGGAGTCTGTTACGCACAGTTTGGTCACTCATTACGATGTTATGAGTGTTATTCAATTGATTACACAGCTCGGAAGCGGTTATGTTACGGTATCTCAGAGCCTGAAGTCGTAAAAAGCGATTAATAACACTTTTAGAGGTTTTAAGAGCTTCAGCTAGTTCATTGTGTAGCACCACCCTGAAGCATACCAATTGCACGCCACTGTGTCCCGCGGTCTAAATGATGTCTTTCCATGTTCTACAAAGTACACCACCAGTGCCACCACAATTAAGTGTCACCACGACAATTAACTAAAACAAACGAGAAATGGATTTAGGCATTCTGATAAAAGACGCCATTTTCTCGTGAAACATGAGGTTAACTTTACAAACAAATAGCGTCAGATGGGGACAAATGGAATGAAAATAGTATGTCGTAAGCAGTTGTCGTAACATGAACACATGGTAGGATAAGTGTAAATGGCTGGCAAATTTTGTTTGCTGGTTGTGTGTACTTTTTTCAACAAAAACAGTGAGGGTCGTAGACGGGATATGCTGATTTAAAAAAAATTGTAACGGTGTATTGAGTGGCATGCAAAATCCAAAGAACATATTTCTGCGTCATGTAAGATTAATTTATTATTTGGCAAACAAAATATTGCAACTGTCATAAATGCACAAAAATGCCATACTCGCATATAATAATCAGGTGAGCGGAAACCGTAATAACGTAAAACGACTAATAGACGTGACGATATTTTTGGCAGCGCAAGATTTAGCTTTTCGTGGTCATGACGAATCTTTTAATCGGGGAAGTTATTAAGAATTAATTACGATATTTAGCAAGTACCATCCAATTTTCAGTAATTTGGGTATGGAGGTACTTCATTGGGTGTGACGTCAATTAGACGACGATAACAAATTGGCTGTCTTGATTTGACTGAGTAGTGACGACTCGACATACCCCTCTGCTACAACACTGGATGGCTACGTCACTGCCCATGGCTACGTCACTGCCATTCATACCCTGAGGCATTTGATATTTCAGAGACGGTTTGTTTATTCGTGTTTCTTTACATGTTTTGAAAAATAAACAGCCAGGTAACAAAAGGTAAACGTAAAAAGTACCTACGTATCTATTTTGTACAACTGCAATTATTCTGGTTATTTTTCTTTATTTATAGATGGTGCATACAATTTTATGCAAATTTTCATTTAATGCCTGGTGTTCTTTAATATTAGCGTTAACGTTTTTCCGTTTAATGTCGTAAGCCGTCACAATTTTCCCTCACATATGTGGCTAATTAATTACTCCTCTTAGAACATTCGCAAAGCGAAGGTGTGGTCCTTGCATTGTTCATCGGATGTCACTGCGTATACAGTGTCACTTTCTACTCGCCAACTATAACAATATGTGTATAATTGTTATTTGAATTAAAAAAAGGTTGTATGACAAGGCTTAGGTATGTCAGATACAATATATCGCCAGGGCCTTGATTTTTTTTGTCGTCAATAACAATGCATTTTTAATTGTTATTCTTGTCTAGTTGTAGCTGAATCCGGCGTACCTATGTGTAATTTCAAATATGTTTTAATCGGTAATTACGTAAAATAAAGAAGCAACGTTTGTTCCTTATTTTATGGCAGGTAGGTACCTATACGGTTTACAAATAGTAAATTAGCTTTGGAAACAAGGTTAATGTCAACGCAGCAAGGTTCCATTGCAATATATTATTAATCTCGGTAATATTCCAATTTTTCTCGCGAATATCTCAATCGAGAAAACGTAAAGTCCGCCTCTAGCGATGAAAGTATTTGCCGAGTGTCAATTGTTTATTTGCAATTTGACGTTTGCCGTCTATTTGCTCGTACCATTGCACGCCATCAACGGACCAGCGAACACCGTTTCCAGGTCTGTCAGACTGTAGTAAGTGTTCAAGAAATTTGATTTGTATTTTGAGGTCATGGTAGTGTAAACAAATTCTTGAAAAATTAAATAAGACGTTGGAGAATAAAATTGCCACGGCACATTTGGTGGCGCTGGATCAGACGAGTAACGATCAGCTGGTTGTTGTTTTGCTTATACATAATACAGGAGTTTATATGTGGCTGAAGACAGCAACGGATTCAGATTCGAGAATCGATTATTTACAGTGGACCAGTTCGTTATTGGAAACGAATATAGAAAATCAAAAAATGGACATAAACAATTAAATTATGTTTAATTTATTTATTTATCACCTTATTCTTTCTGTTCAGCAAAAATTATATATAATTTTAGGCATTAACTGTCTCTAATAAACTCTACTAATTTGAAAATGTAGTTACCGTCAAAGTAGGATATATATACCTATGCATATTATCCATACGGAAAATACCCTGTGAAGAACATCGAAAAATACAGAATACACAGGGCGTGTCTATTGCTTTGTTCACAAAATAAAAAATATCGCGGAAACCGGAAAGAGGGAGTAATACGGATTTTTACACGGTTTAATTTAGCTTGACGTATATTTGATTATATATCTTTGTTTCAAATTTTGTAACAGCTTTTTTAACTACTTCCCGATGAGATAGAGAGTTGAAACTTGGTAGGTGTATAGTGCTCCGGTGACAATACAATTAATTTTTTTTTATTACAAAAAACAAAACGGCGGATCCAAAATGGTGGATTTTTCTATCCGATTTGTCTCGAAGTTGAAACTTTGTGATGTTTAAAGTCACTCCTCGGGTCACTCAGTACAATTTTTGACTCAAACTTAAAAAAATTAAAATGGCGTACCCAAAATGGTGGACTACCCTATTTATGAACCGATTTGTCTCAAACTTGAAACTTTGAGGTGTTTTAAGGTCACTCAATAAATTTTCGGCTCAAACTTGATAAGAAAACAAAATGGAGGATCCAAAATGACGGACTATTCTATTTATGAACTAATTTGCCTCAAACTTGAAACTTTGCGGTGTTTAGTGTTTAAGGTCCCTTAATACAATTTTTGGCTCAGACTTGAAAAAAACAAAATGGCGGACTATCCTATTTAAGAACCGATTTGTCTTAAACTTGGTACTTTGCGGCGTTTAAGGTCACTCAATACAATTTTTGACTCAATCTTAAAAAACAAAATGACGAATCCAAAATGGCGGACTATCGAATTTATGAACCGAAATCGTGAAACCGGAAACAGGGGTGTCACGGATTTTTGATGGTAACCATGCATTGCTACTGTCATAGAGAATATACAGTGCGAAGAGCCTCGAAAAATTTAGAATATACTGGGTGTGACATCGGTTTCGCTACGAAAAGTTAAAAAAATCGTGGAACCCGGAAACAGGGGTGTCCCGGATTTTTGATGGTAACCGTGCATTGATACTGTCATAGAGAATATACAGTGCGAAGAGCCTCGAAAAATTTAGAATATACTGGGTGTGACATCGGTTTCGCTACGAAAAGTTAAAAAAATCGTGGAAACCGGAAACAGGGGTGTCCCGGATTTTTGATGGTAACCGTGCATTGATACTGTCAGAGAGAATATACAGTGCGAAGAGCCTCGAAAAATTTAGAATATACTGGGTGTGACATCGGTTTCGCTACGAAAAGTTAAAAAAATCGTGGAACCCGGAAACAGGGGTGTCCCGGATTTTTGATGGTAACCGTGCATTGATACTGTCATAGAGAATATACAGTGCGAAGAGCCTCGAAAAATTTAGAATATACTGGGTGTGACATCGGTTTCGCTACGAAAAGTTAAAAAAATCGTGGAAACCGGAAACAGGGGTGTCCCGGATTTTTGATGGTAACCGTGCATTGATACTGTCAGAGAGAATATACAGTGCGAAGAGCCTCGAAAAATTTAGAATATACTGGGTGTGACATCGGTTTCGCTACGAAAAGTTAAAAAAATCGTGGAAACCGGAAACAGGGGTGTCCCGGATTTTTGATGGTAACCGTGCATTGATACTGTCAGAGAGAATATACAGTGCGAAGAGCCTCGAAAAATTTAGAATATACTGGGTGTAACATCGGTTTCGCTACGAAAAGTTAAAAAAATCGTGGAAACCGGAAACAGGGGTGTCCCGGATTTTTGATGGTAACCGTGCATTGATACTGTCAGAGAGAATATACAGTGCGAAGAGCCTCGAAAAATTTAGAATATACTGGGTGTGACATCGGTTTCGCTACGAAAAGTTAAAAAAATCGTGGAAACCGGAAACAGGGGTGTCCCGGATTTTTGATGGTAACCGTGCATTGATACTGTCAGAGAGAATATACAGTGCGAAGAGCCTCGAAAAATTTAGAATATACTGGGTGTGACATCGGTTTCGCTACGAAAAGTTAAAAAAATCGTGGAAACCGGAAACAGGGGTGTCCCGGATTTTTGATGGTAACCGTGCATTGATACTGTCAGAGAGAATATACAGTGCGAAGAGCCTCGAAAAATTTAGAATATACTGGGTGTAACATCGGTTTCGCTACGAAAAGTTAAAAAAATCGTGGAAACCGGAAACAGGGGTGTCCCGGATTTTTGATGGTAACCGTGCATTGATACTGTCAGAGAGAATATACAGTGCGAAGAGCCTCGAAAAATTTAGAATATACTGGGTGTAACATCGGTTTCGCTACGAAAAGTTAAAAAAATCGTGGAAACCGGAAACAGGGGTGTCCCGGATTTTTGATGGTAACCGTGCATTGATACTGTCAGAGAGAATATACAGTGCGAAGAGCCTCGAAAAATTTAGAATATACTGGGTGTGACATCGGTTTCGCTACGAAAAGTTAAAAAAATCGTGGAAACCGGAAACAGGGGTGTCCCGGATTTTTGATGATAACTGTGCATTGCTACTATCATAGAAAATGTACAGTGCGAAGAGCTTCGAAAATTTTAGAATATACTGAAATTTTAGAATATACCGGGACACCCCTGCTAAATTAAACCGTGTAAAAATCCGTATTACCCCCTCTTTCCCCGGTTTCCGCGATATTTTTTATTTTGTGAACAAAGCCCTGTGTATTCTGTATTTTTCGATGTTCTTCACAGGGTATTTTCCGTATGGATAATATGCATAGGTATATATATCCTACTTTGACGGTAACTACATTTTCAAATTAGTAGAGTTTATTAGAGACAGTTAATGCCTAAAATTATATATAATTTTTGCTGAACAGAAAGAATAAGGTGATAAATAAATAAATTAAACATAATTTAATTGTTTATGTCCATTTTTTTGATATTCTGTATTCGTTTCCAATAACGAACTGGTCCACTGTAAATAATCGATTCTCGAATCTGAATCCGTTGCTGTCTTCAGCCACATGGAGTTTATTAATTCGTTTTATGTACTTTTGAAACTGTTATTTGATTTGTCTTATAACTATTAATCTCATTATTTTCATAGGTCAGTAAATTCAATAAGGTTTAACCTATTTTTGCAATATTTATTTCCCGAAATAAACTGTAAAATCGGCGACAGTGAACATAAAAACTATTTTCAGGTTGTACCTAGTTACTTTATTTTCTCACTGAAGGGATGGATGTTAAACGTGAAACATTTCATTTTATACAGTTGTAAGACTACAACCGTTGAAGTTGAACAAACAGGTTTGGATATATCTGGTTTTTGTTTTCACACCAGTGCATTGTTGTAGAGTAGCTCCCATGAAATTACTGGCAAACTGATCTTTGAGGAAGACAACGTAGAATGTTCACGTTAATGCCGGAATTTTTCTTCGGAAAGTAGTGAAAATGGAGAGATCTATCTTTACCATTTCTTGAGTTGCAACCATAAACACAACAGTTTGTATTATGAATATTTTTAACATGGTAATCACAAAAAGTATAACAAAACGTTAAAACAACAATAAACCACAGTAAACGAAGTGAAGGAAATTATTAACTCGATTTCCTGCTTCGAAAAAGTTTCGCAAAAAAACACAGCCAACAGTAAAACTAAAGGGCACAGCTAAAGAGTAATTAAACCACAACAGTAACGTCGTAAACGAGGACTCGTGACGGTTAGACGGTTTAAACTCACAGCTCACAGAACGTTTCTTAAAATTTTTACTCGCTTTCCTCGGTTCGAATTTATTCCGCAAGGGGGCGTATTCATTTCTGGATTCGGCAATAGTACGGCTTCTAAAAAAAGGCATATCGGTCAAAAGCAAATATATATAAAGCTATGCAAAACTTCTAAGGTGGTAACAATCTTGAACAGGAAAAAATATCAGGCACTGATGTGAAATTTTATTAGTTGGCACAAAATAGAAAAGCACCGAGCACCGAATAAATACCTTGTCCTATTATCGAAACAGATTCCTATTATGGAAACAAATTGCCTTAAAAAAGCTTGCTTATCTACCTTGCTACTGAATACTCCTTAGTGGAGTGGGTTCGAATCGCACGTAAAAAGCATTTTAATGTTGAAAACATTTATAGATTCCACCGTCACGAAATCGTTAGATTCGAACGGCACGCTGGTCTTATATTATACGATGTGGGGGTTTATAATTCTAAGACGTTGAATAAACAAACGTCCCACTACTTGTGACAACTGATTCATTTAAAGAAGATTTGCCTGCATATTATCGGTAAATCTACCATGTCTCCTATGTCAAGTTTCATATTTTCCATAAATATTTGTTCTCTTTTATTGTATAAATAAGTTGCATTTATTACGTTACACTTTTAAAAGTTGTGGTAACATGTTTATATATAGTCTGTCCGCGGATGTGATTTACAATAGGTGAAATAGGTAAAAATTTTAAATTGTCGAGAATATATTATTATTTATAAAAGTTTTATAGTTAAAAGTTGTTATTTATAAAAGTTTGCCCAAAAATTAGTAATGACGTCGACAAAAATCATATTTTTATATGGGGTGGTCACAAATTACAAAATCTCAAAACATGTTTAGTTTTCAGGAAAACGCTATTATTTATAAAAGTTTTTGCTTGTTTAAAGTAATGTCGACAAAAATTATGTTTATTATACGGAGTGGTCAAACGTACAAAAAGAAAATGTTATTATTTATAAAAGTTTTTACATGCCCAAAGAATAGTAATGACGTCGACAAAAATCATATTTTTTATACGGGGTAGTCACCGTCGACAAAAATCACATTTTTTTATACAGGGTGGGTAGTCACAAATTACAAAATCTGAAAAAAAAAATTATCGAGGAAACGCCATTATGTATTTGCTTGCCTAAAGTAGTGACGACAAACATTATGTTTATTACACGGGGTGGTCAAAAATTACAAAATCTTAAAATTCGCTAAGAGTGAAGTTTGTACTTTTTGATCACCACGTATAAGAAACGAATGATGATTTTGCCACAATTAAGTTTTTATACGGGGTGATCAAAAATCAGAGAGTTTACTCTTCGACAGAAATCATATTTTTTATACGGGGTGGTCACAAATTACAAAATCTCAAATAATGTTTAGTTTTCCGGAAAACGCTATTATTTATAAAAGTTTTTGCTTGCCTAAAGTAATGTCGACAAACATTATGTTTATTATACGGGGTGGTCAAAAATTACAAAATCTTAAAATTCGCTAAAAGTAAAGTTTGTACTTTTTGATCACCATATATAAAAAACTAATGATCGTTTTGTCACAATTAAGTTTTTATACGGGGTGATCAAAAATCAGAAAGTTTACTCTTCGAGAAAAATCTTATTTTTTTTACGGGGTGGTCACAAATTACAAAATCTTAAAAAATGTTTAGTTTTCGGAAAAACACTATTGTTAAAAAAGTTTTTTTGCTTGCCTAAAGTAATGTCGACAAAAATTATGTTTATTATACGGGGTGGTCAAAACTTACAGTAAGAAAATATTATTATTTATAAAAGTTTTTACTTGACCAAGGAATAGTAATGACGTTGACAAAAATCATATTTTTTATACGGGGTGATCACCGTCGAAAAAAATCACATTTTTTATACAGGGTGGGTGGTCACAAAATACAAAATCTTAAAAAAATGTTATCGAGAAAACGCCATTATGTATAAAAAGTTTTTGCTTGCCTAAAGTAATGACGACAAACATTATGTTTATTATACGGGGTGGTCAAAAATTACAAAATCTTAAAATTCGCTAAGAGTAAAGTTTGTACTTTTTGTTCACCACGTATAAAAAACTAATGATGATTTTGCCACAATTAAGTAAGTTTTTATACGGGGTGATCAAAAATCAGAAAGTTTACTCTTCGACAAAAATCATATTTTTTATACGGGGTGGTCACAAATTACAAAATCTTAAAAAATGTTTAGTTTTCGGGAAAACGCTATTATTTATAAAAGTATTTGCTTGCCCAAAGAATAGTAATGACGGCGACAAAAATCATATTTTTTATACGGGGTGGTCACAAATTACAAAAAATCAAAAAATGTTTAGTTTTCGGGAAAACGCTATTATTTATAAAAGTTTTTGCTTGCCTTAAGTAATGTCGACAAAAATTTTATTTATTATACGGGGTGGTCCAAAATTACAAAATCTTAAAATTCGGTAAGAGTAAAGTTTGTACTTTTTGTATATACAATACAATTTGTACAACAACATTTGTACGACCATCCTGTATATACAACACAATTTTTGACAAAGCCATCACTATCTTTAGGCAATCAAAAACTTCCAAAATTACAAAATCTTAAAATTGGGTAAGAGTAAAGTTTGTACTTTTTGTATATACAACACAATTTGTACAACAACATTTGTACGACCATCCTGTATATACAACACAATTTTTGACAAAGCCATCACTATCTTTAGGCAATCAAAAACTTCCAAAATTACAAAATCTTAAAATTCGGTAAGAGTAAAGTTTGTACTTTTTGTGTTGTATATACACAATTTGCACAACAACATTTGTACGACCATCCTGTATATACAACACAATTTTTGACAAAGCCATCACTATCTTTAGGCAAACAAAAACTCTAATCACAGCTGATATGAGTTGATTAGCTGAGTCGAATGACAATTTTTTACTGTTTCACTTGTAAACAAAAACCTCAAATTCTTTTTGATAAGACCAAATACCAAATTATGTTCGTTTTATATTATTTTACTTAGGTATATGCTGTTTGTTTTCAACACCCTCGGATGGTTGCAAGGATTGCGAGATCTGTGATTTTTTTTTTAGAAATATTAACCCCAATAAGTCGTTCAGACTCCACTCTAAACTGTAGGGTTACTCGAGAGTTACTTAGGTGACGTGGGATATGGTTAAAACATTATTTTTATAAATAAAAGTATTAAACATAGATATAGATTATTTATTGCCAGGGTTCACAACAATTATAGCGATATAAAAAATATACCCATATTTTTTAGGTTCCTCTTCAAACTAAATAGAAAAATTATGGAATTATATTAAACAAAAAATAATGTAGGTTTAGTAAAATAAATAGCTAGGTAATGGTAATATAACATGTTTTTAAATTTCCAAGAAACTATTTGTTTATTACAGGGTATTATATAAATTTAAAAGAAAATGGATACACGATTAACCAGTCAATAATTAAGTGTCTTCATTGATAAGACGTGAAACACAGAAAAACTGGGTAGACTTTGAGTCAGTTGACGCATCTGCTGCACTATCTAGTTTCAACAAATCGTCAACACGTATAGTTTCATCAACAGTTAGGTGAGTTAGGTCTCGTAAAGTAACATTACACTTGCTCACAGAAAAATATTCATACACAAATTGTCCTCATGGTTTTGGCGCGTTATTCGTTTCCTTCGATGTTTCTTTTTTCTAGCGTCTCTAAGCGAAGAAATGTTCTTCCTTCTGTTTTCTGAAGACATGACAAATTTAAAGAAGAAACAGCGGAGCTTTTCAACCGCGGACTGATATGGTACCTGAAAATAATTACCACTTACCATAATTACAAATTTGTAGGAGTAATTCAACTAACTTATAAATATTTGACTTCCAAATTGAACATTTTCAAGCAGGCTCTACAACTTTTCTACAAATATGTAGTTTCGTTCAGACGGCACACGTGAAAAAAATCGAGAACCGTTGCCAAGACATTTCAACTAAAGATCCGGTTCGCGTCATATGAATAATGAACCGATAAACAGTTGTGCCCAAACAAAAGCCTTTGACCTGCCATGAATAAAACGAGGAGAAAAAAATGTTAAGTTATCGTCAGTCAATCCTGAGATTAGATTACCGAAAAGTAAAGAGGTAGGATTGATAATACGTAATACGTTATTAATCTTGGCTACCTATAAAAAGTATCAACTGTTTTTGCGGTGTCTCTTATTTCCAGCGAATTCAAGACGAAAAAACTGACTTAAAAGCTTTATGTATATGCCCATAATTATAGATTTGTGTAATTTTTACGGTACATTTTCCGTAAAAGAGTTTTCATTTAATGATCTTATCATTAAATGAAAACTTCTTCTTTCTTCGTTTGACATGTCTGAAAACGTCGATTTCTTTTCAGAAATAATTCATATTTTGTCTGACATTATACTAAATTCTGCGGTACTATCATCACCATTTTATATTTCCGGATGTTGTGCACATTCTGTTATTAAATTTGTTAATGGTTGTGAAAATTGTTTAATATACATTACTACAAATTCAGATTTTCATACAATTTATCAACTCTTCTGAAAACGACTCTATTGAGGTTAGCGAATATCAAAAAAAAATTGACAAGAGGTGCTTTAAAACAACCGTCGGAATTATTCTCTGAAGTTTCTATTCAAGCCTATAAAATATTTAATGAGCTTATTTCAGATAAGAATTTTTTAGCGAAGTTTTCCAATATATTCCTTAATAATTAAGCAAAAATAATCAACAATTAAATTGGCAGTCAAAACAAAAATAGATCAAACAGAAAATTAATGAAATTTCATAGTTAGAGCTTCGTTTTGCAATCGGTTTTAGTGGGATAGGTCTATAGGCGAGGTCTCCTTAAGAGCCAACGTGTTATTAGAGTACGTCTATGGTGATGTGGAAATCCCATTTCAAGTTATTTTATCACAATTAACAGTTTGTTTTGAAATATATTCTGTTTTACTCATTATAACCTCTGTATATTGTATATTACGTTATGCCGTGAGCGGACCAGTATCGTGACGTCACGAATTCTTATCCCCGGCCTGTCTTACGGAGCTCCCGTTTACTGAAATAAGCAATAAATAAATCATCTCTCTGGACTTTCTACTCAATGCTCAGTTTACTTAATATGAACAATTGGAATTATTTAGAGAATTATTTAAAATTACGTGCATTTAGAATTTTGTGTCTTAAACGCAACCCGAGAAGCATCTAGCTAAAATGGCAAAACATTTACACCGGAACAACTTTATAATTTCATAAATGAAGATCCTGATGACAAATATCTGGCAACAATGGTGTTTTTAAACAATATTTTCTATATCGTTGTTATTGTTGAGATTTGTAAACAAAGTGTTGTTGCTGTATACTTGTAGATTAATATTTATTGTTATAATCGTAGATAGAGTATAGTATTCAACTTGCGGTAACGGTAATAACTAACTTGATGGATTACAGCACTCGCCTGCGGCTCGAGCTGTAAACTTCATCTGCGTGAGTTTATCCTACATTACCGCTCGTTAAATACAATGTGATTTCCCTAAATCACGTACGCCCAAGTGTTTACGGGGATTTCCGCCAAATTAGGTACTATCTTTTGGCTGCTAACTTCACACAGGTTAATCGGTTAATCATATATTGGAACCTGGAACGTCTAGAACTTAAGTGAAAATTGGAATTTTGATTTTTACAAATACAATATTCTTCTTGACTCCTGCTGATGAAAAGTAATTTTGGAAAAGTATCGGTATGTGAAACGACACGACGAATTTTGCCCACTACCTACGCACTTGTAGTAATAGATTCGGTCAAGACAACGATGGATGGTAATTATACTGACCGTGACCTTGAGTAACCTACGAGAAGATGTAAAACGATAGAAACAAATGTTTTATGCTGAGCATTATTTATTACAGAAATAAAACTGCTGTTGGTTGTACATATATTAACATGTTTTTCAGCTGTGCAAAACATGTAAAAAATTGATTGATACATCCTTTGATTAATACACACAGCCGTTATAATAAGTGTTTAGAGTTGTTTTTAAGGAAAACAAGAAAAATAGGTGTATACAAACGCAAACACTTTTTATACCCACTACCTACGACCTATACAAAGTAATAATTCAGTCAGGGACAAGAGCGTGGCTACAATCAAGTCTCTGCCTATGATTCTGAAGTTTACAATTGAAATAAGTGCAAGGGAAGATAAACGTTCATCTTCCACTGAATTTCTAGCTGCGGGAATTGTAGCAATTAAAACAAAAATCTTAAAAGCCTCGAGGAATATTTCTTGAAATTCATTATTCACAAAAAAATTTAATAATGACAACGAATTGTAAATCCACTGGCTCCTTCACCGTCATCGAATATTAACGTGGAACCTATGATCCAAGAATTGACTGCAAGTTCAACCGCTGCTCCACCACCAAATATAGATAGGATATCAACCGTAGATGAACTGTAACTAACACCCCCCTCCTACCCGTTTTCTATGTATATTTCTCCTCCTTCCTCTTTAAGCAAGGAAAATATACAAGTTGGCGTTTTGCGTGATCGTCTAGATTTATTTAGTTAGGACACAAATTTACGTTGTGATTGTAGATTTGATTTAGGTTACCTCAAATTATAACATAAAAGAACCCTTTGAAAATACTGATAGCTGTGGTACTATGGCATTGTAACAAACACTGTTTAAATATCTGTAATAAAGTGGGCTGGACAAAACTATCCTTGTTAGAGGCACAACAGGATTTATTTCTCAATTTCTGGAGGAAAAACTGACCTCAATAAAATACGGAAACTGTTCTAGGGCATTTATTACTGACCATTGTCATATATGCAAGTGACAGAAAATTTTACTGCTCGTTGAGACAATCGCCTCATTAGTAATTAACATGACTAACAAAGCATGATAGCTAGTTGCAGGTGAGAGAAGCATTAGCCATTTTGATAATAACGTAGGCTATCAACAAAATGATATGATTGTGACCACGAAGGAGTTAAGTCTAGTAATTTGCACAGATAAAATTTCACGTGTGCCCAGGGAAATTTCCCTGCATAATTAGAGACAATGGTTAATACCAGATCTGTATGATTGTCTCATAACCATAACCGTGAATGTTCGAAGTATTTGTCGGGGCAATTGCTCCACATCGACAAGCCCGAATTCGTGCAGGGTTTGCAGGGACGGAACTGGCCGTCAGTTCCCATTGTAGATATGCGTAAATAGATTCATGGATTGCAAGACACAAGGCGTGTATCGACCCATCCGGTAGATACCTAATATTATGAAACAAAGGGCACGCGTCAAATCTTATCATATCTAACCACGGTACAAGTAAAGTTTCACATACGCATGGGGGAAAACAACCGTGAATCCTCGAAGGTTTTGTCGGGGCAATCGCTCCACATCGACAAGCACGAATTCGTGCAGTGTAACAGGGACGGAACTGGCCGTCGGTACACTTTGCGTAGAATAGATTCATGGATTGCAAGACAATACACAAGGCGTGCATCGGCCATCGGTGAATGCCGAAACATATGAAAACAAAAGACACGTGTTAAATCTTATCATGTGAAACATCTGTAGAGCCTGGGATCCTACCACAATTGTCAACAACCCACCGAGGCAGGTAGCCTGTGGGCGGTTACTGACCCGTACTTACAGCAGACAACAACTGACAGCAATTCCGGTAAGGGTTTTATAAAGAGAGGCGTTCTGTTTGCACGATTCATTACCCGGATTAATCGTGTGCATCATCATCAGAATGGCTTGCTCCCACTGCTTCCCTCGTATATGGTAATATGCTAATAATAAGAGTTTAACATTAAATATGATGAACCTCAATTACACTAAGTTTCAAGTAACACAAAAAAAATTAGGGCCCGCTCCGTAGACGAGAATATGGAGTCGTGGTATAAATAATAAATTACTAATATTAGCTCACTCGTTTGTATCTCGCGTTCACCCGTTTATACAAATTTTATCGTGACGTCTAACGTCCTGACGCTGGCTGGTTTCATGGGAATACGGACAATGTGTTTATGTTATTAATTCCGATATCAAAAGCTACCCTCGTTTGATTAGAGTAACGTAATTTAGATAACACGGCTGGGGCATGAAAACTGCGTTGAAAAGCCCTTTGCCAATATGTTACCGTATACACATAAAATTAAATAGAATATTTGGAGCCTGCAAGCAATTTTCCGTATTTAATAAACCTGATGTTTTAACGCGAAAATAACAAAGCGGAATGGACTCTAATGATTTGTAGATAATTTAGTTTAATATAAAATTATTGTAAACCCAAAAATACGTAAAACTCGATTAGGAAATTAGGAAATTTTCTCATAAACGCTTGGTCCCTATACAGAGAATTTCAGAACCAAAGATTAAAATAATTGTGATATAAAATTAACTCCTGAACAAGTAAGGCCTTATCCGGAAGCAAACAGACTTAATCTAAACTATGAAGGAAGAACGAAAAAGTATTCTGCTATCCTGACATCGACACCGGAAAAGACTCGAATAGAGAATGAACAACACGAGAAAGAAAAAGGAAAGCAACTTCAAGAAGGACCAATAGAAAGCACAAAGGCCTGAGAAAGTACGAAGACCGACGGAGACTCCCGAAGTTAGGTAGGGCGCTGCTTACAGCTTGGACGTCATTTGTGCCATTCTCTTGGTACCTATTTTACGCGAGCTCGATCTCCTTGTTCTAGTCCTCTTGGATGTAGGTACATTGCCGATACCGATATAGTTATTTTCAGTGCACTAGCAAATAGATACGCTGGTGCGGTGCACTTTTAGTGACATGTAGGTAGAATAGGAGAAATGATTACTGTAATTATTAATTATTTTAATGGTTTTGAGGAGCGAGGGATGAACGAATTTCTGGTATATGCACCCGGCCTACCCCGACGGGCCGCCACTGATCAAAACACTTAGTCTTTTTTAAATAAAAACAACAGGAAACTTTTGAGACATAACAACAACAATATGTATTATAAAATAGCAACAATAAAACACGCAGTCATCACTCAACACAAAGGATCCTGAAACCTGATATCGACCTGTCAACAACTGGGAATGTTACATGTAGGTATGTAATTATAATAGCAAAGATATGTTAGATACCTACAACATAGAGTCAATATAAATACAGTCTAGCCAGTGAGTGGAAGAGTTTTCTTTTAAAATAATGTGAAAGACCGATTTCATAGATTAATTTGATTAATATTGATCGATTTCTTGTAGTGTTGTACAACACAGTATAATTCTTTGTATACTGTAGTAGTGTAGGTATCTTTTAATATTAATACGCATGCGCGGTTAGAACGCCGGTGGCCGTACCACAGAACTTATAACTTATGGTTAAGTCTCCAGACGGCGCGGCGGTAAATGCAGAAACCCGATCCATGATAGCGCATGCGTTCTATTTTCGTCTTCTGTATTTTCATTTGAGGGTTAGGTCTCTTTCTATGTTATTATAAGTTTATTGTCGTCATTGTATTTGATGGGAGTTTGTTGTTTTGCGTGCAATAAAGTATTTTTCAATCAAAGTAACCTCAACAAACATAAAAGAATTGTGCATAATATTCAATATGTATGTATGTACCTCAACTATCACAAAAATGTTGGATCATAAGTGCTTAGACGGATGTGACATTTCTTACATACAACAACGATCTAAGACATCTGGAGCAAAACCATTCAATAAAAAAATAAGTTTTAGAACAGGCGTTTAGCACTTATGATTGCTTATGATTGCAGTATAACACTTAGTATTTTGGTTAAGTGTTTACCTATTTATAAACAATTAAAATAATCACAGTTTTAATCATAATAAAACAGTTTTGACGAGTTGGTGTCTGTTTGTGTTCTTTTCTATGTCTGCCTTCCAGCTGCATTCGATTTTGTTTTGTTAAATAAAATGGTTATAAAATAAAATATAAATACCTATACACTGTATATTTTTATTTTAGGAAAACAATGTCTATGAGTTAGGTATGTGACATCTACAAGGTGTACGTTGTATAATACTCAGTAATATGAATACTAATAGATTGTTTAGCATATCACATGACTACTGAAATATAATTCAGTGCACATGACATTCTATTTATACATGTCAACCTCCTCCTTACTAAAATAGTTTTCAATTAGATAGGGAATAATAATTTCGAAGTGATACCTACATCCTTATTCGTAATAAAATATTGCAAAGTCTAAGGAAATTCCGCAAGGACGCCTGTAATGCCTGCTGGCCATAATTATGTAATTAATTACTACTTAGTTATAGATAGGTAAGTACTTAGAGTCTTAGAAGGTTGGATGGTACACTGTATCCAACCGGAAAATTATTTTCTTATGAGTAGGGAATAAAAATAGATAGGTATAATACAGTTGTATTGAGTGAATGTAGGTATTCTATCAAGAATCAACAAACTGGTACGAAATTTTTTTACGAAACTTAAAACTTCTTAAAATCGTTGATTAGGGAGTTCTCGTGATCGCTACATAAACATGAGTACGGTAAAGTCACATATTAGTCTTATTACTCTCATATGCGACACTCCTTTCATGTTGTATAAACGCCGCCGATGCCCTTGAGACATTTAACTTGGATGTGTGGCGTTGCCAAGTTTCTAAAAAGTGTATAGAGTTGG
This sequence comes from Tetropium fuscum, assembly GCA_964058915.1. Taxonomy (NCBI): domain Eukaryota; kingdom Metazoa; phylum Arthropoda; class Insecta; order Coleoptera; family Cerambycidae; genus Tetropium; species Tetropium fuscum. The sequence continues at coordinate 233,663 of CAXKVY010001073.1, forward strand.
GGAAATTTCATTTTAATTTATATATATGATTATATGGATGTTTAAAATGTCCAATAACTCTAACTATATATAATTAATTTGTATTGTTTTTCATGAGGAATATTTAAAATATTTTAAAGAAATATATTTTAACAGACCTCACTTTTAACTTCAATATTCTTGTTTCCAGTGATGGAACTTGGAAATTTGTTTCCAACTAAAAATTTTTAAGCAACTATAATTATATTACTTATAAAGTATTTAAAATAAATATAACTATGAAGTAATAGGTATAACTATAAAATAAATAAAACTATAAGAGAAATATAAGCTTATATTGAAATATTGTAAAAATAATTACCTTTTCCTTGAGTAATGTATGTATTGATTGTGTCTGGGACAGTTTTTTGCCATGCAGAGTAAATAAATACTTGTTTCACAAGTATTTTTTAAACAGCACAATATATCTGTCAGTAAACAAAAATATTTTCTTAAGTAAACAAATTAAAGAAATGAAAACACGATTTTCATTTTAGATTTTATTCCAAATAGAACAACAAAAAATAATAAAATTATCTAACTTTTACGAATTTACTTATGCTTTCTGTAGGTTTCGAGTTCGAATCCAATAGCTTTTTTTACTTAATACCTACTTTGTCCTTTCAGATATACGACAGAACAATTATATATTTCCCTGGCTCTAAAACACAATTACTTTTGTCACAGTAGCCCGACTGACTAGATAATAAAAATATGTGTGTACATGGCATAAGGTCCCCCAAGGAGGACCAGCTAGTTAGAGAAGAATATTTTTAAATTATTTCGCGGCGGTTAAATTGAAAATGTAAAATGACCGCTGCAGCGGTTGCATAGACACTCCGAAATTTGATTTAGGAAACTTTGGAAAAGAAAATCAGAATATGTATGGAAAGATGACGGCCTTGGGAAGGGATTAAAGATGTATTATAAAAGTATTCTGTTTGCTTTGTGTCTATGGCTTCTAAAGTTAAATTCATTTATCGGTTCCGCGGTAATATGCGAAACACGACCGCAACGCCCTCTAACTTTGACTACGGTCATAGTACACGATTTTAACAATTTTATTAGCATGCGCATCTTTCTATTTCCTTCAACCAACGGTATAATGTGCTACTTTACTCCCTCGAGAACGAGACTAAAACCCCCGCGAAACTATCATCTGCAAAACATATAAATCTATAATTTTGACATTTGACATGTCCCTTGGTAGGTAGGTATTAGAAGAGTGTCTCACCGGATCATGAATAGGCACTGTTGTGGTGGGTGGTGGTTACGACTCATACACAGCTATGCGCATTCCTCAACATATAAGTCATATATTTAGTTCCTCAGACCTTTGATACACTGGATTAGCTCATTTGGTATAAGCATATATGACTGGTTAGTATACTCTAGGTTACGAGTTCGAACCCCACATCTTCTCACTCCTCTGCTATATTTTGTATGTATTTAAAGATGCATGCACAAGGTCGACCAGTATACACAATTATAATTGATTTCTATTGCGCTAAGATCATAGACGAAAAGACAATTTCTTATGCCAAAAGACGCTCCGATGCCTGTTGCCGTCGCAGCGGCCAAGTTCATACTCTGGCGAGACACTTGTTTTCATGTGGACCTCAGTATTGTCTTTTACCACGTATACATGCTGCTTAGTTCTAACCGTATATAAATATATTAATCTATGTTCTAACTAAGTTCGGACTAATATGGGTCAAATTAGGTCCCTTTTACTTCATCGACATAATTATATTCCAACTGGGTTTTTTTACTTGTCTCGTTATTACCAATTGAAGGTAACTATCAACTTTTATTTTTGTGCCTTTTGTTATTGTAAAGTTTCTGACCAGATGGCAACGTCCAATTTAGTTTAATTACAAGCGACCTAAACGTTTACATGATATTTGGAACTGGACTAAAAGCGCTATATAGAGCACATATTTAGATCGAGCTTACTAAGACCGAGCTAACAATGTTAGGTCGAACTAGCAACCTATACACATTACCGGACTTACTAGTTCGAACCCATTAGTCCAGACTAAACGGTGCATATGTGGTATTTTTCACCATAGAAAAGAAACTACTTTTTGTCTATGATTGTTACTGTCAACATTGTAACTGCAACATACTGTCAACAGTGAAAGCCAACAGCTAGATTTAACTGAAATGGCCCGTGAACACAGAATTAACAATTTTGTGCCGTGATTTCAACTTATTGTAGCGTAGACGAGAGAACAGATATAAACCTCTTTCTATGGCATAGACAAAGCAAAAGAAATGTGTACTTAAGGGTTACGTGATTTTAAACAAGCCCTTCCAGTGATTTAAATGGGCCAAATGTGTCAAAACATATTTTTGATCCCTTTAATAAACGAACTGGAATATAATAGCGTATAAATTATTACTATAAGCCTTAATCTATGCTATAAGGAAGACAAACAGAACTGTCGATTCTAATAATTCTAGAGAAGCATGGGGCGTCATCTGCCTTCAAGGTGCTGAATCTCAAAAACAGGAATCTGGTTTCTAAATTTGTATATTGTTTTAGCACGGTTTGAGCCGTTTATAAATAAAGATAGATATTAGCAGTAATATGTGAAGGTAACTCTAATTTCATTTAGATGTATTTGTTATAAGCCGTTATCAACTTACTAGAAAAAATACTTACTAACAATGGGGCGACATCTAGTGCCAGAATGACGATCTTAAAAGTGCCGCTATGCAAATGACCTGCATAACCGATAGAAAATTGACCAATGAAAATCATTCTTTTGAAAGTCTTGTAACTGCCAAACTGTTCAACTCTCTTGTTAAGAGAACAACCGTCCATTGCAAGGGAAAAGTGAGTTTCGTTAAGTGTGTTAGTGGAAAATTTGCGGACATGTCGAAAGAGGAGGAAGTGCAGACTATTCCAGATATTATATTCGATTCTCTGACAAGGACACAATACAAGAAAGGACGGTTTTTCGGAAAGGTAAGAACAAGTTTCTGTTTTTTTGTGCACAAAAAAACCGTTTGCTCCCAACATTGAAAGTTCCTTGAAAAGTATCTTGTTTCAACATAGCAGAATCATTTGTCTTGTAGGTTGTAGTTTTGTCATAAATTGTATTGCTAGGTTATTGCACATTACATATATTTTAGGGGGGATTCGCAAAGTGCTATGAGATAACCAACACAATAAACAACCAAGCCTATGCAGGAAAAATAGTGTCAAAAAAGCTAATGGCAAAACAAAATCAGAAAGAAAAAATGACTCAGGAGATACAGATTCACCAATCGTTGTGTCACAAAAATGTCGTAGGTTTCTATAAGTTCTTTGAGGATAACTACAATATTTACATTGTGTTAGAGTTATGTAGAAAAAGGGTATGTTCAATGTTCACTTTTCTAGTTAGTTATCTTTATCTAACTTATTAATTGTAGTCCATGATGGAGCTTCATAAACGCAGAAAAGCTCTCACAGAACCTGAAACTAGGTATTACATGAAGCAGATTCTACACGGTGTTAATTATCTGCATCAGAATAGAATTATCCATCGGGATCTGAAACTAGGTAATTTATTTTTAAACGACGATCTTGTAGTTAAAATAGGCGATTTCGGATTGGCTGCCAAAATTGAGTATGAGGGTGAAAGAAAGAAGACTCTTTGCGGGACGCCCAACTATATCGCTCCGGAGATTTTAAACAAGAAGGGACATTCTTTCGAGGTAGACATTTGGTCGATGGGATGTATTATGTATACTCTTCTCATTGGCAGGCCTCCGTTTGAAACCAGCACATTGAAGGAGACTTACGCTAGAATCAAGAAGTGTGACTACAGGTAGGAAAGAGATTTTATGTTTACCCGTTGCTATTTCAGTTATAACGTTAAAGTAGGTTACATTGCTGATTTTTTTTTAAGAATCTCCTCAAACATCTCTGGTTCCGCAAAGCATATGATAATGCTCATGCTTCAAGCGGATCCCAAATCTCGCCCAAAGACTGAGCAACTGATATCTGCCGACTTTATCGTAAATGGCCATTGCCCCGCTAGTCTACCTGTTAGTTGTCTCACGATGGCTCCTAGGTTTGACAAGCTGGAACTATCGAGCCGCAAGCCGCTGCTGGAGTTAAACACGGGTAAGAACAGCGTATTATCTCGTTGTTGTGAGTTTTGCAATGTCTCCTTTATAGGAGATCCCCACATATCTCCGTACAGAGGGAAACATGACTCTATCGCTGCTGGACTCTATTGCGCTGCGGGTGACGGTGTGTCGCCATCTACAGTGACTCAGTTTATTCCCAAAGACAATTTTCTGGCCTTACGATCTATGTTGCTGAAGGTATGGTTTTCCGCACTTAAATGTAACAGTTAGAGACGTCTTCCGAAATGTTTGTTGTAGGTCTTAAAAACTAAGCCGGCCAGAAATCATAAAATTTTAGATGAAATGACTGATCCTGCTGCGCAGCCGATGGTGTGGGTGTCAAAATGGGTAGATTACTCCGATAAATACGGCTTCGGCTACCAGCTGTCTGATGAAGGAGTGGGGGTGATGTTTAACGATACCACGAAGCTCATCATGCTGCCAAATGGAATGTAAGTGCCTACGCAGGCGTATTACACGCAGCTGTATATACAAAGGCATTTTTTTTCAGTAATGTGCATTATGTAGATAAGAACGCTGATGAATCGTACATGACTGTAGATAATTACCCAAAGCAATACGATAAGAAGATGAAACTGCTCTCGTACTTCAGTAGGTACATGCGAGAGCATTTGATTAAGACTGGTGCTTCCGTTGTTAAGGAAATCGACTCCATGTCTAGAACGCCGCACCTGCATCAATGGTGCCGGTCCACCTCCGGCGTTCTAATGCAACTGAACAATGGCACAGTTCAGGTAAGACCCTTAAACATGGTAGTTTGTTCAGACTTATACAAGTAAAATTATTCGTTTTAATTGTGGAAATTAACATATAAGGGTTAAACCAACAAATACTTGTATTAAACCGTAATTTTTTTAAATTTTGTCATTTTTTCAATCTTATTATTTGACGCTTACACCTTTTTCGATGTCGCTTATGTTTTCGAGACTAATCTATTTTGTGAAAAAAAATTTCAGTTACGCCCCTGTTGCACCTATCATTCTTACGTTTACAATAGAAAAATTGGCACATAATTCTTTTCGAAATGCACAACTTATAAACTTTGAAAATTATGTCATAAAAAATGTTTATTCAAGTAAATGTAAATTCTTATGAATACGGAAGTAAGTAAAAAAATAAACATTTATTTTTTCTTAGGTAATAAAAAAAATATATAAAAGATCTATAAAAATAACGGTACAATATTCTTAAAACAACAATAATAATGCATAAGCACATGTGAGGAACGATACAGCGGTACACCGAACACGCTTACTTATCATCTTCTATATCACATTCAGGTAATACGTCAGGAACATTGTTATTTGCTCTTAAAGCAAAATACTCGGCATGGTATTGTTTTTTAATTATCAGAGTTTTACAAAGATCCAGAAGATTTTGTAATTTTTCTTTATTAATGGGTAGGTAGTTCTGCATTTCCATTCAGTTTCGTGAGGTGATGTAAATTCAGTCTGTGTAGTCTGTGAAACCGACTAATGTATGTAAGTTTTCTTTTGTAAATGTTGCCCTGGTTATGTTTGTAATTTTAATTTCTAACTCAATCTAATTTTTTCTTAATCTAATTTTCTAAACCTGTGGCTGTTTTTAATTTTCTGGGAGCAGGGGCGGATTAAGTAAAGCCCTAGGCTAATAATTTGATGCGCCCCACATATTTGGAATATTTGGAAAAATAAAACACAAATATAAGAATATTACGTATGCATTTATATAGCGATATGAAATATGTACAATAGACGCGTTAGAAGTAAATCTGTATCATTGAAACAAAAATAGAAAAAAAAGACAAGTAAAATTGTATCATTAAAACACAAATGGAAAAAAAAACATTCAAAATTTAATTTTCCTACATTTTGTGGCTGCAAATTTTTCGACTATTGTGTCAATATCCAATAGATTTAGGTACTTAAAATTGATAACTCAGACAATTTCTCCTGCAATAACGAGCTTCTTAAATAGTTTTTCACTGTTCTAAGGGTAGAGAAAGATCTTTCCCCAGAACAGTTTGTGGCAGGGTTACTTAAAAAAATTCTTAGTGCAATATCGACGTTAGGAAATGTTGACACAACACTTTCTTTGCGCATTAATTGCAACAAGCTTGCAACATCCTCATCTATATTGTGTTCATTTTTTTTTATGCGCGTATAAAATACTTGAAGTTCATACATTCATTTGGAAATTCTTCTTCAAGATCTGATTGGTACTTTTCTTTTAGGGCAAGTGCTGCATTTCTTATTGAGCGGTCGTCTAAAGAACCTAGATAAAAAGGCAAAATCATTTATGATAACTAAGTACGCATTCTTTCTCTTTTCTAATTCGGAAATAAGTCTATCAATTATGACATAAAACGTATGAATTTTCATATTATTGGATCTATTAAACTCTGTTTCATGTTTTTATCTGTTTCTCTGTTTTTGTTGTCTTCTCCATCTTATGCTTTCCTGGACTTCTTCCGTTTTTGGTCGTATTTGTATTCAGTGCAATTGGTAAGCTTTTTGCCTTCATTTTCAAAATAATTAAAATCTCTTTTTTAACTGACATAGCTCAGCAAAGAGTCATAGATAGAAACTTAAGACTATAATAATATTTAAAACCGTTTTTTGGAGAGATTTGTTTGTCTTTTATTTGTTCACTAATAATTTTATACTTTGGTTCGTGTCTTCATCTCTTGCCCATATTTTCTTGAATTTTTCCTTATAGGGAAAAGTCCTCACCATCTTTTGAGTAATATTTAAGGTGCTTATGAAAAATTGCAAACATACCCTTTTTTATATGCCATTTGTAATGAAATAATATTGATATGTCAGATTGTGATTTGACTCACCATCCGTTCTTTTTCTTTTTACAGGAACTATATTTACGCATCCATTGAGAAAATTTCCTCATTGTTTCCTAGTTTCCTAAACAGTCGAAACAACCGTTTGCGCTTTTCTTCTGCAAATGAGTTACAATTATTTACACATCTGGTAAATTTGCATGGATTTTCAAGCATTTCCTTTTTTTCAATGATTTCGTGCTTATAATTCAAATAACTTTTCCCTTGCCTTCTTTTTGTATTTTTTCCCATCTTGTTTGTCTTCTTAAGTCTCTTTCCACGAGTTTCTTCCTCTTCAGCTATGGAGTCAGCAGAACTTGATAAAGAAGTGGTATCACTTTGATTCGCGTCGTTGTAGGTTTGTTGTCTTTCTTGAAGTTGAGGTAGTTCAGGGGTATTGTTATCGTTAATTTTGTCACAGCCTTCGTTACTACTATCAGAATCCCAGTAATGTACAAGTTTTTTACTACATGTTTCTGTATCAGTCTTTTCTTCAAATTCAAGCGCAGAAGTTTCCAATAAGTTAGTAAAATAGTCCATCTCATCAGTAGTCATAATCTCAATGTTAATTATTTCTGCTATTTGTTCAGAATTGTCTTCAAAAGTCGGTTCAAAAGACAATGTACTGTTTTTATCAATTGTAGTATCATTGGTATGTTCTAAAGCCATATCTAGTATTTTTTTCCCTCGTGACATCTGAAATTAATTACAGAACAAGAGACGTAAGCGCCAGAGTTAAACCAAAATTTAACAAATAATTAGCGGAATTTAGAGGTGTTTTAATTCCAACCAAAAGTACCTATATAATACAGGAAACAATTTTTATACCAGTTTGTGTAAGACAGGCCTATCGCATTCTAAGATGTATGTGTAGTTCAACAACCGGCAACCCTGACCTACACAATGTTTTCCATTGGCGCAGGCATTTTTTTTCTTAGGGGGGTGAAAGTAGAAGGTTTTTATATACATATTTTCCACACCACAGCTGACATTGAATGCAAGTTTCCACACCACTCATGAAGTATTGCTTTCAGTGCGTTACCATTTTTTAGTGGGTGGTCCGCTAGTATCCGTATTTCCCACAAGAAACAAAAATAATATGTACAAAACAGCTAAGTAGCCGTGAAAAATAAATATTAACGGAAAAATAAAATAAATATACTTGCAATACTTGCAATTGAAATACAGTCATATTTCTTGTGTAAGTAGGTACCTACCTAACCTACCAAATCGTCAACATTCAACGCCGATTTACTTTGACTCAATGCTTTGACAAAGATCAGAGGTTGTTTGTTAATAGGTACCTATATAACTAAACCGAGACTAAATTCAACACATTTTAAAAAATAATTACAAATGCAATACATACCTACCTACCAGCTTCTCATCGCAAAGCGATTTCTAATACACACACTTTTACAGCCAATCAAAATTAGAAACTGACCTTGAGGTATTTTACCGTCATTGCAAATTTTCATTTCATTCAGAATTTTTAATTTTGCCCTCTGATTATTAATTTGTGATCTAGGATGTAGGTACCTACCCCTACATATAGCAGTAATTAAGTAAAACACAATGATGTCCATTGTATTCATATGGGGATAAGTCGGTTAAGCCGTTCAGTAAATAAAAATGGAAAATTGCTGGGAATTAAAATTAAACAGTTTTAGAGGGTAATAATAATTTTAAATTAATTTTAATGAATACTATAAACAAATGGAGTGATCATAATGCCTTACCTTTTTCAAAATAAATAACTACAAAAATTTTGCGAGTGGGCTTATAAATATTCTAGGCCAATTTGTTCGAATTGAATTTCTCTCGGTAGGAGAGACATTATTCAAACAAATCAAGTATGCAGTGTATGAGATATTAAAAATAATAATTTTTTTCTCAAAAACGACAAACTGTGTCACTGAATTTTTAATACTAAAAAGAGGGTATTGTTAAGTATATCAAGATTGTTAAATATATATGTGTAGTATATGTTTTGCATACAATTCTAAAGTGTAATAGTAAGAAGCACAAATTGAGACAATGTGTGATTGGTTGGCAGCTAGCGACTATTGTAATAAATATACGAGTAACTAAGGAAGTGTTTCTTGTTTTGTGAGGGGACTTCCTTAGCGAAATATAATAATGCTGGAGAGTACATATCAGGCACTTCAATCGGTAGCCACGTTTAGAATTTATCCCAGAGAAAATTAAGCATTTAAATTTTGAGTATTACAACTCATGTTAATTGTTAAAGTTTGAACACTATTGTAGTCTATTTGAGTGTTTCCAACACATTTTATCTTGTTGATTGAAGAATTTGCTTCTCAATAGAATTACTTAATTTTTTCATTTATTTTCCTTGTCGGTAGTTTTTGGTTTTTGTTCTTGCTTTCACTGAACGTGTTTTCAGATGAACTTCGGCGACCACACGAAGATAATAATGTGTCCGTTGATGGCGGCTATAACTTACATCGACGAAGACAGATCTTTCCGTACCTTCAAATTCTCCACGATAGAAAAGCACGGCTGCACTGTAGGTTTGTATGAGAAGATGCGCTACGCATATGACAAGGTAACTGTCCTGTTGGATCCCGAAAATGCATATAATAAGTGATAATTATATATATTAATTTAGCTCTTTAACATATTGCGTGCAACATCGCGGGCGTGCCCCCGTGGTACTATACATTAGCACCTATTTATTGTTCATTCCTAAGAACTGATTGTTTTTCTTTTACATTTATTATTAAACTTTCTATTGATGTGGGAGATCTCCTTTATTTCACATAATTAAGCCTTTGTTGTTTTGTATTACTCAATTGCATTGGTCTAAATTAATAGGATTGAATATATAGAGATTTGTACTGATAAGTTCGTCTTATAGGTTATGTTTCTTATTGTATAGTTCATAAATAAATTCTTTATATTAAGCTGTCCTTACTTTCGCTAAAGATATATCCAGCACTACAGAGTTAACGCCTGCGTCGTTAATACTTACACTATTTTTTTTGTTAATTTCTGTTGCGCTATTATATTTTCCCAAGTTTATTAATTACTTTTGAACAAAAGATTGAACGATAAAAATGCAGTATTGCGGAAGATGACATGTTATAGAAATGGCGGGAAAAACTGACAATTTTTTTTGGCAGTTATTTTTGTATCCGGCTGGCTGGTTTGTCCCTTTTGACTCTACGGTTAAGTGACATCTATAAATGGTTGTTTAAATATCTGAAATTCTCGAAAACATTTGTTAAATCCTTCTAAGAACTGATTAATTCAAAACACAAATACTAGTTACCAGCTTTTCGATAAATTGTTCGCTAGAAAAAAATGTGAGACGTTTGACCTACTAATTCTTTTTTAGGCACAAATATGATGTATGTTTTTATTGATATTATTTGATAAAAATCGAATGCAAAAGTTTTGATTAAATCATCCTAATCCCTTAAAAAAAATAACTACCAAATTCTACTTCAGAGATTAAAGTTAAGTATAATTCTCAAAAACAAATACTAGCTATAGTTACCAGCTTTTCGATAAATTGTTCACTAGAAAAAATTGTGAAATGGTTGACCTACTAATTCCTTTTTAGGCACAAATATGTCGTATGCTTTTATTGATATTCTTTGATAAAAATTGAGACCAAAAGTTTTGATTAAATCATCCTAATCCCTTAAAAAAATAACTACCAAATTGGATAGTACATGCAAACAATCAAATCAATCTATTTCAGAGATTAAAGTTAAGTATAATTCTCAGAAACACAAATACTAGTTACCTAGATTGGTTGCATCAAATCAATCTATTTCAGATATTAAAGTTAAGTAGAATTGTCAAAAACACAAATACTAGTTATCAGCTTTTTGATATATTGTTCTGTTCAGGAATTAACCTCTTGACAAATAGGCAACACTTAACGCTAGTTAGTTCAGGGATTATCCCTCAACCTTAGGCAACAAGCAATACCATGCAACACTCCATTCTCTCGCTTTTATTTTAAAATTTCAGTTGCCTATTGACTCATACTATTCACTCAAGTTTTCAAATCGTCGTATTGCACGCGAGAAAAATTGTCACTTTAGAGACATTATTACTTTAGTTTATTACTCTACCTCTACATTATTACACTTTAACCTATCCATACTACCAGTGCTTTTACCCTATTGTGTGAATGATTTACCTTCCCTATGTTTTCCCCCCTATGTTTTTTGTCAACATTAGTTGACAAATGATTAAATGAACATTTAAATTCCAATTAATTATTATAACAAATTTCGATCATCGACATTGTTCACTAGAAAAAAATGTGAAACGTTTGACCTACTAATGCCTTTTGAGAATACATTTTTTTGTCACCATTCGAAATCCTCTGATTATTATATCTGATTATTCAAATAAAATATATGTCGTATGCTTTTATTGATTATCTGTAGTGTCTAAAGAACTTATTAACATATGAAGCCTAAAACTATCAAGGAATAATTACCATATAATTATATATATTTTGTATTGCATTTTGCACAAAAATCGAGAACAAAGGTTTTGATAACATCATCCTAATTCCTTAAAAAAAGATTACCAAATTACATAGTTCATGCAATCAATCAAATAAATATATTTCAGAGATTAAAGTATAGTTATCAAAAACACAAATACCTACTAGTTACCAGCTTTTTGGTAAATTGTTCACTATCAAAATCGTGAAACGTTTGACCTACTAATTCTTTTTTTAGGCACAAATATATGTCGTATGCTTCTATTGATATTCTGTAGTGTCTAAAGAACTTATGGCCGAGTGCACCGTAGTCTTAATCCTGGATTAAATTTAAGACAGACCGACCTTAATTAAAGTCGCCAATTTCGAGGGCTTAAGACGGAGTTTAACGTTAAGTCTAGTCACAAATAGGTTATGTTTCATTATTTTAAAAAACATTTTAGGCATTATTACGTATTTTATGCGCTTTTAGGTTTTTCCTATGGCACATTTTTTCAATAAATGTCCAAGACATAGGGGACAGTGATTTAAAAATTAGAGATATTGTGGCAAGATGGCCCGGTAGCGCTCATGATTCATGATAATACCCACCATCTTTAACAATAGCCGAATTAAAGCAAGATTTCAAATAAGGGAATTTAATAATTAAAAACATATTATATATATATATAGGTACAGCAATTTATTTTTGTATTAAAATCGTCATTTCCAAAAAATCTCTGCAGGATCAGGGTCATCACTGGTCATGTATCTACATTTCCTTTCATCGGTAATTTTTTGCGTCAAATTTATTTTGCTTTTTAAACCGTTAAAACCGTTGTAATGAATTTTCCAGATTTGGAGACCTCATATTAAAAACTGTTGCCATTTCTAATCTAATATACAAAAATTTGAATCCAAGTTTATTTTGCCTCTATAGGTAGTTCCAATGATGGTAGTTGAAATGAATCAATGATGCAATGTTTAGTACTCTCAAATAGGTCTATATTCATGGTTTATATATTATTAGTTAAGTAAACTTGAAACCTTTGCATGACTTTACTATACTTTACGCTACCCACAAACCAATACAACAGCAAATCCCTTAAGAATCTGACACTTCTGACAGACAAAAACGTAAACAAAGAAAATATAGGCATATTTTCTATCAAGTGTCTCTAATCAGTGACACTTGCCTGTATATGGCCGTGACGTGACAGCAGCCACGTGATCTGCAGAACCAATTAAAAATAGGACCACCATTGTCGCCACTTAACTATACCACAGCCACAGCATAAATAACAACCACAGCTTTGTGACTATACCTGTTGTGAACATCCGGAGCTGAGTAGTATTTCTTTGTCTATGCTCAGTAGGCATAGGCAATATCCTATGGAGAATGGAGACGCTAAAGCATCATTTTCCTATGCAGTAAACGGTAGCACTGGGCGTTGCTAAGTGTAGTAACAATATGGTTTGGTCACGAGTCCCGGACTATTTATAATTATAATTATGGGGGACATAAAATAGGAAAATAAAATTTAAATATTTATGAGTATGAGTACTTTGACACATTTGCATGAAAATATGTCAAAATAGGTCAGGCTTAAACATAATCCAGGATTAACACGTACGCTGCACTCGGCCATGAATGTTTTAAACTGATGGCTTCTATATAATTATCGTTATTTACTATATTTTTTTAACTAAACAACTTACTAAAACAACAATTTTCTTTATGTTTACTATAATTTAACTACGATAATAGAAGATAAGTACCTACATCAATAATCTTCATAAATAAAACTAAATAAACAAGTTATATTTTATATTTTTTATAAATAAATACTGTAATAAACAATGTTTTTTTTATTTTCAGTTGTTTAAAATTCAATCTAACATTGCGTGGTCCATGCAAACAGTGTTTTGCTTATTTTAGATTTAGGTATTTCATGCCTAACACAAACCAAGAAAAAAGACTAGATTTATACAGTACGACTTCATTAATCCGGACAGTAAAAGTTTTTAAATATTTCGGACTGAGGTGTCCTTTTTTTATTTTGAGGAATGATACTTTGAGATCTTCATACAGACCCAACATTTTTATTTGTTAAAAATTTATAATCGACATAGGAAAAGATAAAAGTGACCGTTATATTCTAGAACTTTAAAACCTGCTGTAGATTTATTCGACTCTTAAGATAAGCTCAAAATACCTTCGGCGCATTAAGCGGAAATCAGATTAAATTTTGTTTTTTGATTCACCTCTTTATCGTACTCTGTTTAGAAAATACATGTTTTCCAACGTGTTTCATACAAAATTTTTTCTAATTTTCATCAATTTGATATTTTATGACAAGAACACTGAATTTTATACGTTTAAAAACAATCCAGTATAGGTTGTAACGGTGTGACAGCTAACCTGAAATGAACTTTACAAAACCAGTTGCATAATATTGTATTTTTCGTAACTGGTTGTGAAAAGTAAGATGTGTCGTAACGTCAAAGGGTTTTGAAAAGTATCACTTTACCTGTCAAAATTAGAAAAAAAACATTTTATTGGCATTAAAATCGAATTTACACAAAACAACGGTGGAACTTTTTAAACAGGAAAAATATTAGTAGCGTGTGTTACCTCCTCGTGCCATGATTAAAAAAGAGTCTTCTTCTTTACATGCTTCTGATCAAATTTGAAATAGTAATCTGTGGAATATTATTCCACCCCTCCACAAGTGCTTTCGATAAAGTATCCAGAGTGTTGGTCACCCTATTACGAGACCTGATTCTTTGCCCCAATTCATCCTAAATGCTTTCTAGTGGATTCATATTAGGACTTTTTGCTCGCCGATCATTCGTTCTATGTTCCATGGCAACTTCATCAAGATATTCTGATATTCACTTACGATATGAGCAGTGTTAGACGGTGCGAGGTCGAGCCCTGCATCAGTATATAATCATTTGCATAAAGGGTGCAAATGGAATTACATAGACTTGTAACATGTTCTCGATATACATGTTATTAAAAATGTTCAATTGAGCGCAAAAAAGCACAATTGTTAACGAGTAAAAAAGCTTGTGATGAAGAAAATTTTTTGACAGCTGTCATATTTTACAACAATGTGTAATTTGTTACTTGTCACATTCATGGCCTTCTTAAACGAAATTGTATATGATTTTGTTAATATGCATTTCACCTTACTTTGCTTAAACCTGAGTATTTTCTAAACAAAACAAGATAAAGTCATTAAAAAAACAAAATTTAATACGGATTCTGCTCTCAACGGCGAGAGTATTTTGCGAGAGCTTATCTCAAATATTGAATAAATCTGCAGGGTGTTTTAAAATTCCTGAATAAAACGGACATTCTTTTCCCCTTTATCAATTATAAATATTTAAACAATAAAAATATTAGAGCCTGTGTGAGAATCTTCAAGAATCATTCTTGAAAATAAAAAAAAATTGTCGTAATCAGTCAAGTTATTTAGGAATTATGACACATTAAACTTGAAATATTACATATCGCACACACTAATATTTTATATTATAACATTCTCTATTTTTTTGTTCTGGCTTACTGCCGAGTTCAAAAAAAACTTACAAATTAAAATATTTGACAACTTCTAATTACAATATTCGCTATCCCGATAATGAAGCAGAATTAGCAAAAAGTACACAGCGCAAACCAAGAACGATAAGAACAGATGAATGGTCGACAAGTACTGGTACTTGGTGTTATTCTGAAAGCGAGCCCGTGTCATCCTGACGAATATATCCATGAAGAAGAGGTGAAAGCAGACCAAAATCAGTGATGTCAACATGAAAACTATATCTTCTGGTCCATGGGCATACACTGGCTGCAAAGGATGAAATATTAAATTTACTCTAAAGACCTTACCTAGACGGTCAAAGCCTGTAACAAATTACCAGGTAATCTTTGGGTCTGGACTCTGGCGTGCTTTTTATGACCGAACTTGTACTTTAGGTCAAGCCGCACAGTCCCCCATAGATGGCAGTATAATTTGTACTTAGGCGATAAAATAATATATTCATAAAAAGTAAAGTCGATGGTAAAATGTACCTTACGTCCTGACGGTTTGATTACGAGGGACGGTTCGTGCAACTGGTTTCCGTGCATCGCTGCGTGATGGGGGCCTAGTCTTAGCGGATGGTGGTTCTCTGATTTGCTTTCTAAAGGGGTGTTAGCGGCTATTAGTACCTGTGTCTCTGCGTAGAGCTCATACGGTGAATGCTTTTTTTCTAATAAATATACTTCGTTGCCCTCCTCAATTGTCGTCAAGTTCTCGGGGAGACTGATAGGCTTAGCGCTGATAGTTATTCTAAGAGAAAATAAAGATAAAGTTAGATAAGTACGCTGGCGGCCATTTGAGAGTGCACGATTTTTTTTCATATTGTAATGTGATCTTTTTATATTTCATTTAGACACTTATTTGAAACCTCAAACAAATGTCAGTAATTAACTCCGTAATTTACAAACATTTATTAGTTTTCAAGTTTTAAAATGCCGCGGTTAACGGAACCTGAAAAAAAGCGAGCTGTTACATCGCTGGAAAATGATTGGTCATTACAGGCAGTTGCAGATGAGCTAAATGTGAGTAAGAGTTGTATATTCAAACTCGAACAAAAATGGAATGTAGTGGGAAACGTTCGCTAAAATAAGCACTGTGGAGCAAGACAACCTCTTCCTAGACCATCTTAGAACGAATCCCTTTGAAACAGCAGTGACGGCCTGTCGAAACGGAGTTTCCTGGATCTGTGAGGTCTGCAGGGCTGTGGGTTCAGCGGCGTTACGAAATTATGCGGCAGCAAAGAAGGTATTTTTGGAGCCAACGCATGAAGAATAACGTCTTAATTTTGCGAACCAGTTTGTCGGTAGGCCCGACGACTTTTGGAATAATGTCATATTTTCCGGCGAAAAGGTCTTTTAGTCATGTCATGATGGTTCCATCCGCGTCTACCGACCTCAGAATTCGAGGTATGAAGAGAGGTATATTAAACCTACCGACCGGAGTGGACGTTTTTCCATCAATGTTTGGGCATGGATAAGTTCCCTAGGTCCCGGTGTTTGCTGGAGGATAGGAGAGCGCCTTACCGGACAGAGTTACATACGCATATTGGACAATATTATGCTGCCGTCCGTCACTATGTTGTATCCTCAGAATTTTATTTTCCAGCAAGATAATTGCTCAATTCATACATCAAGAATTGTAACTAACTAGATTAATGAACACAACATAAACGTGCTACCTTGGCCCTCAAAGTCGCTCGACCTAAACCCAGTTGAAAATGCATGGTCGATGATTGTTAAGAATATTTTTAATAGACCTGGTAATAGACATTTCCGCCCAGCAAATGCCGAAGAATTGTGGGGAACAATTGAAAATGCTTGGGACAATATCAACGTAGATTACACGAGGAGACTTGTTTCATCAATGAGACGTCGATTGCAAGGTGTAATAGACTCAAATGGCGCCTGGACGAAATATTAATTTTATACAGACCTACTCGCGTTGGAGTTTTGTAGTTTTAAGTTACTTAATTTTTATAATTTAGTTTATTTTGAACATTTTTGGGACGTTCTTTGTTAATTTGGATTTTTTTTGATAAAATAATAATACATTTTTTAATTTTGATAAGTAATAATTAGACAATTGTGAATGTCATAATGACACATCACAGGAACCTCAAATTTCGAAGTCAGTTTTACAAAGATCAAATATAACGAAATCTGATATAAAAGTCGTGCACTTTCAAAAGGCTGCCAGAGTATCTACCTCTCAAGGACCATAATCACAGCTTAAAGTGCCATAATATGTAAAACCCCTTCATCTCTGAACCATTGGATCAAGCAACAACATACGTTTTTCATACAAACATCGCCTTCTAAAATTGGTAATATTTTTATTTTGATAATGTTTAATCAATATTTTAACACTCTCTCAGTCAAATAAATTATCAAACGATGTATTTATTCAACTTTTTTCACTAAGAGGCTTTCTATATCATGTCTACAACGCCCTCAACTTGAGTCCCCATAAGACATCAATACATTAATTTTTAACTATAAGGAACCCGCGCCAATTTGAAAACATAACCTAACTAATATGGTCAATTAAATTTTAAACTGAATTCTAGAAAACCCATTCTAAATCGATGCGATTTTAAAAATGTTTATTCTGACAATTAAATACTTACCATTCTAGACCGGTAAGTGTCACTTACCGTTTTGTTAGCCTTTGCCAATAAGCGCGCATCCTACTGTGATAGAAACAAACACGGTAACCGAACAAAAAGCGTGCAACAAAGTAGTTGTTTAGTAAAAGTGCCAATGATAATTTTGTTATTTTTTTTTTCTATTTAATAACTATGGAGTTGAATTAACTACAGCTAGAGGAAGAAAATTTGATTCGGTGTTATTATCAAAATATGTACTTACATGTTCCACTGAATCAACCAAAGCACCAAGAGGAATAGCACAATCAATTTTTTCTGCATCATGCACACCATGAAACCACGACAGAAATGTGTCGGGAGCAAGTATGCATTTGCACGTAAGCTCCTCATGAGTCACAACTTACAATTATATCAGCCCTCTACCAATCGGAAAAGAGTATTTATTATTTTCCAATAAGTTATTAACCTGAGATTCCAAACAAGTGTTGAATTTATTTAGCCTATGAATTGTATTCCCATAACTAATTTATTTTCTTGCCAGATACATTAAACATTTTTTTTTTAAAATGATTAACTACCCGATGGTTTAGCAGGGATTGGATAATCATTAATGTATAAATGATTTATTACGGGACACTTATCAAATTGTTGGGGGAAGTTATAGCGACTGACAGTTGGTAGTACCTCGAAAATAGAAAATTTCTTCAATTTTTTCATTTGCCATTGGCCACCAATTTCTCCAGATCTGTCACCACCAGATTTTTATATCTAGAGTGTAATAAAAGTACTCAATGCCAGTTTATTCTAAAGGAAACTTAGTTCCCCGTATAAGAGAAGCCTTTGAAACTTTACCTGTTGGCCAAATATCCGGGCTGTTATAGATGGGGTAACTAACAAGGATACCTTCGAGAAAATTAATTACATCTCTGAAAATAATTATTATTCATATTAAGTATGTAGTTTGATTATCTTATTAAAATTATTTATAATTTATCCCTGCTGATAGTCAATGAGTCTCTCATTAGATACTCTGCAAGTTGTATTTATTATCTTGTGACACTCCATGAATAAATAATAAATTTAGTATGTCACCATTTGAATAAATGTTAACGTTTTCCATTCTTTAACAATTAACAATGCCTAAATAAACATTCACTGTATGTGTTAAATTGACAACAATTAACTGGTGACAGATTAGGCGCTTGTTTTGAAGTTCCACTAGAAATTTCACAGGCATCTTCGCGAGAAATTATGCGATATCCGTTGACTGCACGAAAAACAGTAAATACTAAAAAAGAGGAAGAGATAGGTATAGGGAACTATTATACCATTCGAAAGAGAACAAAATTGTTCATCGGGTTGCGCAAAAATATACAGGGTGTTCCATTTAAAAAAAATAAGTTAAGATGGTTTAAAGTTGATTAAATTCGGCATTAAATTTCTACCACCCTGTATGAAATTAAGTCATTTTGAATTATGGCAGGGAAGCTTAGACTTTTAGTTATGTCCTGCATAAATTTTATAGCTCTAGCTTTGTTATTGTAAAATACAGATCTTGAATGAAGCAGTGCTTTTTTAGAGAATGCCTTTTTTTGGTATCTATTATTATTTGTAGTTTATAGTGACAAAAATATAAACATTTCTGCAATCTAAGCAGCGCATTTTTTTCTCTTATGGCCGTATTAAATAATAAGGTTATTATTCTTTGGCGGCATGTCAATACAATATGGTTTGTAGCCACTGATTTGATATTCAAAGTTGTAATTATTCTACGCTGAGTTGTTGCTTCATCCAGTCTCATAGCTTGAAATTATCGCTTTATCTAATAAAATACCTTACTATCTAGCTGTGTATGTAAAATAATTTTTATGGCTATGTTTATTTTATTGGCAATGCAGAAGAATTCACAGCTACATAAAGATACAGGTATAACATTTGTAATTGCAATGGTTGTTATTAGTCATAGAAAAATGCTTCGCAAGGCATTTATAAAAAGAAATATCAGTATTAGTCACTGTGTTAAAATATAGAGATTGTGTATGTATAAAAATTATAGTTTAAAAAAACTAAAAAAAACACTTTAAAGGGAAATAAAAAGTAAAAAATTATTTAACTATTAAGATTTTCTACTTTTTATTTTAGTTTCCCTTTGAAGCGTTTTTTTTTTAGTTTTCTTGAACTATAATTTATTTTTTACTTTTTACTTCGGTTTCCCTTTAAAGAGGGGTTTTTTAGTTTTTTAAACTATAATTTTTTCCACTAAAAAATACGTCGATTAGTTTTACTTTCGGCTATGAAAAAGATTTTTGTGCCGTGAATATATAACTTTCAGTAAATTCTAAATTGTGCCGACTGCGCCAATGTGAGACAATTTTTTTATATCCTGGTTTTTGATGACCCTGGTAAGGACATTAGGACAAAGTTGTCAAATTATTGTATTGTCATTGGTGCAAAGTTTCAGTTTAATCTGACGTTTTGAAGTGGGCGAAAATCTCGTTCAACGCTTTTTTACAAAATCTTCGTAGTTAAACATTATTTTTTACTTTTTGGTGCGGCTTCCCTTTAAAGCGCGTTTTTTAATTTTTTCAACTAATTTTTTTCTCTAAAAAATACGGTGATTAGTTTTACTTTCGGCTATGAAAAAGATGAATTTTTGCGCCGTGTGGTCCGAGATTTAATGAATGTATAACTTTCAGTAAATTCTAAATTGTGGCGACTGCGCCAATGTGAGACATTTTTTTATACCCTGGTTTTTGATGATCCTGGTAAGGACATTAGGACAAAGTTGTCAAATTATTGTATTGTCATCGGTGCTTGATAAGTGTGCAATGTTTCAGTTTAATCTGACGTTTTGAAGTGGGCGAAAATCTCGTTCAACGCTTTTTTACAAAATCATAGTTAAACATTATTTTTTACTTTTTGGTGCGGTTTCCCTTTAAAGCGCGTTTTTTAATTTTTTCAACTCTTTTTTTCCACTAAAAAATACGGTGATTAGTTTTACTTTCTGCTATGAAAAAGATTTTCATAACAGCATTTTCGTGCTGTGTGGTTCTAGATTTAATGAATGTATGAATGAACTTTCAGTAAATTCTAAATTGTGGCGAATGCGCGAATGTGAGAATTTTTTTTAAATCCCGGTTTCTGATGATCCTAGCGAGGACATTAGGACAAATTGCTGTATTGTCATTGATGCTTGATAAGTGTGCAAAGTTTTAGTTTAATCTGACGTTTTGAAGTGGGCGAAAATCTCGTTCAAAGATTCCGTTACAAGATACATACAAACAAACGGGTGAAGCTAATAGAAGCTTGTTAAAAATAGGATGTTTATAAAAATTATACAAAATTCCTTTTGAGCGGTTTATTATTATATTTACCAGCCATTTTCAATATATATATATATATATATATATATATATATATATATATATATATATATATATATATATATATATATATATATATATATATATATATATATATATATATATATATATGTATATATATAGTGATATGCTACACTATTTCCTGAAGAATATATAACAAACAATTAATAAAATAAAATATTTCCATTTTGTAAATTGTATCCATTACACATCACTTTTATAAAAGTCGCCTTGGAAGATTAATGTGCATCAGACAAATTAAAGCACTAGATCCGCCATTTTAGTTCCATTGTCAGTTTACCGTGAGCTGTTGATAGTGTCAACTACAGTGAATATATAATGACAGTGTCGACAACAGAGTAACCACTTTTTGATTGTCTAGATCACGTGGTACCGGCAGCCATGTTGAGGCTTACAGCAATGTGTTTTTTTGTTGTACAAATTAGTTTTGTGCTCCCAAACTTTATAAACACATTGTAACATATTCCCCCACCTTGTGTTTTAAGTAAATTACATCTGGAAGTACATAATGAATCTATTCAATTTTACAATATTTTATGAATATCATTACACACAGAAGTTGGACATAAAAAAGATTGGCATCATGCCAAACAGTATTCTAATTTCTACGCAGTCCATGTTGAAGCTGCTCTCATATATTTGTTAGATGAGAGCAAGTACTCATTTGACTTAACAAGCCAGTTATCCCAAGACTATTTAGAAAATCTTTTTAGCGTGATGAAGAGCAAACAGATTGTTGCAAATGCGTTACAGGTAAAAAACTATCTGAAAATTATCTGTTCCCAATATTTAAAAATTGCAACTACAAGCAGATATAATGAAGATGACAGGGTATTTGTGTCAGGCTTTTTAGATACCATAAATAAAACAACACCAGAATCTAGTATACCAAGAAGCGCAGCTTCCCAGCGAAATTGAATATCCTATATTTAATTTAAATTGCACCGAAATAAACTCTGTATAATATCTCTGGATATATACTAGAGTATTGTAAAGACTTCAAAAACCTGTTCATCTTGTGTAGATGCTGCAGGATCCACAACTCTAATTTATAAAACCAGTTCACCAAGTTCAATTTATTCAAGGGGTTTAGAGAGTACTCACTCTTTTTTACTACAAAAACAGTTTTTTTTCTTAGAAATGGAAAGGGTTTTCAAAAAACTTTTCTCGTATTTCAACACAAAACATCAACATCAAAGAATTTTATTTTAAGGAAATGTCATCATTAGTGTTTTTATTAACACATATTTGCTATAAATTTACGTATTTTTGTTATAAAATGCCATTTTACTGTATTTAAATTATCTATTACCATTTGAACTTTTTACTGATTTAATTAAATTTAGCCACAACATGGCGGCGGGGCGTGGGCTTTGTCGTATTGTCGCCACTGTCTCTGTAGTCAGTGTAGTGCCAACAAGAGCCAGTGACAATTGAACTACTTTTAAGATTCGGCGGCAAATTCAAACTTAACACATTCATAGATTAATTCTATGCCTCGCTACTGAATCTGTTACTTAACAAATTAAGATTTGTTAACATTTGCACTCGTTTCTTATGCTATTGACACTGCTGTCAGTTGACGATGGAACTAAAATAGAGTGGTACAAATTATCTTTGTAATTTATATTCTATTGGTCGGAATTGCTCCATTTTCATTGTTTAATATAATCTGAAGCAAATAGTCAAGAGAATTCGTTAAAATTTAATAAATAGGGCGCAGGTTTACATCTGATTTAGATGAACACATTACATAAATAATAAAATTGTTTTATGAAATGTAACGATGATATAGACAAAGGATACATGCAAATTATTTAATGCAGACATGATTCACGTTCATTAACTATTTCTACTTAATCCCGACTACTCATAAAAACTTGGATTCTCCAGCTGAAAATCGGTTATCCAATAGTCGAGCCTTTTTCAATACAGCTTTTTTTTGAGCCTCGTCGAACCTGTTCACTTGTAGGTCGACCTCTCTACTAAATGGCCTTCTCACGGCTACCTCACTCTCATTCTACAATAAAATCCGTTAATCCACATATTTTTGTTTTTATAAGTGTACTTACTTCACAATCAAATTTTCACACCATTAAAATTTTGTTTTCTCGCAAACTGCGAACTGACGTTTTTTAAAAATTGTAAACAGAAGTGACGTGGTAAAATTTTTATTTAGATCAGTTTTAGGCATATACAGGATATTTGATATAAACTAGTTAGTACTTGGTTTTAGTACATTTTTGTGTCAGGATTCCCCAGCTACACTGTATCTATTCAAATCAGTGTTCAATAGGGTTGAGATCTGGCAAGCGGGAAGGCCAGTCCAGAGACTCATCTACACCCAGGTATCTATCCATATCAAAATTTAGCCCTATATTTTCTGAGCATTTTTTTAAAATCATGCTCATATCCAGGGACTGGTCTGTTGAGGCCCAGCGGGGAAATGCCTACAAGGGCCCCCAACCCCAATAGAATAAAGGCTTTTTTTAAAGACAAGTAAGAAATGAATAGCATTTGAGTAACCTAATTGAATGTCAAAGGCACGAATTTATTGAAAACAAAAAAGAAATCATAAACATTGAAAAAACAGAAAGATCGTCAATATCGATGACCCATATTTCCCTAACGCTGTTTCCTACATCATCCAAGAAGGCAGGTAGTGGTATATTTCCTAAGTGGTTACATAAATATTCAATATGATTAAGATCTGGACTGTGGGAAGGCCAGTCCAGAGACTCAATATTCACCTTATATAAGAAGACAAACTAACCATGAAAACACTGAACATAAAATAAAATGATACAAAAAATAAAACAAAAATTTGTCATATGAGTAGTATGCTCCATTCAGCAAAATTTGTTTAGTTCTAAAATTAAATTTTCTTTCCGGTAACTGCTTGACGTCGAGTGGTAACTTTTTTGGACCAAAAAATTTCGGACCATAATAATTTATTGCAGTCTGGCATTTAACTAATCTAATATCATCTATACGAATTTGGGTTAAGATGTAATTTATTTGCTCTGAACCAGTCAGAAGCTTCCTGTCATTTATGTTAACATGTTATTTATATTAATCATGACAGTGTCATCAGCGAAAAATACTAGTGAAATGTATATAATAAAAAATAGGGGCCCAGGTACAGAACCTCGAGGTCCTCCAAATTTAACTTTTATGGTGATGACAATACTCCATCATACACTGTTATTTGTTCTCTGTCTATAAGATATGATTTTAGGAGATTTACTGCTGTCGTGTTTAGTCCATATTTTGTAAGTTTATTAATATAACCAGTGTAAGAGTTAGTTCCTCTTGTTTTCCACGGCTCACCTTGCTTCAGAAACTAAGACTTTAAACTTGTTTCTTCTCAACTGGCACGCTTTGACATTAAATTCTGTTTTAATCATTTAATAACAGAGATAAGGGCGTGATTAAGAAACAAAATACTTAGAGAAGATGAGGTTACATTTTGATTTGGATAATTTGGACATGCTGTTGTACTTGGGATATACTATAGTGCGAGTCAAGAATGAACTACCAAACTGGATTATTTTGAAACACTCTGTATATTCTTAAAACTGAATTTAAAAATAAAAATTCTATCATGTCAATCCTAAAGATGTAAACTATAATTTAAAAATATTTAGGTACTTTGAATTTGTGCGAAATTTTAGTGGTGTGTTAAATCTGATGCGTTATGCGTTGTGTTAAGTGAATTTACCTTTTTCTCATTTTTTAACTTCTTTGTATGAATATCTAGCAAACTTTCTTTATGTTTCTTGTTCTTTTTCGCTATTGCTTCTTGTTCTTTGTCCCGTCTCTTTATTTCCTTCAGCTCTGCCTCTTTTTGAAGGTCAACTTTGGGCTCTACTTTGCCCGCCTTCTTTTTGGCCTTGTCATCAGGAGTGTCGGTCCAGGAAGACCTAAAAAAATTGTATTTTACAACCTAACAACTTACAGCGTGTAGAAAAATTCAGATTAGATCCAATTTTATAGTTGTATTATTTTAAAAACATCCTGAACCACTTGTATAAATTTATAAACGATGGCGCCATTGTATCTGAACCATGGGGTTTCCTAAAGAGTTTGTTGCAAAATTTATGATTTTTATATTGTTAATGCTTATTAACCCTATTTAGTATAAAAAAATTGGTCGTTTGACCCTGAAAATTTTGGAATTTGTGAAAATTAACGGAATCTTATACTTAAACAGTTTTGATATTACAGGTAAAACTAATATTCACAAGATTAATAATTATTATTAAACACTAGCGGTCACTTGGGCGCTAGTGCAGGCAGCTTTCACAATGGGGATTGATGCAATGAATTCTGACAGGCGGCAGCTCGGTGACACAGTCACACACGTCCCTAAATGTTTATAAACATTAACGCCAGCCGATATGATTTATATTTTCATACTAACATTCTCTGTAACTGAATGAACCATATAACCCAAACATATACATAGATAACAACACAGGTAGATCATCTCTGGGAGGACGTGATCATGTCGAGGTCGCTCGCATATATACAACCAGAAGTATTTTCAATATTAAAATATTTTGTTTCTTCAAAAATTCTTATAAGTAAAATTTATAATACTGTAAGTTTATACCGGGTTATACACAATTTACCATGAATTATGTCACCGTCACCTCTATTTTTTCCTTGAGCCCCTCCTCCATTTTTCTTTTTCTTTAACATGTCAAACATTTGTTGTTTGTTTACCAATTTTTATTGCGTCTTTAAATGTTTTTACAATTCTTATTAATTTTGTTCAAAACTACAACGGCGTATATAGACCAGGGTAAGAAACAATAATTCCTCTAATTGCCCTATTTAATCTGACAATTCACAGAAATAATCTGGCAATTGTTAGATTACATCTGTTTACATCTGATTACATCTATTGACAGATTTAATCTGTCAATTGCCAGATTAAATCTAGCAAATGACAGTTTGAATTTAACAATAGACAGATATGTAATCTAACATTTGACAGGTTATTTATGTCAATTCTGGCGACTCTATTGACAGATTCAATTTGTCAATTGCCAGATTAAATCCTTCAATTGCCAGATTTTAATCTAGCAATTGACAGATGTAATCTAACAATTGACAGATTATTTTTGTCGATTGCCAGATTAAACTTGACAATTAAAGGAATTATTGTTTCTTATCCTGGTCTATATACACCGTCGTACAAAACGCCGCAAATTTATACAAGAGATATTATAATCGTCTTGAAAGTCAGTCTCAGTGTCAGTGATACTATAAACATAATTCATTAGGTAATAAGAATGATAATTATATTTACCTATCTGATAGATCTGGCCCAGCCTTGGCTCTAAACTGGCGAGGTCCCAATCCGAATGTAGAAGCTTTGGCTGCAGGTAACGTCAGCATCCACTCCTCACGCGTCGGTTGTTTATCATCCGCATCACCCAGTTGGTCGATCTTCAGTTTCAGCGCTCGTTCTTCTAATTCTACGTGAGCTCTGGAAATTTTCTCACCGACCGGTACTGGCCCGTACACTTCATCGTCACTTACCGCTTCTTCTTCTTCTCCCTGATTATCTATGGAGACACTAGCTTCTTCCGATAGCTTTTCTCTTAAATGAGAGGGAATAGCCGGTCCTATAATTACGCTAGATTCTTCTTCGGAGGGTATATTTGGGTCGGCGGTATCTTTAATCAATAAATGAGGGGGCAAAGCGGGCCCTACAATTGCTTCCCTAGTATCGTTTTCTTCATCATTTGAGCTATCATCTAAGGATGATACCGTGATGAGGTGGGGCGGTAAGGCGGGGCCAGCTATAACCGTTTCATTGGCTTGAGTATCGTCTTTTATTAAATGAGGTGGCAAAGCTGGACCAACTGTACCTTGCGAGGGTTCCTCAACAGGCAACTGTTTTACTAAGCGAGGTGGTAGAACCGGCCCAACTACCGTCTCCGCGTCATTGCGCGTATTTGGTTCAATGACCGGTTGGGGCGATAGTTCAAGTATATTATTTCTGGGTAGAGAGGGTCCAAATGACGTACGTTCCGTAGTCTTTTTTTCCTCATATGGATGTGATTTCCTCTTGTCCCTTTCCCTACCTTTGTGTTTTTTTACCTCTTCATCAGGGCTTCTTCTCACACTTCTACTTTTACTTCTGCTACTACTACGCCTCCTGGATTTTCCTCGAGAATCTTCTGGCGACTGATCCGTCTTCCGTTTTTTACTCTTTTTGCTGCTCCTATGATCACTATGTCGAGGAGATCGAGATCTTGATCGCCTCCTCTGTCTACGACTGTCATCCTTTTTACTTGACGAGGAGTCTGTCTCACTCAACCTACGTTTATTTCTTATACTATCGGTTTTATAACGAATACCCTCGTCCGAATCAGCAGAGTCCGAGTCGGTAAGCTGATACATCGCTTGCAACTGAAAAAGATGAATGTACTGATAAAAAACTAATACGACTAATTTTTAAAGATATTTATTGCTATATGAACATTTTCTTAATTTTTCTACTACTGTATTTTATACTCTTCAAAAAACCCGCTGTGAGAATACTTTTCAGGCTTTGGCTAACTGACGACTTCCAGACTATCTCACTGATACACTGTTTCACGATAAGTCCACAGTCTGGATCGTACGCTATTGCCCTTAGGACATCCTCAGTATCCTGTCGTAGTGTTCCCCTATTCCAGAATCTCGTTAATGCCTTTTGGGGCCATCTTGGCAGCTGGTTTAAGTGATGCAGCTTTGCTATAGGACTGATATCCTGGGCGCAGTGTACTGGTGGCTCGTTCGGGTCATAAACTTTGGTGATTACTGCGTTTTCATCGTTAACACCTTCCTTAACTACCGCCTCTTCTTTAAAGTTCGGAAAATCCACGTAATCCGGCATGGAGACAACAAATGGCCGGTACAACCTTCTAAATCCAGGCAATTGCGGCTTAACTATATTTTCAACTTTATTTTTGTTCTCGCCAAAAGTCATACGGAAATCTCCACTGTAACTTAAGTTAGATATCGCATGATAAAATTCATACTCGGTAAAGGAGTCTGGCAAAATAAGCAGGGCAGCATGCACTGCCGATTGCAAATTCAACTGCAACGCAGTCTCCAACTCAGAATTCAACGGTTTCCGAACAATCTCCACTGGTTTGTGTAGCCTGCCTGCCAGGTACAGATCAGACCACTCAAGTAAATCTGTAACCAAATCCTCAGTGGCGACAACACCATATTTAATCCAGACATCATCTAACGGCACCAGTGTATTAAAATACACCTTGGCACCAAGGTTTTGTTGATAATGCGTTATTGCATTCTGCCCAAAATATTTAAGACCACTGTAGTGTGAAGCATTGTGCTTCAAGTTTGCCTCGTGCCACTGGTTTGGATTGTTTACGCAAAATATCAAATCAATCATATTCTCCCCAGAACTCATCTGGAGCTGCTTCTTAACTGCCGAGCCATATGCGAAACAGAACGTAAAATTTTGCGGAAACCTCGACAAAATCCTTTGGTAGATGGGAGGTATTATCGTTACTTTTGTGGAGGCCATTCCAAGCTTTACATAACCTAAACGGGGCGTATGTTCTACTCTTGCTATAGGGTGCGAATCGTGTAAAGGATGTTAGATATTAATGTCTAACTATTATACTAAGATAGTTGTTAAAATAAATTTTATAAATATTCGCTTGTTACTTAACCTAAAAAGATTTGCATACCTGTCAATGTCAAATTGTCAAATTTACTCGGCCTCGATGACAATCATAGATATAATAGCAGAGAATAATATATAATATATTCACTGATAATAGACAGTTGTGGTGCAGATCACAACGTTAGCGAAAAGCAGAGTCTGACAGTTACACATCATGCGCAGAGCTGTGATTTTTCACGTTTACGTTAGCTTTGGCTTTACGGGCGTACGTTAAAGCAATTCTATTCAAAATACTTATTTTGGTATGTTCACAGCTCCTTACGCCAAAGGGCGTATCAGCTGTCATGGTTTAATGAGATTGTCGAATGGGCATCGAAGTAAATAAAAGTAGCAGTAGGTATGAATAATAAGTATTTGTGCCTCTCTTTGAGATTTTGTCGCTTGTTTGAGGGTAAAAAAGCTAACGAAAAAACCCCGTTAAATGCAGAATGCAGGTCCGAAAAGATAACAAAAAAGGGGGAAAAATTAATATAACATGACTGATTTTTTCACTAATTAGAGTTGAAAAATGTTTTTGAATTTGCTAGTTTTTAAATGCATGCAAATTTTTTTGCATATTTGCATGCAAATGTGTCAAAATAAGTCGGACTTAATCGTAATCCAGGATTAACACGTACGGTGCACTCGGCCACTAGTGATGCAATTAATGCATATATTATAAAATTGGTGAATTTTGTAGAACTCGGAAACAAAAATGACTAAAATCAAAGAAACAAACAGAATGGATAAAGTGGTAAAGTTAAAAGAGTTTAAAAATTATAAAGCAGTGCCATGAACGTATACGTAAACGCAGAAATTGACATGTAGGTACTCATGCGCAGCGGCAATTTTGTATACGTTTATTCTTACGTGAACGCAGTCAAATTGAGCATTGAGCAGAGGTCGAAAATATAGGATTAATCACGAATGCTGTTATTTGTCAAATGTCAAATATAATTTTTGATTTCCTGTTGCGTGTGTAAGTCTTCATAGAAAAAGCATAAGTATTTCAATCAACTTTCAACAATTTTCACCAAGTTTATATTTTATGAGAAGAAAACTCAGAATTTTATACGTGTAAAAACAATCCAGTAGGTTGTAATGGTGTGACAGCTCGTCACCTTCATAGCTTGTCAGGTCTAAATAACCTACTAAGAAATGATCTTTACAAAACCAGTTGCGTAATACTTTACTTTTCAAAATTAGAAAAACACTATTGATTGTATTTCACAGATGTAGAATTGAAATAATTATGGACGTTTTGATTTCTATTAAAAAGTTACAGGCGGAAAAGAAATTCTATGCCACAGTAGTTCAGTTGCACTGTAGGCAATAGAACAGTTCACACAAGCTTTAAATTCACAATTTTGGTTGGTTATGTTTAACAGTTTTTAATAGAATGTAAAACAGTGAACATATTTCGTCTATATGGGTACAGTACAAATAATTCCAGGAATAAACAATTCACAATATACATGTACATATATATATATATTTAGGATTGGTAGTATGTCGCTTTACATTTCATTTTCTTTATATAAAGAGTATAAACACACCAAGTATCACAATTTAAAATTTTACTCATAATAATTGTTATGTACAGTTAATTTGGTAGACTTGTGACAGTTTCATGGATGGCTTTCGCAACGTATTCCACATTGGATGGTGTAATGCCACACATACTAATACGACCGGAGCGGAGCATGTAAATGTGATACTTCTTGACCATATTCACGGACTGGATTTCTAGAATATTTTAAGAAAAATCATTAAGCAGTCCATTAAAAAAGAGAATAAGTACCGTTTAGTCCTGTATATGAGAACATTCCAATTTGCTGAGTAATGTGACTCCAGTCGCCAGGCGTTTTCTGGAGTTCCAGGGATTCTCTCAATAGTTTCCGCATCTGGATGATTCGTGATGACATTGTTCGGATGTTATCTCTCCTGAGAATTCAACAAATGAGTATGTCGCACTGCTAAAAAACTACACTCACCATTGATTGTACAGATCCGGATTGCTCAATACGTATGTAACTATCCTGGCGCCGTGGCTGGGAGGATTTGAGTACATCCCTCTTACTACAAGGGTGATTTGCGACTTCACGGCGGCTGCTAATGTGGGATTATTTAAAACCACAGTTAAGTTGCCCACACGTTCGTCTAAAAACAAATTACGACAATTTGATACAGGAAAAGGTACAAGGTCTTCAATTTTTAGAATTTTTTTTTTATAATACAGACAGATACTCACTGTATAATCCAAAGTTCTTGGCGAAGGACTGTGCACAAAATAGTTCGAAACCTTGCTCTACAAAAGACCTTACAACGGCCGCATCTTTCACCAGATCTCCAGATGCAAAACCTTGATAGGCCGAATCAAAGAAAGGAAATAGACGCTTTTCCTTTATAACATCAGCAATTTCTTGCCACTGGGCCGCTGTGGGATCACATCCGGTGGGGTTATGGGCGCAGGCGTGTAAAATAATCACCGATTCCTCAGGAGCATTCCTTAAGTCCTCAACGAAACCTTCAAAATCTAAGCTACGTGTCTTCGGTGACCAATAGCGGTACTCCTTGCCTTCGGCAAATCCTGCATTTTTAAAGACTAGTTTGTGGTTACCTAAAATAAAGAATGTTAGCGTAAGGTAATAATTTAGTTTGCATTCGTACCCCAGGTAGGGTTTGAGTAGTAGAATACTTTTTTGCCCAATACCCCGGCTAAAAATTCGGCTGCAACCCGCAAAGCTCCAGTACCCGACAAAGTTTGTACTCCAAAAGCCTGAAAACACAAACCATAATTTCAGGGTGCGTTACTTAGTTATTGCAAGGAAAGTTAATTAAAGTAATATTACGATTTCAATATTAAACAAATGAAGATAATACGTTCATTGTAAGTGTAATTTGTGACCTCCTTTTTAAAGATTTTAATTATAAAACATAATTAATTTATTTAAAGAAGTTAATAAACATGACAGACGTGATACGAGGGGAAAAATATACATTTAATTACTATTATCAAAGGAGGATTGGTAAAACATTATTAACAATTGATTAAAAATTCGGGGCAACGTAAATAATACCATTATGATATTAGGTTTTGAAATGCTTTGTTGAAATTACGCAATATTTTTTTACACTTATCAGTTACTTTATCACACGGAATTAGAAAATGTATATTAAACAGAAAACAATGCTCATAACAAGATATTTATACATAATACATACAAGTATTTAATAAAGTGCGGGCATCAGTAATTTGAAAATGTAATTATTAAAAGAATAAAACAAAAATATTATCAGGTAGTGATAAAAATAGTTTAGCAAACTCTCATAATAAACAGCAGCTGTTGCTGCCAAGAATTTACCTAAAAAATTACTTATTATTTTTATTACTATTTTTTAATAAATACACACTACAAAAATATCTGTTCAATTTTAACACCGTTAAAATAAAATAATTAGTCGCAAGTATAATATAAATGAACCGAAATTGAATAATAAAACCTCATAGAAGCATCCTGTATGTTTTTAGCGGATCATAATATTAGAAATACATATTATAATTTGAAAAAAATCTTGATACTTTTCGAAGCACATAATTATAGCATAAACATGATAAAGTTTAGGCACATTTAATATAAACAATTAAAAATTAACAAAAAAGTTTAAGCACATTGTTTTTAATAACAATGTATTATTTTTAACAACAATTAACACTATGAAATGCAATTTTACTATTTACTTACACTTCCCTATGAATTAAATTAGCAATTTATTTATGGTGCTACCTTTACAATGTAGTCCTTACCCTGTTTTCCAGCAGAGCGGGGCTCTCCTCTCCCAGCAGCATTTTAGTAGCTTCCTTACTGAAAGCCTCCAGCCCCAAAACGGGCAGGTACTCCTTGTTCAAGGTGTCATCATCCGCCAAGGCCTTCTCGGCAGCCTTCACCACCGGCAACACCCATGGCTTGCCCTCGTTGGTTCGATAGGCTACACAAACAATTATCTAACTACAAGTCGCAACATTTAAATAATACCGTTACCTCCGACACCCAAATTCACTTTATTTTCGTAGGCATCGTCGTTATACTGTTTAGAAAGTGCGAATACCTCAATGGGTGGCCCCAATTCTACGTCACTAAACCAAGACATCTGGGACTTTTGAAGTGCGGCTCGCAGAAGTTTAATAATTGGCGGTTAACTCAAGTGTTGGGTATGGATAATTCTATCTCGTTAACCCCCGTGACCTACTCTGACCTTCAAGGTTGCGAGCGTTCGCGGTTCGCACGTCAACAAACCGGATCATCTGACAAGGTGTTACGTAAGCGCATCAGTTAGGGTGTATTTCAACTAAACCCGATATGGGTGATTTGAACTACTGTAGCATGAAAGCATGTGTTAAGTGTGGGAAAGTTTATTTTTATCCAGCTTGCCATTAATAAATTATCATTTTATGTTATGGTCGAGTTCATGCAAGTTGTTTGTTTATTTCAGTGCACTTATGAAGTGTCGCAATCATGTTAACAATCCATTACATATAATTTTTCCGAATTTATCAGTAATTAATAATGACATCAATTAACACTTGACTGCAATATCTTAGAATTGCATATTTAATAAGTATCTGATGCAAGTTACTATAATAATAAATAAGTACGTATACAAAAGTCGTACAAATATTATGTAACGGTATACCTACTTATATACTTACTTGGAAATCTATACTAATAAACGTATGTATTTCAAATATCAGGTAGAACAATTAAATAACCTTTATACCTAGTTTTAATTGATATCGATACACCAAATATTTGTTTATGGAATCTACAAGTAGTAGATGATATGATTCAAGACATATTAGGATATCTGCAATTTTTGTTTGGCCTATTTTTGAAAATTAGATCTGTATAACAGCTAGAGATAAACTAATAGTTATGTATTTATACTTCAGCATGTACTGCTACATATATATAAAACTGTTTTAAAGTTTAGATATCTTCTATATACTACTATAAAAATAATAAAAAGAACTATAGGTATATAACGAATAACTAAGGTTAAGTACTTACCTGCATATAATATAATGAAAATGTATATATTTATAATTCCTTTCTTTGCTATCCAAATTTTGTGTGTCTATAATGTCAATGGTCAATCAACGAAACTAGGTAAGTAGGAATAAAAAATGAAGAGTAGGTATACATATTGAAACCATTTTTATTCAAATTTAGATATTAAAGGTATGATAGAAAATACTTTAGCAGAGTTAAAAGAGAAAATACCTGAAGTATTTAATTTTTCCAATTTAACGATTTCATTTCCACCAAATAAATATATCGTGTAAGTATAACACATTTTTTATACTACCTATTATAGGTATCTTATATTCAGATTTCAAATTATTATATTATGTGAAGTTAGCAATGCATGGCAATTTTTAACGCACGACCGGTTATCCGGTTACTGTGTGAGCTGAAATGAAAAACTGATTTGTTTATTTTAATTTTTATAATGCACCTAGAGGAACGCTTGATTTATGGAACGTGTCCCTCTCTGGCGTCAAAGCCATCAACCATACAATTTCGTACGGATTTTTTAGTATTCCACAGAAATATGATTTCACTATACAGAATTTAAGCTTGGTTCTGGATTATAAGTCTAATATTAGTTTATTCGACTCACTTTATTTCGAACTATTTGGAGAAGGTACATCAAGGTAAGTTAAGAACGACAAGTTAAACCCATATTCGTATATTTGTTCAATTCTAGCATAACCCTTAACAATCTAACAGTTGGAGGTGACATTTCTACAACGTTGCTTCCGATGAACGCTTCTACTAACGCTGATGTCAATTTAGATGCGGTTACTGTAAGTATTATTGAGCCCACAATGCTAGAGATCAACTATCCTCGTTTCCGCAGTATAAACATAGCCGCTGTATTCGTATTGGTCATTGACATGCAGGTGGTCTCTATTATTATGGACTTGTATATAGTGTAGTAGTGTTTTAAATTCATACTTTGAATCAGGCAGATACTTCTTTAGGTAAATGTGACTGGATTGCTCAGTGATGACAGTTTTAGTAAACAATTTGGAACAGTAGTTGGAAAATCTCTCTACGCAATTTTCCAAGGTGTTAGAGGAATGGTTTCTCGCCTGCTTACCAGCACATTGAATTATGCTATACAACTGATTCTATCAAAGCATAATATGTCGCAAGATCACCCTCAAAATAATCAAGTAAGTTAGGCCAATCACACCACGAAGCACTATGGTTGCTCGTACTCGTCACAGAGTATTAGACTTGGTAGAGTCCCTTGTAATCCAAGAATGATCTAGCTGACCTAAGTATCTGCTATTTTAGGTTACCTTATCAGTTTAACATTAGCTGTCAATAGACCTTTTTAGCGATGACGTCACAGTAGTGCCTAAAGTAGTAACATAAAAGCGGATAATAAATCTTAAATCATTGTAACTAATGACATAAGATGGCGGACAGGTCTGGTAACCTTCGACAAGGGGGGTATCCTTAGTTCTCGATATAATAAGGGAGCGGCCAAAAGTGAGGTCAAACTTTTGACGTTTGTGTATTTGTATAACTTTAGTTTATCTATTTTGTCGTGTTTTGCGAAGTTTAAAGATTTTTAGTAGTTTCTTGTGAGTTGGCAGCCATGTTTTGTTGTATATTAAGGGGCATAAGCGTCGCCTTTGGGTATTTAGGATGCAAATATGTTTTTAAATGTTCATATAGTTAGTTAATAGATGAGACGGAATAAAAATATGTATATGTGACGATGTCACTGAAAGTGGGGTCAATATGGCGGCTTACATAGTTATCTCAATTATCAATTATTCTTTAATAAATCTATATTAATAAGAGATCGCACCAGATATTTATAGTCATTAAAACTAAAACTAAACAATACCTATCAAATATTAATTTCAGTTACCCTCAAAATTTAATAAATACATTTTTAAATCAATTGCATAAAAAATGGAAAAGCCGTTTCTAAATTATAAAAAGAAACGACAAATAAATATTACCGTTATCAAATAACTGTTATATTATTATTACTTTTATTTTTATTACAGGAATTCGAAGAAGAGGATGATATATTTAAATAATTGTCACTTATATCACTGTCATTTAAACCTAATAACTTTAAAAAATAAATGTTTGTTTTTGCATTGTTAAGTACAGACAATTTCATTGAATTTATTTTATCCCTAAATGAAAATAACCTGTCCTGGATAGGGCTGGAACCTTCGATGTAACTGTAACACTCGGAGTAGTTTCCACAAACACCAAAACACTTTCACTTCGCTCGACGCGCGTTTCGCCAACCAAGTTGGCATCATCCGGAGACCAGACCTGTCCTCTTAAAATTCCAAATAAATAGGGCTCATTCGAATCGGAACGATATCTAGAAACTTGATATCTGATATTTGAATAATATCTAAAAATTATTTAAACCCATTAAATACGAATATTAAGAAATAAAAAAATGTACGTACCTTTTGGATACTTGGATACTTTGGATATAAAAAATATTTCGAGGAAAAAACCGTGCTAAATTTGACGAGACATTTTTACTGACTGCGAACGCCAGTGCCTATGCTTCTCTCGGTATAGTGCTAAATACAGTACAATAGAACGTGAATTATTAGCTATAGTTTGGGCGGTAAAACACTTCAGACCATATATTTATGGTAGAAAGTTTAAAAGAACAAAGATGAAAAGATTTTGAAACTTTTGTAAATTTTTATAAAACCAAATCACTTATGAATTATTCTAAAATTCAATTTACCAGTGGTCAACTATTAAACAAAGAAAATAAAAACATCATTACCTTTTTTCAATAAAATAATTTACAAGATCTACATATATCTTCCTATTATTGAAGGTATATTTGAAGAAAACCCGCTTTTTTGTAAAATCTAAATAGTTTAACATTATTTTTTAGTTTATTTTAACTATAATTTATTTTTTACTTTTTAGTCCTGTTGTTTTTTTAGCTTTTTTAACTTTCTAGTTAGTTTTCCCTTTAAAGCGTGTTTTTTAGTTTTTTTAAACTCTAATTTTTTTTCACTAAAAAATATGTTAATTAGTTTTACTTTCTGCTATGAAAAAGGTTAAAGTTTTTGTGCTGTGTGGTCCGAGATTAAATGAATGTATAACTTTCAGTAAATTCCATATTGTGGCGAATGCGCCAATGTGAGACACATCTATTATATATCCTGGTTTCATTAGGACAAAGTTATCAAATTATTGTATTGTCATCGTTCCTTGATAATTGTGAAAAGTTTTAGTTTACTCTGGCGTTTTGAAGTGGGTGAAAAATCTCATTCAAAGATTCCGTTACATACATACAGGTGAAGTTAATATAACTTGCTTATATTATAAAAAAAAATCTTATGTAATCTTATGTATTATGTATTATTCTTTATGTAAATGTATTTTTAACCAACTTCAAAAAAAGAGGAGGTTCTCAATTCTTCCGTCTTTTTTCTGTTCGTTATCTCAGAACTCCGTCATTTATAAATTAATCTTAAAAATTCTTTTTTTAATGGAAAGGGGACGTTTTCAAAAAGGTTCCATTTTAATTTTATTGGCACTGAACCTTGGATTCCGAAGATACCGGGGTATATCTGGTGAGTTAGTTTAGAGTAGTTATATTTCTCTATTTTTTATATACTTTTAAGTATTTTTAACCAACTTCAAAAAAAGAGGAGGTTCTCAATTGTCCCGTATGCTTCTTTTCTATGTTCGTTACCTCAGAACTCCGTCATTTATAAATTGAACTTAAAAATTCTTTTTTTAATATAATGGGGATGTTTTCAAGAAGGTCCCATTTTAATTTTATTAGCACTGAACCTTGGATTCCGAAGATACCGGGGTATATCTGGTGAGTTAGTTTAGAGTAGTTATATTTCTCTATTTTTTATATACTTTTAAGTATTTTTAACCAACTTCAAAAAAAGAGGAGGTTCTCAATTGTTCCGTATGCTTCTCTTCTATGTTCGTTACCTCAGAACTCCGTCATTTATAAATTAATCTTAAAAATTCTTTTTTTAATATAATGGGGATGTTTTCAAAAAGGTCTCATTTTAATTTTATTAGCACTGAACCTTGGATTCCGAAGATACCGGGGTATATCTGGTGAGTTAGTTTAGAGTAGTTATATTTCTCCATTTTTTATATACTTTTAAGTATTTTTAACCAACTTCAAAAAAAGAGGAGGTTCTCAATTGTCCCGTATGCTTCTTTTCTATGTTCGTTACCTCAGAACTCCGTCATTTATAAATTAATCTTAAAAATTCTTTTTTTAATATAGTGGGGATGTTTTCAAAAAGGTCCCATTTTAATTTTATTGGCACTGAACCTTGGATTCCGAAGATACCGGGGTATATCTGGTGAGTTAGTTTAGAGTAGTTATATTTCTCTATTTTTTATATACTTTTAAGTATTTTTAACCAACTTCAAAAAAAGAGGATGTTTTCAATTGTCCCGTATGCTTCTTTTCTATGTTCGTTACCTCAGAACTCCGTCATTTATAAATTAATCTTAAAAATTCTTTTTTTAATATAATGGGGATGTTTTCAAAAAGGTCCCATTTTGATTTTATTAGCACTGAACCTTGGATTCCGAAGATACCGGGGTATATCTGGTGAGTTAGTTTAGAGTAGTTATATTTCTCTATTTTTTATATACTTTTAAGTATTTTTAACCAACTTCAAAAAAAGAGGAGGTTTCAATTGTCCCGTATGCTTCTTTTCTATGTTCGTTACCTCAGAACTCCGTCATTTATAAATTAATCTTAAAAATTCTTTTTTTAATATAATGGGGATGTTTTCAAAAAGGTTCCATTTTAATTTTATTGGCACTGAACCTTGGATTTCGAAGATACCGGGGTATATCTGGTGAGTTAGATATACCAAAAGAAAATGGCGAATGCGCCGGTAACAAGGTAATAATTTATATGTACTTAAATTAATACATATAAATAATTTATAGGTACTTAAATTAATAAAAAAATAGTTTCTATCGGATCAGAAGCTTGTGAAGCTAAAAACCATTCTCGAATCAACATAATAAAATATTTTTAACAAAAAAGAACCGACTTCAATGAAATCTAATCTAAAAAATGACTAAAAAGTGAAAAATAAAATATTTTTAACAAAAAACAAAACCGACCAATAAAATCTGTACTAAAAAAAATGCGTAAAACTATTTTTTCGATTGTTAATAACAAAGTGAGAGTCAACATTTTTCCAACGGGGATTTTTTGTAGTTTTTCAAGAATAGCTCTCAGAAGTGAAAAAATCTAAGGCTTTTAGTTTGACAATTATCAGGGATTTTATGTTAATTTAAAACTTAAGAAAATAAGTTAATTCACAGAAGCATATCTAATAAAAAAATACGGGAAATTTTATCCCAATGGATTATCGTTTATTCAAGTATCCAAAAGATATGCGAATTTTTTTCTTTCATAATATTCATATTTAATGGGTTTAAATAGATTTTATCGTTAAAACGGTCGACGCTCGCGGATGTCACATCACCCGTTTTTAGCCCCATTTTCACCACTAAATTAAAATTATAAATTTTGGTGGTAGAGCTTCGAGAGATGAGATCTTTTTTAGGGTATTTCCTGCTCTTTAAGAATCTTTCTTTCAATTTCCGATATCAATAACAGTTTTTGAGATATATGCAAAAAACTACCCCTTCCTTTTTACTAAATTGTTTATAACTTTTCTAATTTTTACTATCCCCACTTGTCATTGCGATTCGCATGAGCCCTAAACCATAATTTTCGGTAAAGGCCAAGGCATACATCAAAATGGCACTTGTAGACTAGACTAAACGGGTTTCTTATCCATTTATTTACTTCAATCAGGTGGTATTGGCCATTTTTATCAATTGAACAAAATTATCACAAAACCAGACATGTATGACACCTTAACAATTGGACATCAATTAACCAAGCTCAAGAGATTTATTGATTGCCGCAGATAGTGAATTTATCTAGCAGAATATTATAATTATCCTAAGGCGTATATATAAATTACTAAATATATACGATTCATCTAAGTAGTTGTTACAATATTCACGTTAAAAAATAGTCAATTTAAGATGAGGCAGACGTGGGTTTTTGTTCTGCTGGTACTCGCGATAGGATATCCAAGTAAGTATAACGACTACCTAATTGTATGCCTACCAAGTACGTGTAGAAGAAATAATTTGGCTGAATTAATTACACTTGAAAATATAGTTGGTATTGTTTAGAGACCGGGGCATTTTATACTGCAATTATTTCTTACACTAGTAACAATTGCATCGTCATTCAAAAGTTGTTGCTTGTGCAATTACCACCATTATAAAGTATCAGTAAATCAACCATCGCTAATGGTGTATGCTGTAGGATCATTGACTGAAGAAGATGAAGAAAATGTGTTGGTTTCTAGTTTTAAGAGACTTTTAGTGCTTTTAAGAAAGAGTTGTTTCGTGTCTTGAAGCATCTATTAAATATGTAAATAATAGCCATATAATATGCATTATTATATCAGTTCTTCACGTTACCATGGGCGCCATCTGCCAATCATCCTACAGTAAATGGAACTCAGGACTATTCAAAATTTAAAACACTGTTTTGTGTCCTAAACTTTGGGAAAAACTAATCCAGTTTTTGGTTATATTTCAGCCGACGCAGAGAAAATTGAATCGTTTTCTACAATAAAAGAAATTATCGACAATATTATAGCAACGTTAAAAGACCAGTTGCCGGATACAGTGCCTTTTCCCGATCTTACCCTCAACATACCAGAAAACGATTTTCTAGAGTAAGTATTATTAGACTTCCAAGATTCGTAGGTATATATTAGCCAAGACATCGACGCGAGGTAAATATGGATGTTTGTGGTTTTGAATGAGGCAGATTAGGCAATCTTACGGGAAATTCTTTCGC
The DNA here is from genome assembly GCA_964058915.1 of Tetropium fuscum. Lineage (NCBI taxonomy): Eukaryota > Metazoa > Arthropoda > Insecta > Coleoptera > Cerambycidae > Tetropium > Tetropium fuscum. The sequence goes on from CAXKVY010001073.1 coordinate 274,369, forward strand.
TGTCAAAGTGACAATCGCACAGTGGCATATGCAATTTTTTTATATATAAATCAAATTGTTCTACAGAAATAAAAAAAATAAATCAAAAAATTTTGTTAAGAAAACACCTAAGGTAAGGTGGGGTAAGAGCGTTTCTGGGGTAAGTGCGACTATGCCATAATTATTTAATTACCAAAGCATAACAGGTATCGTCCTCTAATCGGTCTTGAGATCAATCCCTAATACACAAATTAGTCCCTAGTAGAGATCTGTAATTTAATTATATGAGATGTCACCACATACGACATAACCTCTTATGGAAAATTCTCGGTTGCTATGTCGCTCTTGCCCCTATGAAATTTGATCTGGGGTAAGTGTAAATTGCCATGTCGCTCTTGCCCCCTATGAAATTTGATCTGGGGTAAGTGTAAATTGCCATGTCGCTCTTGCCCCTATGAAATTTGATCTGGGGTAAGTGTAAATTGCCATGTCGCTCTTGCCCCTATGAAATTTGATCTGGGGTAAGTGTAACTGTAACTCAGTTATCACTGGGAAAAGAAGTATTTATATATTACATTAGACATAGACTTCAGTTTTATTTTCGTTTTTGTAATACCTATATTTTATATTCTAGTTTAGGTGGGGTAGAATGAAAATTGAAAATAAAATGTTTCCATACACTCATCCGTTCATTTAAAATAAATTTGTATCCACTAGATTCACGACAAATCTGGTGATAGGATTTTGTAGATTTTTCATTGAATTATACGCTCTTGTCCCAAAAGACTTTAATATCACTTTGAGTACGAAATTATGTCATATTATGTTATATTACGAATGGGGTAAGTGCGTTTCTGGCTGACGCACTTACCCCATTTTATGGGGCAAGTGCGACCTATAGTCCTAAAAACATAATTCTGTTTTTTCAATTACGTATTATTACAAATTTGCTCAATTCATACACTACACTCCCAGTACTTCATAGATTAATGTATTACAGATGGAAATATATGGCATAAAACGAAAAATTTTCATGGTCTTTTACATTTTAATTATGAAATTTCTGCCTTACCTTACATTTTTGTACTCTATAATTTTTAAAGTATCTTTTTTTAATTAGTTATTTTGAAAATAAATTATTTAAAAAAAATTGAAAAATGCGTTTTTCATTTTCATCATATTTTTTCGAAAAATACGCATTCTAACCCAGCCAAACTTTTGCATTACATGAGTAACACTAAAATAAAGTAATTTATAAAAGGATAACGGTCAATATCAATTCTGGTAGTAATGGCTGGGATTTTAGCACTCGTTGTTTTCTCAAATATTTGAGCGGGGCCCACCGTTTCTGCATTGTAACTCCCTTAGTTATAATGCAATTGACATTTGACACCGCTCATTTTAAAGGTCTTTCCAAGCACTACAAAAAATATTCTAGAAGTTTCTCCCGGAAATGTATCGGTTTTCCGTTATTTAACGTTTAATACTTCAAACAAAGTTATTGAAAAAAAAGTCTTTTTCAATGAGCGATTACTCCCTTTATTTTTGACCTAGAGTATTCATAAAAAACAATAATTATTTGCAACTTTTTGACCTTCTATTTAAGTTTTCGAGTTATTCGGGAAAAATCTTATCGCGAATAACTCGAAAAATGTCGATATATCGAAAAAACTGTATAGAACATTTTTTACTTCAAATTTATCCCTCTATCCATATATTTTGAGTGAAAACATTTCCACCCACTAGAAGGGGTGGCATACACCCTCAGGGTAAATGCGCACATCGGCGCTGGCACTTCCTTGAACAATCCCCTAACTACTCACCAAGTTTCACGTCAATCGGTCAATGTTCTGGACAACAACTGGACTATAATCAGCTTAATGTTTTTTAATAAAGATGGCGTAGATGTTTATATAGTTACTTTGTTTAGGGGTGGAGTAAACATATCCGACTCATCCCTAAGCGGATTAAAGGACTTCAACATAACCGTGCAATACAGAGGCGTCTTAATCCCTATCCCAACGGGATTTACGATCAGATTCAGCGATCTGGTGGCCTTTTCGAATTTCACCAGTAGAGGTCAGTTCTTGGGAAGTCCTATATTGGTCAGACAAAAATATGGACATTTCAGGTAAAATATACATAACCGACAATCTGGCATATGTCACTAATATGTAATATACATTTGGTCGCAGGACGAACATATCAGACCTGGTATTAGGTGGAAGCGTTTCTTTCACTCTGTCTCCACTCAACTTTTCCGTTTCGTCGTTAAATATCAGCCTAGGCGCAGCAGAGGTAAGTTCTCAGCTGATCTCGCAAACTGCACTCATACTTCACAAAACGGATGGGGTGCAGAGGACCCCATCTTGGCTTCTGTGCTAATCTTTATTTTGATACCAAATGCTTCACTTTGTGTTATAGTTCGACATAGAAGGGGTGGTGTCTCCCCTATTCAGCAGATTGCTCAGCAGACTCCTGACCAATCATGTGGCTCGAATTCTGAACAAATACGAAGAGGCTATATCTGCGGCTCTGATTAATGTCGTTGACAGCATCATCCGCTACATTGTTAGCAACATCAGACCGTCAGCGTTGAACAACGTAAATATATATTGCATCTATATTCAGATACACCCTTAATGAATAATCTCGTTGCAGGTTGAAATGGAGAAATACAAAGAAGAATTCGATAGAGCTGCAGCGTTTCAGGCAGTTTTAGAACAGATGCTGACTGCTGTTAACCAGGGATTAGACAATAACGAACAAATTAATATGTTGTAGTAGCTGATTATTATTGTTAATGTATTTTTGTTAAATATATAAGCAGGAGAAGTATTAATTTTATTCAAGAATTTATACCCCAGTCAAATTAGACAAATGGTTGAAAAGTTTTAAACGCTTCCTTTACACTTTGGTAGACATATCAAACGTTTCCGATGGTGTGGGTGAGGCTTGAGGAAAAGTAACAGTAAATAGATTTTATTGGGTCCAACACTTCATTAGAGAAGAGGGTTGGTCACGGGGGTTCATGAAGTCTTCCAAGACGTCCTCATATTCTGCATTTTCGTCTTCAACCTAAACATTGAAAATAGAATTACAGTCTTGTTCAGTACAATATTAATAGATAGATGATTTAATGTGGAGGATTTGAAAAAACTTACAGTAAATTGAATGTATTGGGTCCAACAGTTCATTAGATCAAGATTAGGTCTATCAAGTCTTCCGAGTCATCCTCATATACTGAATTGTCGTCATCAACTGGAAGGCCGTTAGTGCACGCGCCCTCATAGTTACCGCATATTGAAGAGCAATAGATGCACCACAGCCTTTGGTGCAGCTGCAGAATATTGTTGAAAGTATAGCAGCCTGGGGTGGGTTGATCTAAGGTTGTCATCTCCATCTGCTCCTTACATCCAACCCCAGTAGGTTCAAGTTTTTTGCCCAGCCATTCTCGAACTTGCAAATAGACTCTGTATGACTCAGTGCAGAGCCTTTCGTTGGAAGGTCTGGCTTCATCTTTCTGGTGGATTTTTGGAACGCTGCGTAGCGCCGTTTGTCCAGGTCTCTTACTCTGGTGTTGGTCTGGTACATTGCTAGGAACATTCCCAAGCGTTCACAACTTTCCCAGGCGTTGAAATATTTGAATAAAATACGTTGCAGATTAAAAAATGTAGGGTGCTGTCCCTCACGAGTCATTTAGCAATTATATTGACTTGCCTTTTCAGAAAATTTTAGAAGTTGTATCGTAGCCTCTAAAATCGTGAATAACTTGAAGTGAAGTTGGATGAAAAACTTGTGCTTTCCTAATTCCCCTTCCAAGGTTTGAAAAGCTATATCTGTCGTTCTCTTGGAGCTAAAGTGATCAGCAGGACCAAGTGAGCGGTATCTGAGGGATGTAAGGGATTGACTAACATGCATACACACCAGGAAAATCCACCGACACTGCCCTTCATGTGGTAGCAAGTCGGGTTGAGAAATCCCTGGATCATAAGGAATCCACCTTGGGTGTCTTCATAGATGAGGTACGTTTGACAAAACCACCTTTCCTAAAATTACAGCGGTCCTATCACATAGGAACGTTCCTCATATTGTGGGCAGCTGGATATCCAACATGCTCTCTAAAAGAGCAGTACAAATCAGTGCAGGAGACACATAGAGGACTGGCTGCGAAAGGCTGTCCGCAGGGAGGTGTTTTATCACCACTGCTATGGAAGCGGCTTTTGACAGCCTCGTAAACCACCTCAACATGGAAGGATTCTACACAATTTCATACGCAGATGACCTAACGATGCTGCTTAATGGAAAATTCGAAGGAGCCCTCTGCCAGAGAATGCAGATGGCCCTAAGCCGTTGGCCCTAAGCAGATGGCCCTAAGCAGATGGATTTCTTTTTATTATCTAAATCTAAAAAGGGTTGTTGCTCAGTCGTCACTACCATATCTTCGGTGAAATCAATGTCGACTGATGGGGTGTTGGTGGTGGTGGAACTACGTTTTTGTTCTTCACATTTTGTGCTGTTGGCAGTATCCAAGCAGCCATCAAAAACGACGATGTGCAGCAGTCACCATAATGTTCTTTTTATATAAGTCACATATTGATTGAATATCACTGAGGAGGTCGATCCTGTACCCCACTTGACTCGATGTAACAGGAATCCACCATCAATCACATTGACCGTCAATCACGTGAACCTAGAGGTCAGGAGTAACGGGGTGAATGGAGAAAATATCATATAAAGTAGACTTCAGTGTCTTTCGCATTCCATTTTCATCAAAGAGAGATAATGTAAACGGCGCGGAATAGAGAAGGTCCTCGTCGTGTAGATCCTCGTCGTTCTTCTTGCAAATAGCTACTCGTTGGAATATGAGCAGGGGATTAATCACCTCCACAAAGTTGTCAATTTTGAGGTTGTCTTTTCGAGCCTGTTTTGGTTTTATCTCTCCAAACTTTTGCCCTATCTTCTTCATCGTAATATTGCCTTCTTGTAGGGGTTTGTGGCAATTTACATCACGGTTAGCAACGACACCTGTTGTGAGGGAAACTAATGTTTGTAATACTAAAATGGGAAAAAACTATTTCCATATAAATACCATATACTGATAAAATGTGTTTTGAAGGATTTATAATGCAGTTTTATGTAGAATCTAAATTTCAGAAGCCCTTAATAACTCGCTCACGGTTAGTCTAATCTCAGAAATGCATATGACCATTTTTGTAGCAAATTTTCAGATTTAATTATGGTAAGATGGGAAAAATCGATAGGAGTAATTTTTTCCGAGATTTAAAGGAAAAACTGAAAAATTGTACCTCTCGAGGACTTTTGATATAAGGCCTACCTAAGTGTAAAGAAGCGTTTGACAAATATCCAACTCTATGAATTTTTTCCACCGATTTTTGTCTAATTTGACTAGATTATTATTTCTTATTCAAATCCCATACCATCTAGTCAAGGGACAAATGACTGAGCTATGGCTATGATGGATACCAAATAACGCCGTACCATTTTTATGTCTTTATGAGCCTAATAATAAATAAAAAATATGCACAGGTCTAGTACTCGTAGATAAATAGAGTACTAGCTGATAAAACTGATAATTTAGCAACTGTTTTTGCCCGTGGCATTGATTTTTTAGTCGTGTTGTTGTTTAACGTGCGTTGCAATAATAAACACTTGGCACCATGAGTCGATTTTTTTATTTGGCTGTGATTATCTCTCTGCGATGGATACCGTGTAAGTCCGAAATTATTTTGTTGCTTGAACCTACAGCAAAGCCACAAGGCACATAATTAGCAACCGGATTTGTAATGTGAACGAAAATGCAGGGCAAACGTAATTGCCATACGAGCATAATATGGAAAATATGTTGTTCTTGTTGCTAATTAAACATAATCAGTTCTAATTATATTTCACCGTCTTTGAAGCTTTAAGATGATGGTGTATCTCAACGTATCAAAATTACCTAAATTACCTAAATTGATACGAGTGCCTGCACCTACCACTCAATTTAATAGTGTCTATCGTATGTCCACAGCATATATGCTGTGGTATGTCTTTGTTACCATTAATCTTTCCCTTTTCGCAGTTTGTTTCGCAGAGGACGTTAATGTTGAGGTGAATGTAGGAACAATCCAAGATATCGTTAACCAAGTATGTGATAAAGTCAGAGACGCTATTCCAGAATTTATTGCCGTTCCATCTTGGATTCCTGATCTATCAGATAATAAATATCTCTCGTACGTAGGTATATAATTGTACTAAATAATAATTTGAGTAGGCGAATGCTGTTGAACAAAATAAATGGACGATTACAGTGGCGTTAGAAAATTATTTTGTCCATAGGCATAACGTATTATAAATTAATAAAGAACCAAATTAGAAGAATACAAATTTGTCGCAGACGAATACTGTGGCCCCATAATGATTTTGGTCGCTTCATATTACGTAAATAAATAACGAAAAACCGGAATTAGAAAATCTAATTCTATCAATATAATTAGCTTACTTGAGATGTAATTTCCACGTAATAAAGTCGCATACGATTAATTAGTTGGTGCTTTTCCGTTTCTTATTTTACTTATTAATAAATAGTGAAACGCCCCGTATAAGGGCTGGGCGTTTATGAGAAAATTTCCTAATTTACTAACCAAAGTTTACGTATTTGAGTTTTACAAAAATACCATCTCCGAATCATTAGAGTCCATTCCGCTTTGTCATTTTCACAATAAAACTTCAGGTTTATTAAAATACATAAAATTGCAGGCTCCGAATATTCTATACAATTGTATGCATGTATTAGCAAGAGCTTTTTAACGCAGTTTTCGTATGACGGCCTTATTATCTAAATTACGTTATTCTAAACAAACGAGGGTAACTTTCGAGATCGGAATGCACCACCCAACACATGGCCCGTGGTCACGTGTCCAGAACCAGCATCGGTTCACTATATGCCTTTGCGATAACATATTGGCAAAGGGCTTGCTAACGCCGTTTTCGTGCAACGGCCGTGTTATATAAATTACGTTATTCTAAACAAACGGGAGTAGCGTTGGGGATCGGAATGCATAATAAAGGGTCCGCCAATAGGGACGCTCGATCTTTGACAGCTCATGGCGGCCATGTTGTTTGTGGTAGAGTTGGCAAACGTAGTTGTTATTATTCAGTGTATCTTCACAAATCACCATGAACCAATTCAGCCGCGAGCAACATGTGCAAATCGTTAAAACTTATTACGAAAATCATTCATCGGTTCGAGCAACGTTCCGCGCGCTCCGCCAATTTTACGGTGCAATTGATCGTCCTGCTGAGTCGACTATCCGTCGTTTGATTAACAAATTCGAGGCAACCGGTTCGGTGAACAATCAGCCAACACCGACGCGTCGTCGAAACGTCCGATCTGCCCAGAATGTCGCCGCTGTGCGCGATAGTGTGCGTGAAAATCCGCGACAGTCAATTTCACGTCGCGCACAGGAACTCCGCCTTTCGGAAACATCACTTCGCCGAATCTTGCATCTGGATTTGGGCATGCATCCGTACAAGATCCAGCTGACACAAGAGCTCAAAATAAACGACCATAGACAGCGCCGTATCTTCGCTGATTGGGCTTTAGAGCAGTTGGAAGTCGACCCCGATTTTGGTCGCAAAATCATCTTCAGCGATGAGGCATTTTTGGTTAAATGGGAATGTCAACAAGCAGAATTGCCGTTATTGGGCCGAGAACAATCCACAGGAGGTCCACCAGGTCGCAATGCACCCAGCAAAGGTAACTGTTTGGTGTGGATTTTGGGCCGGAGGCATCATCGGGCCGTATTTCTTCGAGAACGACGATGGTGTGTCCATCACGGTAAACGGCGAACGATACAGATCCATGATAACGAACTTTTTCTGGCATGAAATCGACAATATGGATGTCGAGGATATGTGGTTTCAGCAGGACGGCGCTACGAGCCACACAGCGCGCGCCACAATGGATCTTCTGCACGAGCGCTTCGGAGGAATGGTTATCTCGCGCGGAGGCGACATCAACTGGCCACCGAGATCGTGCGATTTAACCCCACTAGACTATTTCTTGTGGGGTTTTCTTAAATCACAGGTCTACGCAAACCAACCACAAAACACTGATGCCCTCAAAGTCAACATACGCCACGCCATCGATGAAATACAGCCCGATTTGTGCGCCAGAGTCATTGAAAATTGGACTTCTCGTATGCGCGCCACCCAGCGAAGCCGAGGTGGACATTTGACCGATATTATTTTCCATACATAATGCCTTCGAATACTCTTTCAAACAAAAAATAAATTTCATTTATACCTCTCACACAACTTGCTTTATTTCATTTTAAAGATCGAGCGCGCTTATTGGCGGACCCTTTATAAACAAATTGTTCGCGTTCTCATGGGAAACCAGCCAGCGTTAGGGCACTACGTCACCAACAAATTTCGTATAAAAGGGTGAACGCGGGTGAACGGAATATTAACTTACGGGGCCATCGTGTGGTGGCCTTGTGTTGAAAGGAACTCAACTAACAGGCAACTGGACAGGGTCCAGAGACTTGCGTGTTTAGGGATGACTGGAGCATTGAGAACGGCTCCCACCAGAGCTCTGGAGGTGCTATTAAATCTCATGCCACTACAAATATTCATTAAATTGGAAGCCATGCGTGCGGTATATAGACTGCGCACGCTAGACCAGTTACAGGTGTGCTCATTCGGGCACTCTCGCATGTGGAACTGGGCCACCGAACGATGCACGGTTCTACTCATGAGTGATGATCATATTCCCACTAAACTATATCCCTCGAACTTCCTGGAGGTCGTAATCCCTGACCGCGAGGAGTGGGGGATAGAGAACACCCCGATGGCAATCCGCAACGGAACCAACTGGTATACGGATGGATCCAGGGCGGATGGAATGTCGGGTGCCGGAGTCTTTTCGGACTCGGAACAAATAAGTAAATACTTTGCTCTGGGTGCACATGCTACTGTCTTCCAGGCCGAGGTATTTGCGATTCTATCCTGTGGGCTGGAGCTGCCAGCTGGCCCACAAAGAACTGGTAGAATCAATATATGCTCCGACAGTAGAGCTGCCATCTTGGCACTTAGTGCCGTTGAAGTGCGCTCAAAACTGGTTCTGGAATGCAAGACCGTCCTCGAGACGCTCTCTCGGAGGAATAATTTACTCCTTGTCTGGGTCCCAGGACATGCTGGTGTACCGGGAAACGAGAAGGCCGATCAACTAGCCAAATTAGACACTTTAGAGACACCTACTGGGCCTGAACCCTTCGTAGGGATTTCCAGAAGCACAGCGGTTCTCTCAATGAAGACTTTAGCCCAACAAATGTTTCAACATTGTTGGACCACTGCTCCAGGCATGAGACAGGCTAAAGAACTCATATCTGGTCCCGACGCTGGGAGGACCAGACAGCTGCTGAAATTAAGCAGATGTAACTTAAGAACAGTGACAGGCCTACTGACCGGTCACTGCCACCTAAGACGACACCTTTACATAATGGGTCTTGTGGAAGACCCTGAGTGTAGGGGATGCTTGGAAGATGAGGAGACAGCAGGGCATGTTCTGATGAATTGTCCCGCGTTCCTGCATACACGTATGCAATACCTGGGACAACTGATGCTGATGCCCAGGGACTTTAGCGAGCTATGTCCCAGCCGCCTCGTTGGCTTTATTAAGGCAACTGGACTGGTATAGCTCTCGAAAGGCGGGACGTAACGGGCCCATACTGAGGCCTATACGTCAAAGGGCAGAGCCCCCGCCAATCTCAAATCAATCAATCAATCAATCAAAGGGTGAACGCGAGCTACAATCGAGGAGAGTTGTCGAGCACCCAGCCAGCATTCAAGGACCTCACCAGATCCAGTCTAGTTTGGCCGAACTGTTCACAATTATCCAATCTGAATTTTATTTGTGTCGTGTTTATATAGGATAAGATTTGACGGGTGTCTTTTGGTTCATTATACTCAGTATGTACCTATGTCAGCAGATGCACACCTTGTGTATTGTCTAGCAACTGAAGAACCGACATGCTAAATCTACAAAGGGTACTGACATCTTGTTACATCCCTGCGAGCCCTGCACTGATTGGTGCCCCCAGTGGAGCGCTCAGCCCTGGGGAAATCTTCAGAGGTTCAACGGTTATGGGACAATAATACAAGTTCTGTATTAACTATGGTACTCAACATTATACAGGGAAAATTCCCTGGGCACCGTGACGTTTTACCTATACTAACTAGGTTTCGGTAACCCGTGCGTGGTCACAATCACATAATTTTGTTGATTGCCTACGCTAATATCACAATGGCGATTGCCATAAACACTGACAGTACGTCATTGTTCGTTTGTACGATTCGTTATCTAGAACTAAATGGTACCAAAGTATCTCTACGTCTGCTTCCCTCACCTGCAAGTAGTGTATCATGCTTTGTATTAGCCATGTTAACTACAAATTGTGCAGTAACTTTATATGAGGGAGGGTAGGGGGGGGGAGTAGCATCAGTTTTATAACACGTAATATCCAGCGACGAAAATAATTTCAGACGCCACTGTATTCGTCTGCGAATAATTTGGAAGATTCAGTGGAACTAAGGGTGACATGACGCAATTTTCCCTATAAATATGAACTTTTTTCTATTTCCGGTTTTTTATTAATTTATAATACGTTATGCCTATGGACAAAAATATTTGAACTAACTAAGGACAAGGATATCATAAGTTATTTTCCTAAAAATATACTGTGATTTGAAAATACGGTACAATATGCAACAATTAAACATTCATTTTTACCGTTCAATAGTTATTTCTCTTAGACTATAATAGGTAAGATATTCTGCAAGGAACAGAAAGCTCTAATGAAATTATTCTGTTTCAGGGGCTATCTCAACGTGAGCGACGGCAATATGACTGGTATAAAAGAGTTCAATATGACCGTGGACATACATATTTTGACACCTAGTACATTCTTGCTAAAGGTGGATGTGATAGACATATTTCTTAATTATTTTTCCAACGTGTCTATACTCAACATACCTCTATTAACTATTTTTGGAAGCGGAAACGGGAGGTAAGAAGGTATAACCTATAACTAACCTACCTATTATGTAATTGTGTGTGAGAAATTCGTCCAGTTGGGACGGTGAAAATGTTTCTTTAACAAAAAATCTTTAACAAAAGTGGACTAGAGAAATCGCTGGAAATTATTTATATTAGGTTTGTTTGTTTCTACGATAAGGTATACTGATCTGAAATATGTTTTACGTAAAATTTCGAATAGCCTTGGTCTTAAAATGTTTTTCATAGCTGTCAAATTCAGTGGTAGGGGGTAGATAAACATTTGTAAAGAAAAATGGCGATTAGGTACCCCGGTTTGGCTTAACAGAATCAAACAAATTTGGAATCATTGGAAAGTAACCGTCTTATAGTATAAGAAAGGAAAAATATATGATAATCATTAAATTGTATCATCATCTTCGTCGTCCTTATCACCATCTTCAGATCTTGAACCCAAATAAATTAATAATTAACGGTGCAACCTCATCTTTTTTTACAATGTCTTCTACATGTCTAACACAATTTTTCCAAATATCTGGAGTAGATAGATCCAAAGCTTTTCTCCACATCTCTGAAACTTGTTTGTCTCCTTAACTAACTTCACCAATATAACGATATTTGTACAAATGCCACACACTATTTCTATTGGATTATATTGGCAATGATAAGATGGCAATTTCAATACTTTTGTTCACCATTTTTTTTAGAATTTCATCTATGGAATATCTCGTGGTCTCTTGGGCTGGTTACATGAATTGAATTTTCAGATCATCTTCGAAAATATTATGCCTTTACAGGAAAGCCATTCTTTTAGTCTTGTTTTATTCAAGGAATCAGTAGGAATTGGCTCTTCCAAAAAACTGTGAACTATGATAGGACGCATTTTCCTTCACCACTATCGAGGGATCAGAAGATTTGCAAACAGTTTTTCCTCGATCCATTTCTTAAAAGAATTTTGGTCCATAGAATCGTGGTAGTTCGCCGACTTTTGACGTAGAAAAAAGTAAGGAAGCATTTTGTATGAATCCATGCCTAGATCCAGCATGTAGCACTTTTGTTGTGCTACATGCTTACCATTTCATGTCGCCATTTGTCGCTTATCATTTCCTGTGTAGCCTGTTTTACAACTTTTTACATTGTTATCGTGCAACGTTTATATCCTCGTTTCGAAAAAAATCCATGTTTCGCCAAGGTACACAAATTGCGTCAGATATCCGCTAATAATTTCGTCGGATATCCGCTTATATTCTCGTAAAAAAGCTATTCGCTTACTTGCGATGTGAGGTTGCTCATAAAGGAAACGTCTGTTATTTTCCTCTGTAAAAGAAAAGTCAATATTCTTTAAAATACGCCACAGACTCGTATCCGAAACATCTAAGATAGCCTTTTGCTTCACTATTTAATTATCTGTTTTAATTGTAATATATTTTTTCTACGTTCATGTAAAAAATAAAATTTATTGAACTACATTTAACGCAAAAACTAGTACTGTTTGCACTGGTTGCACGAATAACTATAAAAATATATCTCTAACCATCTTTAGTCAGAGTTTCGTTGTTTTAGTGTGACACTAGACAACTTTACCGTCCAGGGAAATATCGCTTATACTTTGTTGCCACTGAATGCATCGATAAATTCAGTGAAGATAAACCTTGGAGATGCATCGGTGAGTGGTTTTATTTCTACCTAAAAAAATACACTGAATAAGAAATAACTGTAAAATTTTTAGTTCAACTTCTATGGGTTGTTAGATGATGACATCTTCAGCGAAGAAGTTAATAATTTTCTGGATGCCAACTTTGCCATATTGGTCAATAAATACATAAATGTATTATCACCGGTGGTAGAAGATCTAGTTAACGCTCTTATAACGGGACTGTTGAATAGTAATTCGACATTGACTGAAATTGATGACGTATGTATACCTCTAAACAGTAAAAAATACTGTATATAAATAGATATAAATAGAGCTGACGCCAATTTGGTTCCCTTGTCAATTTTGCATCAGCTGTCAATTTAAATAATTTAGCTAATCCTAAAATTCGCCGGCAAATTGAATCCCTCTTACCGCTTCACAGAATAGGGAACATGACTAACATTTTAAATATAAAAATAATGTTAAGAAATATTACAGCGTAACGTTGTAATAAAACGTGTACGTAAAACGTGTGTATTAAAACGTGTACATGTACATTTTTCTGCAATAAAAAAGGTTCCCTATTATTGTACGCCTAGTCAATGATGGTGCGGCTTACTTAATAATAATGACACTATTCACAGGTGACGTCAAACCACGTCAAATTGACAGGAGAACTAAAATGGCGCATAGGTTATTACAAGCTTTTATTTAATTTGCAATGTTTGTAAGTAAGTTTGTTCAGGTCAAATCTTGCAACTGAATTTTAAAACAGTTATACTCAACCGATTGAGCTGAAATTTTGCATATACGTTTAGTTTGGATGACAATGCATGGTTAGCTAAGTGTGGTTATTATAAATCCAATATGGTAGACCATCCAAGATGGTGGACTAGGACTAAAAGATACCACACTGGAAAAACCGGGTGGTTTTATCCGGTTTTCGTGGCTTGGTCAAAATCAAGATGTGACGCTCTCCGTTCGGTGCGGAGTTTTTATTCGAGCGCCACTGTCTGTTTATAGTGCAGACAGTCCACTTTTCCTTACAGGCAGTTCTGCAAGGGCTACGGGTAGCTGCGAGTGGAGACTGGGAGTAATTCCAGGGCTCACGTGATTTATATATAGAACTTCTCTAAAGAAATACACACGTATAAGGTTGCGATAAGTTTATTATCAGTTATTCTTCAGAACATCTTTTTCTAATTCTACCTTTGTCTATAATCTACACATACTATCTACAAGTAATTCAGTCTGTCTACGTCATACTTGGTTAATGATTAAGCGGAAAATATCTGGTCGAGAATCAGCTGGTTTGAGGTAGCTAATGAATGACTACAGTGGTAAAATGGGGGTTGTAGCGAAAGCTTAAGCGATAAGCTATTATCAGAGAGGTGGTTGGTTACAGTTACAGTCAAAGGTAGGAAGCAACAGTATAAGCAAAATGCATGCGGATAAACAAAATGATGGAATGTTCGAGAGCTCAGGTTTTAATCGACAATGGTAATTTTCATGAATTGACTTGCCATACTAGACTGGAAATGTACGCCTACGAATGTCGGCGTGTATCGAAGCGTATGAGGGACAAGAAGGCCTTTCGACCGATGTCAACTTGGAACGTTGGCAAGAAGGCCTTTCGACCGATGGCAACGGAGGACGCTAACAAGAAGGCCTTTCGACCGATGTTAACTTGGAACGTTGGCAAGGAGGCCTTACCGATGCCAACCGAGGACGCTGTCAAGAAGGCCTCTCGACCAATGTCAACTGCTACCAACAAGAAGGCCTTGCGACCGGTTGTTGGCAGAAACCGCGGTCAAAAGGAAATCGCGTGCTCACTCCAATCTGGTATGGCTTTTGGGTGTCGTATATTCTGTCCAGTACTGCATGTACAGGATATGTACTTACTTCCCGGGTCGGATCACTGGTGGAGGGGCTAGTTAGTTAGGCTGTTCAGGTAGGCGGAACTGCTGCTGTTGGGGCTTCTGGCTGCTGGGAGTCTAGACACAGACTGACTGTTTCAGCCGCATTGTAATTTGCTGAAAATTGCTTGGGGTCTATCCGGTTCCGAATACTTTTGCCGGTTTTTGTGTTGTGATGAAATCGCTGTTCCTTTACGTTTCGTTTTTAGGGATGTTTCAAATCTTCAGAGTTTCGGAGTATTTATTGGGTGGGAGGATTTTCGCAGGGTTTCTTATTTTTATCATTAGTGTGTTAGTACTACATTAGTAATCGGGGCTAAAAAGGGTGTACATTTTCCTTAACCTATGTTATGTTTATTTTTTTTGGGCTTCCTTTTATTATTTTGTATTTTACCATTATCTATCTATTTTCTGGTTTCTTTTTATTTCTTTTTGTCTATTTTATTATATTTCTCTATCTATTTCTCTGTCTATTTTTTTTAACTGTTTATATCTATCATTTCTGTTTTTCTATATTTCTATTTTATTATTTTTATTTTTAGTTTTTTTTGCTTTATTTTTTCTTTTTTAAATTTTTTTGTTTTTTTAATATGCATTTTGTTGGTTACGATGGGGTAGTATGGACCCTATGGGGTGTATGTATGATTCAGGGAAGGATGTTTGGGTGGGTATCGGAATTTGGGTATTGGGGATGCTTGGATAGTAGGGTTGGTATGGGTGTTCAGACGTTGTACGAAACCTGGTATTATTTTTTGTTCAATGTAAGTATCTAATGTAGGCATGCCAGTTATTTGATGGAGTGTTGTTTAATCTTAGGGCTTTATTTTGTATTAATTGTAGCTGTTCTTGTTGATATTTAGTTATCCATGGGTATCAAACAGCAGCCGCATCCGCAGAAAAGTCAAAATGGCGGAAAACAAGATGGCCGCTATACCAATTTTAAAGAGTTATAACTCGGTAAAGGTTAGGAATAGTTTGATGGTGCTCGAACTTAGTTGCCTCAATCCGTCTGAAATTTTGTTATCCTGAGGTTTTTGGAGTCTTCAATTATGATTTTGGAGTCCAATTGTTCGTTTTTTTTTTCAATTAATTTGTTTTTAACCTCTACGTAGTTGCTACTATGCATTAAAATTCATCTTAATATTATTTACAGCACACTTTACTAGACGGAGCAAGTTATGAAGTTGCAGACGGTCTTTTGGGAGTATATGATGCTTTATTAGAAACTACACAAGCTTTGCTGGTGTAGTATCAAATTATGTTTACTAAATAAGGAAACCATTGTTTTACACTTAAGTTCATAATAAAAGAATGTTTACATAATCAGTCTCTTCAGTGCTATATTCAATATTTCATGAAACTGTTTACTGCAAAAACACCTGAACACAGATACCGAGTTTGAGTCGGATAGGACCATAAATGACGAAAACGTCTCTAGTCTTGTAGGCGCCATCTTGAAAAAGTAGTATAATCGAAGAGGCAACATTTTTTTATAGGGAATTTCGGAATACTAAGTTGTTTAGGTAGGTACGTACTGATTCAATATTTTTAAGCAGCAAAACAGAAATAAAACAAGAATCTATTAATAAGGATTATATGACGCGAGTCATTTTCTATGTATTTGTGTTTATTTTCCACTTGTCGAGTAAACAACTTCATGGGTTTAAGGTTTAAATCAAAAAATATACCTTACCTGCACTATTTTGTTATAAACAATACAAATTGCAACACTCTAGATTAGATATGCTTGGAAAACAAACCTCAATAGTTTGTTGAATGTAAACATACGGGGTGTAAACATACTCAGAGTAAATTTCCCTTTTTAACATGCTATACAAACAGAATAAAAAGCGTTAGGATAATTTTAATCTTGAATTTTTAAAATATAGGGATGCGGATTTCACTTCTTGAGCCTCATCACTGAATAAAATGTTGTCAAAGCCTCCTTCCTCCCAAAATATATTCATCGTTGTCTCACAGTAATTTTTTCAGATTTCGTGGTCCGTAGGTTCAATGCGCATATTGCCGGCACTACTCCCCTACTCCCCCCCCACAACTGTCAAGTTGGTTGTACAGGGCAGGGCGCGTTGGGAAAGGGAAATTTACTCTGAGGTACCCTGTATTACCGGCGATAGGGTGCGATTTTGGGAGAAGTATGTAGACCAGAGAATGAACAAACGCCAGTCAATAAACGCTTTAACATTCATTTATTTATTGTAATATTCTTTTCCGTTAACCAGTGTCAAACACCAAGGCGTCGCGCCGTGTCATCAATCTTTCACTGACAAGCTGATAATATCTAAAATATGTGTAAAATCTTGAGAGTACAGTAAAACTAACACAAAAGCCCAATTGAAACATTAAAAAAAAGTTCTCTCAAACGCCAAATTGTTCCATACCCCCTTCTTAGAAAGTTGTAAGTTCTTAGTAAGTTGATGAGAGCTTTTGTGCTTATAAGAGCTATAGCGTGCTTTTGAGAGATTTTAGGGTGCTTTTAAGAGCTCTCAGAGTGCTCTTTGAAAGCTTCTGGAGTGCTTTTACGTGCTTTTAAGAGCTTTTAGACACCTTTCAAGAGCTCTTAGAGTGATTTTGAGAGCTTTAGGAGTGCTTGAGGGATTTTAGAGTACTTTTACAACCTTTAGCTGACTAAGATTTTTTAGAGTGCTTTTGAGAGCGTTTGGATTGCTTTATGAGCTTTTAGAGAGGGCTTTTGACTACTTTCAGGCGCTTTTCAGGCTTTTTGGTATCTTTTACGATCCAAAACCACTCTAAAAACTCTCCAAAACCACCCTAAAATCTTTTAAAAGCCCTCAAAAAGCTTTTTAAGCTCTTTTAAAGCTCTTTCAGCTTTAAAATGCTCAATCGAAAGCACTCTACAGACTCTTAAAAGTAGTACTATAAAAGCACTATAAAAGCTCTTAAAAGCTCCTGCACTGAAAAGCACGTTGGAGACGCCAAACACACTGGTCGTCCAAGAACAAGCCGTTCAAATGTCAATATCGAAGCAGTGCGTGAGAGTGTCGGTGACAATCAAGGAACCTCAAATCGGCGTCGTGGACCAGAATTGCAAATTTCAAGAAGCTCTCTACAGCGTATACTCACTAAGGATCTGTGTCTCCATGCTTACAAAATTCAATTAACGCAACAACTGAAGCCTAATGACAATGCACAGCGAAGAGAGTTCGTTGACGGTGCTGACGTTGTTGACGTTGACGGTGAAGACGGTGCCACATGCCATACAGCCCGTGAAACAATTCAATTACTGCATGAGACATTTCCAGGCCGTGTACTCTCTCGTTTCGGTGTTCAGAATTGGCCCCCTAGATCGTGTGATTTATCACCATTAGATTTCTTTTTATGGGGTTATTTGAAATCACAGGTCTATGTCAACAGGCCCACAACCACCAGTGCATTAAAGGAGGAGATTCAACGCTGCATCAACGAAATTCAGCCACATTCATGCAGAATGGTCAGGGGAAATTTCGACAAGCGAGTGCGTATGTGCATGTAAAGCCGTGGAGGCCATTTGCCCGATGTGTTATTCCATAACCCTATCCTACGTACTTTATGATTCAATAAAAAAATAACAATCTTAGAATAGAGACATTGTTTATAAGTTAATGATTATTTATACATGTTAACGGATAAGACTTTTTTGTTATTTAGTTATTTTTAGTTATTTTGGTATTCTTTATTACTTATTTAGTTACTTTTATACTTGCTGAGTATTCAATCTGTATACCCATCCTAGGTATAATATTTTTATAAAGTTAAAAAAATACGGAGACTCGGCTCTTCTCCAACGTTGGATGCTATTTTTACTTAGCGACTTCTACTTGAGCTTGTTTATTTTAAAAATTTCACAAGAAACAACTTTTTCAATGTATGCATGTGCTCTACTAAAAATACTTAAGAGCGAAGATATACAGCAAACAAGAAAAAGAACGATTTAAAAAAAAAAAATTGTTAATTATAAAATTAAGCAGATCCTTATTAGTGGAGCGGATCTACGAAAAAAAAGGGGTCCAAACGGAAGTGACTTTTTTGAAAAAAATTTTTTTCCATTTTGTTCATAATGTTCCACCAGGGGGCGCGCGCAGCCCTTCAAATATTGTAAAAACAGATTTTTTTTAGATTACGCGTAATAGACGAGACGGATAAAAAAATGTTTTAAACAGGAAAAATAGGTCTCCTCGATACGCGTAATCTGGTTTTGGACCCGTCAAAATCGGTTTATTAGAACCGAAGATACAGCGGTTTTAAGGTTTTTGTTTTTTAGGGGGGGGCAAGAAAAAGGGAGTGAGCAACAGGGGGTGTTGCGGGAAAGGGGGTTGTATTGGGAATCTGATTTTTTTGCGGCCTTGCAGTGAATCTATCAGACAATATAATAGTGCAGAAAAAATAGATTTTTACCTCGATGAATTAGTACAAGCTAGGAATTTAGTAGAGATATTCCACTTGCCATCCTAATATATATACTAGAAGTCCCTTAAAATGGAAGTTGCGTCCGCCATATTGGAAAATGGCGGTTCACTTTAAAATTTTTATAAATCCCTTACCATTACACATAGGAAAACATATTCAAATAAAAAATTTAGGCAATAATAATCTAAAAGCTGTGTTTTCTATTTAATTCAAATCTAGCGTTAATTTTGAGACACCCTTTACAAATGAAATTGGTAAACAAATCAGATGAAATTCTAAAATATTGGTAATTTGCGAAGGTTTTCTTTACCTGTCGAGCCATTGGGGAGACACAAAAAGCAAACTGGACCGTCATTATAACAAGAGTTCTCGACAGACTGACAAATCTCGAATCCAAAAAGCCTCGGAATTGAAGCCAAAAAGTAAAACATAACCGAAGCTCAAACTTGAAGGACTGTATTCTTTGCCTGAACTTAAGAATATTTTGCCATATAAACATTTTCTATTAATACCTTATATAATTTCCCAGAGATTGAAAATGTTTTGTCGCTAAGGTTTTAAAAACAAAAAAATATTTTATAGAAATTAGTTCTTGGGTTTTTCGGTTAGGGATTACTGCTTAGTAGTCTATAGGCGGGTCTTCGTTGGGAGCGTCGCACAGTGTGATATTTTAGCAATCTAAAATATACATGATGTTACAGCGTTACACACTTTACCATCTACCACACAAAAGATTAATGTCATTAACAACTATCTTCGTAGGTGAGAGTGTTTCAATTTGATCCTCAACTCCCTTAACTTCCCTCGTTATTACCTCAGCTGACTCCTTGGCAAAAATAAATTTTATCGGGAGACAGTATCTTACTGAAGATTAAGCAAGATTTTGCCAAATGATTTGTTTACCGTTGTTAACATTAGCGTATATTTGGAAAGGTACCATAGAAGTACTAAACAAACTTTGATCAGTCTGGTTCTCTTCACAAAAAGTTTGTCTGTATTTTGTTTGTTCTGCGCCATCACAGCCCCATTTGATAATTATATTTATGTTGTTATTTGCCAATAGATGTAAAGTCTCAAGGACTTCTTCTAAAACTTGACATAAGGGCATCACAGTATGGTCAATGAGTGAAGTTGCATTTCTGCTGCAGTTTCCGTGATCATGATTCCAGAAGGATAACATAACTGCTTAGCCTCTTTTACCTTGTGATATGGTGAACACAACGTTTTATTAATAAGCACAACTTGTTGACGTATTATGTTATACTGATGTATAGAAAGTTTAGCATCAACAATTAGAGCGAGTGCTTGATTTGCAGAGAGCGAAACTGTCTTTTGAATACAAGATTTTCGAGCCTTTTTTATTGTAGTTCCTCTCTGAGGAGAACTAGAAGACATTTCTTTAAGTATTGCAGCAGAATCTCTTTTTTTTCTGCCTCCCGAAGTTTAATTTCAGTGGCCATGAATAATTCTTCTTGAACAGTTGAGTCCACAAGAGCTTGGAGTTCTTGTTTTGGACCTGTAGCCAGACTCTTTCAAACTTTTTTGAGTAGTAGGCCTGGTGGCCAGGACTACTATTGAACTGCCTTGCGATGTTTCCGGTAAAGCCTGGATGACACTATCTGGAAGAGTAAAATTTCCTTGAAGCCACAAAGCATTTTCAGTCAAAAATAGTTCTCGATGTCTCTCTGCCCTAGCCCATCTTTGCTCTATTTTTTTAAACAAACTTCTAATTGTTACTTCATATAGCAATGAGAAGTAGGCAAATTCTTGCAATATATATGCTATTACAGCGTCAGTTACAGTCTTTTATGTTTTGTATAACACAAGGGACGCTTTCAACAATATATAAGGTTATTACGGTATAATACAGTATAATGTTAAAATACAATTCTAATTTGCTACTACAGATTTCTTTACACGTTACTTTACTTCCTATTTAAAAAAACATTTACAGACTCACGAAATTATATACAAGAAAACTAAAACGCCTTAACACACCTTGATAAATAGCAGACCACAGTAACAACACACAAATATTAATACAGAAGAGGGTATAGTTTTCTTATTGAATTACCTCAAACAACTAATACGGATGCGATAATACCGTTTATGTATATCCTCAGGTAAAAAAAATATGACCTCCGCTTTTAAGGTCCCAGGACAATTGTGGAAAAACTAATTATGTAGGGATGTAAGACAGATATTCTTCTATTAGAACATAATGTGTTTTTAACTATTTGCCTTATTAAAAAAATTAATTATTTCCACCTAGATTGCTAAAATATCACACTGTGCGTCGCCAACACGGCCTGATTGACAACTGTTTCGCTCTCAAAGCAAGGGTCCTGTTGGTCCCCTGCAAAAAAAAGATGCCCATTAGGCGCACCGCACCCGAACACTGCGAGGCGTAGGATCACTCGCGTTCGTCGTTCGCAATATAATACTTTATTTTAGTTTTATTTTAGTGAACTTTGTGGCGTGCCCAAAATATTGTGCCATTAGTTTGCCACCCCTGTTCTATGCCATATAAGTCCTCAGATATGACCGGCGTCCTCTATTAATGACTCACCCGGCACCATTAAAAAAATATACCTGTCATGAAAATGATTTGATTTTTTTTGCTATTGCGACAGTTTTGAATTGGTAAGTCGAGTTGTGATAATTGTACGCGTGGTGGCGCCAGGTAATTTAAAAATATTTTCATCAAAACGGTCCAAACAATTTATAATGTGTTTAAAAAAAAGTATAATATTTGGAGTTACAACAGCACAACGTCTCTCGGATCCGCTAGAATATTTATATATTTTTCAGAACGCATATTTAAATTCTATTAAATGGCGAATGCTCCGGGCATAGATCAAATTGCGAATGTAATTGACAATTGACTCACTGATGTTAATCTTTTTACAATTGACTTACTGATAATTGACTTACTGATCATGGGCCTTTCCCATTTTATTCTTTTTTTTCCCCTTTTATTTTTTGTTGAGCACGATTTCTATCTATTATTTTCTTCAAAAGTCCTTCCTTACAGTGCCGGATTAAACAACTTTTAGACCCTAGGCCCACTGCTAATTCCGGGCCCCCGTCCCCTTATAAAATAGAGTAAAATTTACACAGGTACAAAAAAACATTTCCTTTATCAGTGAATTATATTAACGATCATGAAAGTACTTAAATAAACATTTTACAGGTATCTACCATGTACCTACCTATAGTATTTACAATAAAACTAAACTTGTGCTTAGGTATAACATATAAATCCTCTGACCTAACATAATAATTATCATATTATGTACATAATACAAGTTATTCACATAAAAGACCTAGAGTTTACGTCTTGCTTTTACCTCTGAAAACTTTTCAATGGCTCTCAAGAGCAATTGAACTCACGACGATCACTTTCGAAAGAAAGTGATCGTCGATTCAATATTAAGTATTGATAATGCGGTTAAACGCTGTTGTTCCATAGTATTCCGCAAGTAATTCTGAACCCTTTTCAAGGTGGAGAACGATCTTTCTCCTGTAGCATTGGATGCAGGAATTGTTAAATATATTCTTAATAGAATTTCAACGTTAGGAAAAGTTGACTGAAGATCATTTTCCTTTATTATTTTATAAATTTCTGAGGGAGACAAATTCTTTTGTAATTCTGTTAAAAACGATATGAAATGTAAAAGTTCATTTTCAAATTCATCGTTTATATCTTTTTCAAATAGCAATCTAATTTTTTCAGCCGATTTTTTAATTTCATCGTCGCTCATATTGGCATAATTGAAGAAGACACTGAAATTATCATTCACCTTTAAATACTTATCTGCCCTTTTTCGTATCTCTTCAATTATTCTATCACAGGTAACGCTAAGGACCTCTACTTTAAATTTTTCTTTCCCACGCATATTAGTTTCATATTATATCCCAATTTCATCAAAAAATCTTTTTTTTATGGGCACGCCTTTTATCACAATTGTACTGTCTCTCATTTGTAAGTAATGCTGCTTTTTCTTCTAAGGCTTCTACTCCTGCATTTCTTATTGATTGAACGAACTGTGACAGAGAGTTGCAAAGATCAGTTGCTATGCCTAAAGTTATCTTTGAATCTTGCAGTTATTTTGATACAGCATTGATTCGTTGTAATAGAGTGTCCCACATAATTGTCACTAATGCTGTATCCCACTGATTTACTCCCACTGATTGGCTCCCATCAAGGAACATGGAATATAACAAATTCGTAATTTCTACATATCCGTCTTTCAAAGAATTAGTAGCATCAGCTCTTGCAGACCATCTCGTATCTGACAAACGTTTAACCTCAAGCGATTTGTTTGCTTCATTTAATGCTTTTGTTAATAATTCCCAGCGGTGTGTAGACGAAGAAAAAAAACTGTACAAGGTTTGTAGCATATCTAAGTAATCCACTGAAGCTCTAACGCTCTCAACAGTTGTGTTAATTACAACTTTGAGAGAATGACTAGCGCATGGAATGTAAAAGGCTTCTGGTGCGTGGCTTTTTATTCGAGCTTGAAGCCTACTATACTGACCAGACATATTTGAAGCATTGTCGTAGCTCTGGCCACGACAATTTTCAATTGAGAGCTGGCATTCCTCAAGGAGTGTAATAACAGTCTGCTCTAAATAAGCACTGTTATGAGCCTTTATACGAAAAAATCCCAGAAATCTTTCCACTTGCTCATTTTCATGTGGATGCACATACCGAACAATAAAAGTAAGTTGGTCGATATGGGAAATATCTGGGGTCGAATCCACGATAATACTAAAATATTTGGCCTTCTTAATTTATTCTAAAGGGTCCGCCAATAAGCGCGCTCGATCTTTAAAATGAAATAAAGCAAGTTGTGTGAGAGGTATAAATGAAATTTATTTTTTGTTTGAAAGAGTATTCGAAGGCATTATGTACGGAAAATAATATCGGTCAAATGTCCACCTCGGCTTCGCTGGGTGGCGCGCATACGAGAAGTCCAATTTTCAATGACTCTGGCGCACAAATCGGGCTGTATTTCATCGATGGCGTGGCGTATGTTGACTTTGAGGGCATCAGTGTTTTGTGGTTGGTTTGCGTAGACCTGTGATTTAAGAAAACCCCACAAGAAATAGTCTAGTGGGGTTAAATCGCACGATCTCGGTGGCCAGTTGATGTCGCCTCCGCGCGAGATAACCATTCCTCCGAAGCGCTCGTGCAGAAGATCCATTGTGACGCGCGCTGTGTGGCTCGTAGCGCCGTCCTGCTGAAACCACATATCCTCGACATCCATATTGTCGATTTCATGCCAGAAAAAGTTCGTTATCATGGATCTGTATCGTTCGCCGTTTACCGTGATGGACACACCATCGTCGTTCTCGAAGAAATACGGCCCGATGATGCCTCCGGCCCAAAATCCACAGCAAACAGTTACCTTTGCTGGGTACATTGCGCCCTGGTGGACCTCCTGTGGATTGTTCTCGGCCCAATAACGGCAATTCTGCTTGTTGACATTCCCATTTAACCAAAAATGTGCCTCATCGCTGAAGATGATTTTGCGACCAAAATCGGGGTCGACTGCCAACTGCTCTAAAGCCCAATCAGCGAAGATACGGCGCTGTCTATGGTCGTTTATTTTGAGCTCTTGTGTCAGCTGGATCTTGTACGGATGCATGCCCAAATCCAGATGCAAGATTCGGCGAAGTGATGTTTCCGAAAGGCGGAGTTCCTGTGCGCGACGTGAAATTGACTGTCGCGGATTTTCACGCACACTATCGCGCACAGCGGCGACATTCTGGGCAGATCGGACGTTTCGACGACGCATCGGTGTTGGCTGATTGTTCACCGAACCGGTTGCCTCGAATTTGTTAATCAAACGACGGATAGTCGACTCAGCAGGACGATCAATTGCACCGTAAAATTGGCGGAGCGCGCGGAACGTTGCTCGAACCGATGAATGATTTTCGTAATAAGTTTTAACGATTTGCACATGTTGCTCGCGGCTGAATTGGTTCATGGTGATTTGTGAAGATACACTGAATAATAACAACTACGTTTGCCAACTCTACCACAAACAACATGGCCGCCATGAGCTGTCAAAGATCGAGCGTCCCTATTGGCGGACCCTTTATAATGTTTTGCTGAATAATGTTTAATGAATGCGTCCTGCATTCCCGTACTTAGAAAAATTATTTGCTAGGAACTGGTCAAACTCACTTAAGTATTCCAGGCAACCTAAATAATTACCATTGTGTGAATTAAATAGTTCTTCGGTGCTTCCTCTAAAGGACAATCCCCGACTAGCGAGAAATTTTACCGTTGCTACTATGCGCTTTAAAACTTCCCTCCAGTAATTCTTTTCTGTATCAAACTGTTTTTCTGTATAAAAATGTTTTTCTAGTTGTGAATCAATGCGGCCTTCTATTTTCCCCTAGATATTGCGACAAACATGGCTTTTCTGTGTAATAAAGAGTTTTCATGATCTGACAATCTTGCATTAATATTTTTCCTATCACACATGCCTCCACGACAAAGAGATGAATTATCAGGAGAAAATAATTTGCATATAAAACAATAAACCCTATTAGTAGTACCACCATATCACGTTTAACTTTATCCCCATTGGCCAAGACTTTTGTAAAACAACTGGATTGAAAAGTCCGTAACTTTTTACCATCTTGGATTCCAGAAGAATTAACATCACCATATATTTTATCAGGACGGTTGGAAAGTATGTACTGACGAAATTTTTCGGTTAGTTGTTCAGGCCAAAGGGCTGGATCTTTAGAATATGCTTCTGTATCAGAAATTAATTCTAAGTCTTCATTTATAATTTTCGGTGATGGTAATTTTAGTAATAGTAACGAAGCACTTTCGGACTTCGCAAACTATGTCAGTGTCAGATGGAACCTATGCGACTGTTCTTCATCAACTGCATTTTGTTCAAGAACAGGAGCATTTTCAGTTTGAAAATTAATAGCAACTGGTTCTGAAACCAACCCAGATATCTCAGGTGGGGCTGGTTTATCATTTGACGCTACAAAAAAAAAGAAACAAAAACAATGTTCCATTTTCTAGTTTTTATATGCCTATTTTTCACAAAGTAGGTAAGTAGTTTGAAAAATAGGTGCCAGTTGCCTACCTATTCCAAAAACAAAAATACTTAATTCAAAATGTTATTTTTTTCCTTTTAAAGTTATTGTTGTTCACTAGTTTTTGGGCGAATGTTTAATTAAAATACATTTTTTGTACGTAAAGTCTAGCCAGAAAGTAATATTGAAATTTTTACTTACATGATAATTCCTGATTCGGCCCGCGAGTTGTTAGAAAATTTTCAATGGAAACTTTTAAACGCTTGGCATCTTTTTCTTTCTTTAACTTTTCTTTGCGTTTTTGTGATCCTGATTTACGCTTGTACATTATTTAAAATAGGTAACTAAAATATCTACTTTTTTTAAACAAATCTTTATCAGATTCGAATCGTTCCTAGTCGATTCGAATCTGATAAAGATTTGTTTAAAAATAGTAGATATTTCGACTCTCGACACTCGAGATCTTCGATGCTCGACACTCGGCAGTCAAACTCAAATTTAAAGTTCAAAGGAAATAAATTTAAGCGGGTGCTGGGTGCTGGTCGTCGTTGTACTAAACCTGATCACCGCGTGATAGGTACATAAATACAATAAAAAAATTACAACAAGGGCTTTC
This sequence comes from Tetropium fuscum, assembly GCA_964058915.1. NCBI lineage: Eukaryota > Metazoa > Arthropoda > Insecta > Coleoptera > Cerambycidae > Tetropium > Tetropium fuscum. The sequence goes on from CAXKVY010001073.1 coordinate 301,074, forward strand.
GGTATTTTCTTTGAAAATGAAAATGTTATACATCGGCTGATAGCTGCAATCTTTGACGTAAACCGCACATCGCACGCCGGCAAGCACACGTGCAGTCCGCGGTCGGCAAATTGAATTAAAAACAGTCATAAATCTTCCTTATTATTGAGTTAAAACCAAAACCGATAGACTGCAAAGAACACAAACATCTAAACCTAAACACAGTTGTCAGAGCATAGCAGAAAAATCCAGTGCCTACATAATTTTGTTTTATATTAAGTACATTTATTAATTGATTTAATAATGGTATTATTATTATTATTTACACCTCCAGAACCGGGCCCCTTTATGGCGGGCCCCTAGGCCCGGGCTTAACGGGCCTAATGGGTAATCCGGCACTGCTTCCTTAATGACGTCACAGTGTATTATGCAAATGTGTATTATAGTACTATATTATGTATTATAGCTTTTTGACAGTTGACGTTGATATTGACCTTGTTGGCACCTTGTTGACCTTGTTGGCACTTGGCTTCTGCTGATAAATAATCAAAATTTGGCTCGTCTACCTCGTCCTAAAACACGTCCACCATGGTAAAATCAAATGTTGGCAGATTTTCTGCACTTCGTTTAGAAAATCCTGACTCCATTTTCTTACAATAATGTACAGAAACAAAGCGAAACACAATTCATTGAAAACCGATTAATTCACGAAAAACATCCTTTATGTTGTTATTTTTCGTCAATAGCAACGATTGGGCAACCATTGAATAGAATTGTCTTTTATTATCAGAAAACTAAGAGATATTATGAAGGTCTTGATACTTTGATACATACAGCTAGCTATATATAGCAGATATTTGAACGTGGGTCAACTAATTCAGATAACATATTTCTATTATTTTTTTTATTGTTTCCCTGTGGATCATGAGAGAATATATTATTGTGCTTTTATTACCTTTTGCTGCGTTTTGCAATGCGGTAGAGATATATGCAGATAATGGTTAGATATTTTTGCTTCCATATTTTACCCGATTCAAAATTTTACTTTCAGATGAAAGAGGCCTGTTTGGATTCCATGGTATGATAGAAGATACCATTAACTCTACATTGAACAAAATAAGACACAACTTAACTGATCCGATTATTATATCTCCGATGCCCTTTGATTTTGGGGAAGGTGAAGCCCTAAGGTGAGCCCTTAAATTAACCTGTAAATTTAGAGTGACACTGAGTATCTTTTTATCTAGTGGTGGATTGAATTTCTCGTATATTAATATCGGAGGCGTTAAAGATTTCGTAGCCACATATATCGACGTACACATACTAAGCAAGTCACTGGAGTTACACATCGTTTTAAAAGAAATCACGGTCCTTATGAAATACTGGGCTGATATGGTAATCATGAATTTGGTTCCAGTTTATGGTAAAGGAAAGATGGTGTAAGTGCCATGTGTTGTATGGAATATATAGATTATTAGCCGATTTTATTTTAGCATAAGTTTCGACGAAATAAAGGTGAAAATTCGGGGTTCCCTAGAAGGAAAGAAAATTAAGGATATCGTCCTATTTGTTACCCTACAGGAAGCCACGGTATGTACCATGTTGACGATACTATAACATTTAAGAGAACCGGGTGTGTTCGTCTCACAACTTGAATTGCCCCGAATTGCAACGAAAATGTATTTATTTATTTATTTGTTTATTTATTTATTTAATAATATGCTTGATTGACTTTTTTGATATACAATAGTTGTACATTTCGGGTCATAAAATTTATCAAAAATACAATTAAAAAGGTAGGTACATATAAAAAGTAAACTAATTAATAAAATACAAAAAGTCATCAATAGAATAAAAACACTCTGCAAGTAAAAATTTTGTCGTGAATGAGTGAAATTGTCTGTCATACATATGGTTTACATCATCACGTCTAAAATAATTTTTAAAATTGTTATATATAGACTAGTGGGTAGCTTATTATTTCTTGTTAGGAGAGAGAACTTGTTATACGAGAGAAAGGTACTACAAGATTACCCGCTTGCCTGGTATTGTAGTGATGCATGTCAGAGTGCATTATGAATTCAGACTGATTTCTGTGGATGAGCATCGGCGACTCCAACAGATATAAACTGGGCACCGGTAAAATCTTGAGTTTTATAAATATGTCCTTGCATGGAGAGCTTCTTCTCTTCTTCTGTAAAATAAACGCTCTACGTGCAGTATACTAGAATTACTTCACAGGGCAATTCCATAGGCCAAGCGACTGTGAACTAAAGAGAAGTGTACATAATGAATGTAATAACATAATGAAAATATTATGTTATTGTCAACGAAAGGTCATATCTGCCTCATGTCAAATATTTGGGACGAGAGTTTACAGCATATATTATCAATGTGAGATACCCAGTTTAAATTAGTATCAAGTTTAACCCCAAGTAAAGATACTGTTTTGGATTGTGACCATTTATCCGAGGTAAAGGTTTGGTTTTGTGTTTTAGAGACATTCAATTTTAATAAATTAGCTGAAAACCAAGTTCCTGCTGCGCTTAGATTACTCATACTCAAGTTCACATCGCCTCGGGTTAACAAGGTGGTATCATCAGCAAGGATACTTACTATTTCGTATATTGACTGGCAAATCATTTATATATATATATATATATATATATATATATATATATATATATATATATATATATATATATATATATATATATATATATATATATATATATATATATATATATATATATATATATATAAGAAAAAGTAGTGGACCCAATACGTATCCTTGAGGCACGCCATTAAAGGTTGGAAGTATACGCGCTTCAACATTGTCAACACTGACATACTGTTGCCTCCAGGGACGTATTTATAATACGGCTAAACAATATCGGATATTGAAGAAAAAAGTCATTAAATTCGTTAGGCGATAACGTTGATTTATTAGTATAATGCTTATTTGGTCTATCCGAATTGGCAATATTCCAGATGGTTTTAGATTTATTGTTTGGGTTACCGATCTTATCAGAATAAGCACAACGTTTCGTATCTCTGATCGCTTTTCTATATGCTTTCATTCAAAACTTAATTTCCAAATTTTTATAGTCTTTTCACTTCTGTAAAGTTTACATATGAACTGAAAATAATAGAAAGCTTCCATTTTTAGATTTATTAGTAATTAAAAATAGTGACAAGGGGTTAGAATTTGATATATATATATATATATATATATATATATATATATATATATATATATATATATATATATATATATATATATATATATATATACATATATATATATATATATATATATACACTCCCCGGCACAAAATTCCGTCACCCTAAAATTTTGCCCAATTTTGATGTTTTATAACTTTTTTATTTTTCATCTGATTTTCATACATTTTTTACCAGTCTGTAGATCAGTTCATTGTGTGTCTTTTTAATTATTGTAATAAGTCATATTTTTCGTCCAGGCAATATTATACAGGGGTAAATCAAAGTGTTGTTTTTTGTCGTAAACTCAAAACACCCTGTGGAAAAATTGAGGCGAATAATTTTATTTACAAACTGTTTACTGCCATCTTAGACGTATTGTAAACATTTTGTTTTTTGATTCATCCCATTATCTCTTTTCTTCTGCGAGCAGCAAAATTTTAAATGAAACGCTGTTAATTTTATCATTTTTAATTAAAAAACATCGACGTTGGCTAAATACGCGGTTATTGTGACAGAATATTTGACAGTACAGTTAATTTAGTGTGTTGTCATCATGGTAACTACAGCAGATGTAGATAGAATTGTTGCCTTAATAGAGGATGGCCGCAATAAGAGTTATGTCTCCCGTACTCTGGGAATTGCGCGGTCTACAGTTTGTGATGTTTGGAATAGGTATCTACAGACGGGAAACTTTATTAGGCGGCAAGGCTCTGGCAGAAGGAGAATGACCACTCAAGCTGATGATCACTTTGTCATTATGAGTTCTTTAAGAGATCGAACAGCTACTGCTGTGTATCTAAAAAATGACTTGCAAATGGTACGTCGAGTAAGTGTAAGTGAAAGAACGATACGTAGAAGATTGTTAGAAGCAGGATTGCATTCACGAAGGCCAGCAGTATGTCCAAAATTGCTTCCTCGGCATCGACAACACCGACTGAGATTTGCAAGAGCGCATGCTGACTGGACTGTAGAACAGTGGGGAAACGTACTATTCACAGATGAATCCAGGGTTTGTTTAAGGTCGCCGGATGGTCGTGAACGGGTATACAGACGTAGAAATGAAAGATATGCAGACTGCATCATATCTGAGCGACTGCAATATTACGGTGGTTCAGTCATGGTTTGGGCGGGTATTTCTACCGATGCACGTACTGACCTTGTATTTGTTGAAAATGGAGCACTAACCGCCCACCGTTACATTGAGGAAATCCTCCAAGAAATTGTTGTTCCATTGCTCCTTTCATTGGGAACCAATTTACATTAATGCATGATAATGCTAGACCTCACGTTGCACGGGTAGTGAGCGAATATCTGGATGAGGTTGGACTTCCAAGATTGGACTGGCCCGCATGTAGCCCGGATCTCAACCCAATCGAACATCTTTGGGATGTTCTTAAAAGAGCACTCCGTCGCCGTCCTGTGCAACCACTAACCTTGCAAGACTTACGGCTGGCGCTGACAGAAGAATATCAGGCTATTCCTCAAGACAGAATAAGTAATCTTATTAATGCGATGCCACGAAGAATGCAAGCGGTCATTGCTGGGAGAGGAGGACATACACGTTATTAAAATTTGTCTTTGTTAATTAATTTTGTGATATACCTAGTGGATGTTTTTGTTAATAAAAATAAGCTTGAAATCAGCGTTTCATTTAAAATTTTGTTGCTCGCAGAAGAAATGAGATAATGGGATGAATCAAAAAACAAAATGTTTACAATACGTCTATGATGGCAGCAAACAGTTTGTAAACAAAATTATTCGCCTCAATTTTTCCACAGGGTGTTTTGAGTTTACGACAAAAAACAACACTTTGATTTACCCCTGTATAATATTGCCTGGACGAAAAATATGACTTATTACAATAATTAAAAAGACACACAATGAACTGAT